>KL198019.1:1124860-1281970 GCA_000697705.1 Botryobasidium botryosum FD-172 SS1 | reverse complement strand
TTTTTTTTTTTTTTTTTTTTTTTTATTGAAGGGGGGATCGTACTACATATAGAAGAGGTAAACGATCTAGGTAACTAAAGACCAAGGCCCCGTTATGTGAAAAGGGAGAAAACAAGAAAGGGGGGAAGGGGTTTTTCTAACGCTAAATGCCAAACATAGGCCTAACTAACTAAGAAGAAACAAGCTAGCTATACAAGTCCACGGGGGTCTAACCGTTCTGGGAGGCGGCGACTATCCCCTTTGTGACGCTCCACCATGGGGGGGGGGCGAGGGGGAGCCCTTAGATGAAGTGTGGGGGGACGTACACGACTGGGCGGCGACCTGGTTGGCGGGAGCCGAGGTCGGGGACGTATTGTACTTCGTGCGATGCGAGGTAGCGGCGTAGGAAGTGTTCGGGGCTAAGGAGGGCCCCGCTGTTGAAGTATGCCTGGCGAAGTCGGCGGTAGTCGAGGTACGCCATGGACACCGGGTAGTAAGGGGTGGACGGCGGGAGGGTGTGCTCGAGCTCGTACGCGAGCACAGATGGAAGCAGCTCTTCGTGATGGAGGGCGTAGAGGGCGATCGCGTCTCGGAGGGCCTGGTGCTCTGGCGTGGTGGGGACCCGACGCCAGTTAAACCCATGGGGGAGCCACACCGGGAGTCCCGAGGCAATGCTCCGCATACCACCTCCAGGTAAAGAGGCGGGAGCGGAAGAGTCCCGGGAAATAATGATCGAAGTCCTGGACGAAGGTTCGGTCGCCGAGGGGGGGCACGAAACCTGGCGCCCAGAGATGGCGGAGGGGGCAGTAGAAGACGATGTGAGCGGGCGTCCCCCGAGGGTCGCCGCACTCACAAGCAGGGCTGAACCAATCCAGTTCGGCGAAGATGGCGGAGCCAAGGTAAGAGGGGGCGACGCAGTGTCCGGAGAAGACGCGTGCTGCGTACCCGAATTCCCTTGCGGGAAGGCTGAGTGGGATAGGGAGGTGAAGTCGGCGGGGGCGCATGGCTGTCCATCCGACTCGTAGTACCGCGCCGAAGTGATCAGCGTTGTGGTCAGCGGGGAGGTCGTTGGCGAACAAGGAGGTAGCGAGGAACATTCTTCCTTTGGCGTCGGTATGGCGCCACGCGAGGGTGGGGGCCAGAATTGGAGCAGAGATGGCGGCGACTGGGACCGCTTGGGGAGCAAGTTGGGACTTGCGGAACGCTTGAAGTGGCCGAAGGCGACGTAGGGGGCGTCGACCGGCGGTGACGTGGAGGACCTTGAGGGTGGCGCGTTGGACTGTGTACGCATACGCCCGAGGAGGAGATGGGAGAATACGGCGACTAGGATGCCGCACAAGACAGCTGGCAAGTAGGCGGTTGGTGCAGAGGACTCCATAGGTGGTGAATCGGTGGAGGGGGAATCGGGGGTTGGAGAGAAAGTTGAGGGCGGCACCAGCAGCTATAACGCTCTGGGAGGCCTTCTGTCCGTGTATAGTTATTTGGGCAAGTTTCTGCACGGAGAATGTTTGTTTTACAAGGATCCCGATGAGTAGGAGGCCTTTGTCTTCGTCATGGTCTGGGGATGGGCATAGTTCGAAGGAGAGGGGGGCGATGTCCCTGTCCTGGCAGTCCCTGAGGAAGTCGTGGAAGATTCTATAGGGGTGTGCTTCGTCGAATTCAAGAAGACGCAGCGAGGAGTCATTCATGAGGGGGGATTCCCACGGGGGAACCCTGGAGTGGAGGAAGTCCGAGTAGCCCGGGTTTTCGGCCGGGAGCTCGGCGATGGCGGCCGCGACCTCCTGGATCACGGGAGGGCCTTGTAGGGGTCGGTCTAGGGCATCGGCTAGGAGAGGCCGTAGGGGGTGCATGAAGTGCATGTTTGTTTTCTGGGTGACGTATTTGTGGGACAGATAGTTCATCCAGTCTTCGATGCGAGGGATCCCTGTGAACATGTGGAGGAAGGCGAGTCGGGTGGTTTTGAAGCACCCGATGATAAGGCGTAGGAATTTATTTTGGAGTATGTTGAGCCTGTCTGAGATGCTCTTCTGTCCCTCCCACCATGCTTGGCAGCCATAGGTGAAGATGGGTCGGACGGTGGATTCGTAAAGGCGGATGGAGGATTCTGCCTTAAGGCCGTTCCTTCTCGTCAGGAGAGTGACGTTATGGATGGCGCTGTGTGCCTTTTTGCATACCCTTTTGAAGTGGGATTTCATGGAGGGGTCGTGCGAAAAGGTGACCCCAAGCCAGGTGAGGTCGTTAACTACTGTGATGCCCGAGGCAGCCGAGGGTGCTGGGGGGGCGATGCGGGGGTATCGGATAAGGTGACACATCTCGGTTTTTGATTGGTCCAGGGCGAGCCCGTACTCGGATGCAATGTCGGAAATTGCTGCGATGATTTCTTCTGCTGCGGCCACGTTGGGGTGTACCCTGTGGATGGAGGAGAGGATAACTAGGCCGTCATCGATGTACAGGATCATGTCCTGCATCTTTGACGCCCTGTTGTGGAGGTTGGGGTAGGCTTCCTTGAGTCGGGACTCAAAGGCCATTGTGTATAATACGGCAAGGACTGGGCTTAAAGGAGACCCTTGGGGGAGGCCTGATGTGGGGCCGGGGGGCGAGATATACCCGTCGATTTTGATGGAGCCCTGGCGGTCTGTCAGGAAATCCTGGATCCAGCCGACAGTGATGTCGTCGAATCCAAGAGAGGAAAGAACGTGGATTAGGCCGTTTTTTGGGACCGAGTCGAAGAATCCCTTGAAGTCGAATTTGAGGAGGGTGCAGTACCTCTGCTTGGCGCGTTCGCGGGCTATGATAAAGCGGGCGCGAGCTAGGGCGTCGGTGGTAGACCGGCCCTGGTGGCCTCCATATTGGGAGAGGACCAGGCCCAGTTCCTCGGCATCGTGCGCGAGGCGATTGGCAATGACCCTTTCGGCGGCCTTGGAGAGACACTCGAGGAGGGCGATGGGGCGGTAAGCCCTGGGGTTGGAGTAGTCCGGCTTTCCTGGTTTCTGGATGATAGCAACCAGGGCCAGTTTCCAATCGTCAGGGATGATTCCTGACTCAATGGAGGATTTGATGATGAGGACTATCCAGTCTTCGGCCACCGACCAGGCCTCGCGTAGGGCCTGATAGCCGATACCGGATCTTCCAGGGGCTTTCTTCGGGGAGGGGCCGAAGATGGCTGCTCTTATTTCCGCTCTGGTGACGGGGATGAAGTCCCTTTTGGGGCGGATGAATTCATCTGTAATAGGTGGTTCGGGGAGGTCATTTCCTTGGGGGGGGAAGAAGGCTTCCCTGAACATGTTCGCTTTTTCGGCGGGAGAGGTGGCGGAGGCCCCGTCCTTGCGTAGGGGGGGGGATGGGTAGGCGCGGTGGCCGAGACCCCAGTCCGACAGTTTGTGGACCTGATCCGGGGGGGTGTCCTGGATCAGGCGTTCGAGGTACCTTTTTCGGGCGGCGTCGAAGTGGCCGTGGAAGCGGCTCCGGGCCCTGGACAGGTCCTGGGCCACTTGTGCTTTGAGGTTGGACAAGCGCGGTAAGCGCCTGTATTCCCTTGCAAGCCGGTTCTTGTCGTCCCTGAGGAGGGAGAGTTCCTCGTCCCACCATGGGAGGGGGTTCTTGCGGTTGGAGATCGGCCCCTCTGCGGAGGCGATGGCGCTTTCAAGGCACGTGGTGAAGATTAACGAGGACGCTTTCGGGTCAAGCTCGCCCAGCTGATGTTTGTAGTGTTTAAGGGAGTCTGCGAGTTCTTTCCTGAACTTCGTCCAGTCCATGCGACCCTTCGGGGCTTTGGAGGAGGGTTTCCTGGTTTGTCCACACTTGAAACGAGGGTGTAGGGTGACCGTTGTTCCAAGGTGGTCAGCTGTTTGTTCGAGCTGGTTGTGAGACCATTCGGCAGTCCAGTTGTGAAGGAGCCCGCTATTGACCATGGAGAGGTCGATAACTGCGTCCCGTTTGCCTGGTTGGGCGATGTAGGTGGGGATGGAAGGGTCGTTGAGGAGGTGGAGTCCCTCGTCATCGGCCCAATTACTGATCCTGTTGCCAGGGGTGTGAGTTTTGAAGTAGGTGACGTCCCACGAGGAGTGGTGCGCGTTCATGTCTCCGGTGATCAGGGTATCTGAGATGGGGACTTCCCAGTTGGTGAGTTTGGAGAGCACTGAGTCGGGGGTGGCTATGTGTTCCTGAGGGGGGCGATATACCCCAACAACAGCCAGTCTCCGCCCATGGGCGGAGAAATGAACATGTATGATTCCACACGAGTCAAACGTGGGGTGCACTGTGATCCCATGGTCGGGGAGGAGAGCTTTGTTGACAAAAATGGCGACCCTTGGGGTGGAGTCGTCAGGTAGCGGGTTTTGAGGCAAGGCGACTTCCCAGCCGCGGACCTTGACGGTCCCCTTTTTGTTGTTCCCGATGTTGTGCCATGGTAGTTCAGATACTACCATGAGGTGATGGGTGTCCGAAGCTGAATCCAAGACGAGTTGTAAACCAGGGCGAGACGTCATGACATTGACAGTCCCGATTCTAACGACCATTTCCAGTTAGAACGGTGGGAAGGAAGATGGTGCATGTGGAGGGGAGTGGGAGGGGAGGGGCCCATTTCATTGGGTCTTCGGAGGAACCGATGACCGGTAGCTTGTTGTAAAGACACCAAGCCCTGAATTTCTTCACGAGCTCGACGTCCTTGTACTGGGAGATATCCCTTTGGGGGTGACCAGGGGATCCAGGGGGGATGGACCTGATGAAGTCGGCCGTTGCCTTGGCGGGGGAGTCAGGGGCGGCCTTCTTGGGTTGGGGGGGGTTCGCCTTCTTTTTGGCGGGCTGGGCCGCCTTCTGGATGAGGCGGTCTACGCAGTTCTTTTCCCATGCAGGGTGGTTGGCCCCGCAGTTAGGGCAGGTCTTCTGGGCGTGTTCGCATGCCTTCCCTCTTTCAGAGCAGCCCTGGTACGAGCATGCGTGGAGGGTGGTTTCATGGAATTCGGCGCAAATAGCGCAGATCGGGTTGGAGACCCCACATCTCCAGGTGGGGTGGCCTACTTTCCAGCAGCGACGGCATTGATTGGGCACGGTGGGGGCCGTGGAGAACTCCTTGAAGGTGATGCGATCACCTTCAATCCAGTGAGGATTTCTGTGGAGGAGCCTTTCGGCGACCTCGTCTGTGGTTAGCGAGAGGAGGAAGAGGGGCCTCTTGTTGGGGTTCGGGGAGCGAGAGGAGACCAGCCACCTAGATTTCTCCTTGACGATATCGTGGGGGTCAAGGGCGAGGCCGGCGGCGAGGGAAAGGCAGACGTTATCGACCTTCGGGAGGTCGGTACTTTTGGCTGGAATGCCGTGGACGACGAGGTCCCGAGTAGGCCCGTGGGTGAGGCAATGGAACGTTCTCCCACCGTGGACGTGGGAGAGGGCGGAAGCACCCTGCTTGGCCAGGATGTCCCACATGTCGGGTGACGTGGGGGTGAGGAGGACGTTTCCTCGCGGGGTCCAGGCTATGCCCTTGATGGTGCAAGGGGGGGTAAGCCCTGTGAGGAAGTCGTTCAGAAAGGGATTTTCCTGCTGCTGGAGCAGGGCCTTTTTATACCCTGGCTTGCACAGGATTATGTAACCCTTTGGCACTATTTACATGTTATGAATCCTCAGTAGAATAAGAGAGGAACCCTTATATGGTATTTCTATATATGTATCTCTTAGAGCTTCTACCTATGTTTCCTATAGAACATTCTGCTTCTAGAACATTCTGCTTCTAGAACATTCTGCTTCTAGAACATTCTGCTTCTAGAACATTCTGCTTCTAGAACATTCTGCTTCTAGAACATTCTGCTTCTAGAACATTCTGCTTCTAGAACATTCTAGATCTTCTAGAATATTCTGCATATTCTTGAATATACTAATGTTTGATTCATTACATAATAGATCATAATACAATATTATATAGTATACTCAATATTGTATTTATTATAATAATACTCATGATTATAATATTCATTATCAATCATAGTATATTAAATATTATGATCTCAACACGACTTAGCTTGTCCTACGGTTAATAGTACGTGAAATTTCTCATCTTACGCTGATGTTTGCGAATTAATGCTGCGAAAAGCCAAGAGGCTTCGTTCGCCTTCTCCTCAAGGCGTTAGCGATACAAAGCGTCTGAGGCTTGAGTATGCAGCACTGTCCAAGAGCATTGCCCCCTCCCAGCGAGGAATGCCCGTTGATTTTTTCAAAGCTCAAGAGGACGTCAAAGGGCCGCTCGTGTACTGCAATCGACCCCTCTCCGCAACCTCTATCCCGGTTACGCTCTTACATCCCGTCTTTGGCACATTTGTTGACGACTCTCAAAATTATGCCCCCGCCGCCACCGACTATGCGTTTGTTTTCGACCTAACTTTGTCCATGTCGGGCTATTTTTCAAGCGAAGACGAGCGCCGCGACGCATTTATCAAACTCTTATTCGACTATTACGAAATTCAACTGAGCCCTTCAGAGATCGGCGCCGGCTACAGGACAGATGGACATGTCATAGTGGGGGGGTTCATACCCGCTCTCACCGAGGCGAAGGGCAAGTTTGCCTCGGATGGCGCAGAGCCATACTTCCAAGGCTGCACATATTATGTCGAAGCCTACAAAACGGCGGTCAATGGGCGTGATGTTGAGCTTTCTTCTTTCCTATGTTTCCTTATATTTTACCGTGCTGCGGCGTTTCCTTTATAACACTATCTCGTAAACCTAGCGCTAGCACTCAGAGGCGTCCTTCGGTTTCGCGGAACTGGCAGCCACGGACCGTCCTCATGCCGATGTGTTGGGGCCTATCCTCCCTCCATTCTGCAATCCTCACGACGCACAATTGAAAGAAACCATCGTGCGTTTCTTTGGCGCCTTCAAGAACGCCTTCCATTCGCTAAAAGCCTATTACGAAGTTGAGATTCCGAAACTCCGCAGTCTTACCTCCCCCTCCTCCGTTCAACCACTCTTCCCTTATCCACGAACCTACACATCCCTCGGCGAGAATCCTACCTCAGTTGCCTTCCAATATACTCGCAAGTACGATACCTTGCGGCCCACCCAGCTGATCTTTTACGGTGCAGATGAGGAGGATGACCAAGTCGGGAGGAAGCTTTGCATTAAGTTTGTCCGGCGGTACTCAAAGGAGGCGCATGAGCTTTGTGCTCTTCAAGGCCAGGCTCCTGCCCTGTATGGCTTCGAGAAGCTTGCAGGAGGGTGGTACACGATCGTGATGGAAGACCTCGAGGCGCACATACCGTACAACGAGGCCCACGGCCTCTCCCCGGCGCAACGTCGATTGGTCCGGAGTGAAGTGCTCGAGTGCATGCACGCACTTCACAGCCAAAATATAGCGCACGGCGATATCCGCGGCGCCAATATCCTCATTAACGTACACCCCGAGAATGGTAGTCTCAGCGTCAAGTTGATCGACTTCGATTGGGCAGGAACAGCTGGCGTCGTGAAATATCTCATGAACGTCAACTGTAAAGAGGTTCGGAGACCCCAGGGTGCGGTTGATGGACTGCCCATACTTAAGGAGCACGATCTTATCATGGTGTACTGGGCGACTCCCATGCCTGCGGACAGCGACCCAGTGGTTTAAAGTTTGTCTACCCTTTGTAGCGTTTCATGGCGCCATCGATTCGCTTTCTTTTCTTACATCCGTTGCAAGTACTAAGTACTTGCCGAGCTTTCACTACCTTCGGCTCACTTTGAATACTACTTGTGCCACCCATGCTATGACGTCCACGCACAACTGGCTTTGTTTTTCTTTGAGTACCGCTGTGACACCTGCAGTCTGCGGCCGTTCAAGAATTAGTACCTCACGGTACAGGACACTAGCCTGTCTCACCTCTGTACCATCGTCGAGTCCTGCTCAGATGCTATTCTGGGGGCGAAGCTTTGCGCTGGGGGCCATACCTACTTGATGAAGAGACTATATGGACTCGGATCACCCAGCTCCAACTCGCCATCGTCTGGCTTGTTCTCTGATCGTAATGGTTACCTTATCGTGCCTTTCCTTTGGATCAGGATTACAGTTCGTCTGGCGCAACAAGAAGCTGAACTACCCAGTACCCCCACGCTGCCAGTCTTGCGCTTCTTTTCGAGGGCTCTCTCGACCCAAGTGACTGGAAGACTCTGGACTTATGGATTAGCGGTGGTCATTGATCTTCAATTCTACTCAAACTCGCAGCAAACAACTCAAGATTCAGAGATTTGTGGCGCATGTAAGGACACAGACTTGTGCCGGCTTCTGAAAGGCAGCACTAGTCTTTGCGAAGTCTTTGCGGTTTCCCCTTCTTTCATAAATGATTTTAATACTCGATAAATCATAACACACGAATGCCGTGCGCTATGAATCTGGGGCTGGCGCCATTAGAGATGGATTAGATAGTGCGACAGTGAGCGCTTTTTGTCGCTTCAATGGCACCATGATAGCGCATACATTCTGCGATTGCCTTTTCAACATACATGCGTGGTGTTCAGGGGCTAAAATGTTACAGCGAGAAAGTATGCCATTTTGCGAGCGTCGCAGTAATTACGCATGCGTACAATAGCTGTGGCGTGTACTTGAGAAGAGAAAGAGAGAAGACCATTTACTACGGACTGATGAAAACGCCAAGATAGTCTGCAATCTGTTTTTTTTTTTTTTTTTTTCTAGTTGAAGAATCGATAGAGCTGGGAGGCTGAGCTTCTCGGCGGCGGTCGTGCAGTCTTCTGCTGCGAGCTGAATCAATATTTGCGCATATATCGATAACGCAACAGAAGGTCATACCTGTGAACGCCAGCAAATGGCCTCAGGTGAAATCGAGCCGATCTCCGTTGGGTCCAGCGAGGGGATCATCACACCCGAGGGCGGCAGAGTTAGCAAGCTTCATGGGTAGGAGGTTTTCGCTGTGTACGGAGAAACTTTCTTAGATTTGAACTCGATACCAAGCAATTGAAGACTTACGACTTTTGGGGTGCATCGGCCGCGGCTTCGTGGGCATCCAGTATGGCTGCGTGACTGCGGCCCGCGATCTCCACCTCATTGATTGACGTCTGAGAGTTGCACAGCGCGGAGCTCATCGTTTCGACGAAACTCATGAGGAGCCGACGGAGCTGAGCGATCTCGGCGCTTTGAGGTGGCAAATTCGGGAATAACGCAATTTGGTCGACTATACTTTGGAGATTGGCGGCCAGCAGGGCGTAGTCACACTGAGGGGAAGCAGCCATGGTGGTGAGCGCGGTGAGACGGAGGTCGCTTTTGGGTCTTAATATCACGTTTCGCGATTCCAGCTCCGCGTAAATATTCCGAAGGCATAGACTTCGTTGTCTCAACGCTCATCGGCTCACCCGCAGCCCAAGTATACTGTGGACCAACCTTGGCCAAACGATCGCGGATAGCCATGGTAAGGGGAAAATGCTGGAAGCGATAGAGAATAAGAAACGTGTCTGCCATGCTAAACTATGCTATCCTAGAAGGGGCTGTCGCTTACCGGACTGAACGAAGACGTGCTGCTGCACACGATTTCGTATCTCAATACCTTCCAATCATTGCTCTCATTGGCTTCCACTTGTCGCCTATTGCACAAGCTGGTTGTTCCTGAATATCTGTACAAAACCGTCTTTCTCCCCCTGTCCCGCCCGTGCAGCAAGACTGAGGCTCTTGAACGTGGCCCTCGGTGGCTCTTCGAGCCTGGTTCTACTGTTGGGCACGCAGCTCGGTCCCTTACTCTCCGAGGGCCGTACATGCTTCGAGATAGCTGGCTCCTGCCAGCAGAAGCAGTCCCACAAGCCATGCCACACCTTTCCCACATAGCTATTACCGACTATCTGCATTCCGGCTTGATTGCCACTGTCTCGGAGATACTCGCACGCCAACCGCACCTCATCTCGCTGTCATTAAAATGTGCATTCCGAGGCTTGGAGCCACCGCCAACTCTGCGACTTCACACCTTCGATCTATACGACTGGACCTCCGACGCCGTCTACATTGTAGGCCATCACACGCCCTTGGGAGTTTTCCTCCTTAGTCAACGCCAAACTTTGAGGCACCTTAGTTTGCACGCAATAAACATAGAATGGGAGCTAAAACTTACCGAAGGCGAGGAACTTGTTTGGCTACATGTCACCGAACTGGAGCTCGATATCTCCTCCATCGACCCCATGTGTTACTTCCACATCGCGCACGCTTTCCCTTCTGTTCAACACTACCACACGACGGAACCGCAAAGAAGCTGGATAGCTCAACAGCCCAATCTCCCATTTATTCGTCGCCTCGAATCTCTTTCAGGAGAATGGGAGGACATGAAGCATGCGCTGGACGTCGGAGCCCGCCTCCGCCGGATCATTGTATCTTCATCCGATCTTACCGAGGGCATAGACCTCGAGGCCTGCCTCCCACAGAGCATCCAAGGCCTTACCTTGACTATACAGGCCCAGCATTGCCAGGTATTGGAGGTGCTTGCTAGCGCTGCGCCCAGCTTAGAATACCTTGCTATTAATATCAAAGCTGGGTGGCACTCACCTTCCAATACCCAAAAAATCTTGGTTCGTGTCGTTCCACCTTTTTCTTTTCTTTTCTTTTTTTCCAAATGCTATGAGCTCTGAGCTGACGGACTTGAGAACAGCAATACATCAATGCCGTTGCCTCTCGTTTTGCCTCACTTCGTTATCTCAGTGTCAGCCTGTACTGGGTTGACCGACCCGATCTCACAGCGCACTCGGATACATTTACCGGAATTGCAGCTGCCGGATCGTGTCCTTCTCTTTGTGCAATATCGTTATCGGGTTCAGACGACCGTGAACTCTGCTGGCGAAGGATCTTTGACAGCCGGGACGGCCATGGCCGGTTTGTACAGGTCTCCGAGGAAGATGGAGAGGAGTCCAGAAAATACTATGACTGGCCTTGGGTTTATGAGAATGAGAATTGAAGGTCTCTGTCACAGGATCAGACCTCATCTGCACACGAGTGTACGTCGCGTGCTATTATTACTGTGCCGTCGCTGATTCGCCCTGGGGAATGGTTTCGAATAGTTGGACAAACGATCGTCGAGGCCGAGTTCCGCTCATTCACATTTATTGCTCCCGGAACGGCAAGCTTTTGGCTTCGCGCGCCTGGAAACGAACCGATAAGAGACGATTACAGTAGCTAATACAGATTTTAGGGACGAGGGGAATCTTTAGTGAAAGTATCAGGAAGAGAGTGTAGGAACCTGCTGGTTGCGAGCGGCATCCAAGAACACCCTGTTTGAATCTAGTCCTGCTATCAGCTCAGCACCTCTATCTTCCCCGAGTCATCGTATTAATCTCTGCTGTCATATGAAATTTTAGCGGCTGGATGGGGCCGCAGCGGTGATACGTACTCACAGGTCAGAGTCAGAACCAGAGTCGGAATCGGAATCGGAATCGGACTCAGGGTATGCATCCCGGGCCACACTGAGACCGTAAGACTTGGTGAAAGCGGCAGTCAGCTCGCGAAGAGTTACATGGTGCTGCGCATTGCTCACCTCCATCTCCTCATACTCGTGTAATTCTGCGCTGCCAGAGAGTTGGATAAAACCCTCGACCTTGGGTGACTCCGCAGACTGTGATGGTCCGTTTCGTGACGCGAGGAATGCGATGACTCCGGCCGCTGTTATGTTATCGTTATACACAAAATAGATCCTGTTTAACCGGGGAAGGAGCGGCGTATTCTGGTCGGGCAAAGGTATGGCAAGGGCATGGAGGACGATGTCGGATGTGGAGCAAGCGTGCAGCGCCAAGCTCTGCAAGCGCGATAATCTCTCAAAGCACCATAGGAGGTCATCGTCGGGGATCTCCACATTTTGGAGGTCCAAGGAGATAAGTGGGGGAGCGGAACGATCCACAAGGCGGCGCACGGGTGCTGGGGATAATGCAGAGTTCGATATGGACCCCACTATGGTAAGAAATACCAACTTTGGGGCGTGGATAGTGTCCAGGGCTCCAGAGAAAAGGGAGGTATTGAGTGAGGTGAGTGCAGGAAAAGAATGGCGGGCAGTATAGGTGTGCGGTTGCTCCTCAACCTTGAGAAGGATTAGCGTTCTAAGTCGGCTGGTGTTTGAGACGAAGCGAAGGGCTACATCAAATGGAATTACTTCCAGACGAAGCTCCTCGACGTTAGGTAGGGCCAAGCGACGCTGATACGGGAAAAAGCACGGATCTCCATGCACATGAAACTCAGTGACGAATGGAAGTGTGATCAAGGGGATAGTGGGAAGCGGCAGGTCATTAGGCGCCTGCGCGGATCCCGAACTTGCGGAGTGGCCGAGCTTGATACTTGTGAGAAACGGGCATGCTTGGAAGATGCGCATGAGCCCGCTCGACACAATGGGCGACCAACGAATGTGAGGAATGCTGAGAAGTTTTAAGGCGGAGAATTGAAGGAGAGTCACATATGTAGGTATTGTCTCGTAACTGCATTGCAGGTAGAGATCAACTAGCTTGGGGAGGGGTATTGGGCCTGTCGAACGTGGTGACCCTATATCGCTGCGACACACCAAACAAAGGTTTATCAAATTTGGACACGACCGGAGGGCATTAAGAATCCCATCAACAGGGAAATTGAAAGCTCGATCCAGGCGAAGTGTGAGATCAGCAATCGCGATGCCAAAAGATGGTGTGAACTTTGGAACTCCAGAGAAATCGACACGAATGTCGTGGCAGAGATGGTGATCGCTCGCAGAAGTAAACGGAATGAATATCGGGACCTCGGCCTTGTTGTTATCTCCAAAACCTTCCCAACTACGGCGGAATTCGGGATCGATATCGAGCCACTTCAGCATGGGCATCGCTTCACTACAGTGCCAAAGGAATATGTCTATATAAAATGCGTGACCATAGAGCGTGAGTGATACCCAGCGATCCATACTATCTTGAAGCGCCCGTGCTAGCCGAACAAGCTCAATTTGCTTATCGCTAGTGTTTTCGGGTGGTCGGGATGGGTCTAGTTGGATATGTATGGTGAGAAGCCTTCCGCGCGCGCGATCGAGCCAGTACGTGGCACGCAAGTCGACGTCGCGCTGCGTCTCAAGATCCAGCTCAATGTACGACCAAAGTAACGAGTATCCATGGACGAGTTCTCTCCACTTGTGACACACTCCCGCGAGGCAGACGACGGATTTTACGTCCACCCGTATCGAATCTTCGTCTCGTTCAACTGAGAGCTCGGCAAAAATATCGAGAAGGGCGTCATCGGTCAATCGCTGGATGGGTGGTTCAGCGAGGGCATCTGATCGAGACATCTGAGGGGTGGAGTGAACGCGTTAGCCCCCATCATATAGGACGCCGCTGATTTTCACACGCGCCTTGATCTGCGCAGATGAGCGGTGAATGGATCAGCTCGTCCGGCCATCTTGATAAGTATGTCATGGGCACTTAATATTATCGCCGCGCGTCGTAAGAGAAAAAGAAGCCGGGAGTGGCAACGAAGAGTAATGTTAGGATCACAGCGGGTCGCTTCTAATCGCTTGATTACTTATTAGGAGGCCCAACGCTCTGCCAATTCTCGGGGAGAATATGGGTACCCAATTCTCCATATCTTCTCATCTATAACAGCGAAATTTCGATTAATTCGCAAGTCCTGAGCCTGTGTGTACTTACTACTAGTATAGCTGTGATGTGCAAACAGTGCAATACTCCTCTGCATCGTTTGCATCCGCGCGCACCAGACTCTCATTTGTTCTTCAGTACCTGCAACCTGCGGTGCTACGCGTGCCCTCTCAACTACCCATAGGCGGAATAATCGAGCGCTCGCTATGGAATACCACCAATAGCTCTATCTACTTATCTACAAGACCTTGGGATATGCATCGCAACTTGTAAATGAACTTGACGTAAATCTTTGCGCTGAGCCGTTGGCGCTGTACTAGTAGTCACGATGGTGAAGCTCAAATGCAGACCAAATCTAGATTCGTCCAACCATTCGGGTGCCTGCATAAAGGTAGCAGTCTATTGCCGCCTTGGAAATTCTCGGTGTCTGCGTGGCCTCAAGCTTCACCTCTCTCAGGCTGACACGGTGACGTGCACACAACGCTGAGCGAACGCCTTCAGGCAACCTTCAAGAAATTTAGCGGTCTCCTATCAGACAGAACTCTTTCTATGCTTGAGTGCTGCCAAATTTTAGACTCGGTTCCAGCCGGATGGTTGGCGCTCTAGCTGTGATCTAAGCTGTGTAGTGCATCCCTCGAAATGTGGGCGATTTGGTTATAACACGCTCGCAGATCGGCTTGCTACTCCGGACGATATACGATGACATCCAAGATGGCAGTCGTGCAAAGCTCTATCTTTAGGGTAACTGCTCGCCTGACAGCGGTTCACTTGACGACATATTCCCAAACACGGACTTTGATTCCCTTTCCTATCTAAAGAGGCTGCTATCTTAACCAATCTAATATGGGCAATTCCCGCTATTCAACCTCCTTGCATTTCGAAGCCGAAAGGGACCAGATGGGGGGCTGGGTAATCTTTTCACAATTCCCCCACGAAAGTGAAAATCGCGCGGAATGCTAGAAGCAGCCCTAAAGAGCAGTCTCTCTTATTTTACCACAAAGTTGAGCTCAAATATTGCCTAGGGGTTTTCCCAACCTTAGCCGGGAAGAGGGTTCCTTATTGGCTATTGGCCAGAGTCACACGAGGATGTGAAAGGGATACTGTCACTGGTCTCCAATCGACGAAGTCCGAATACGGAACTTTCAGGTGTTGTCGAATGACGCATGGTTAGGTACTGAGTGTATACGTGCAAAGTTTCTTATCTACCTTCACAACCGTCTGCTAAGGTCAATCATAGGACACAAGAGTTCATCGTACAGTTATATTTACGATATCTGGCATGGGCCGTGCGTTTTTCAGATCGGTTAACTTGGTCAGTACAAACTCGGGCACAATACTGTGACCTTTCAAAGAGGGAGCCTGTGAGTCAGCTATCAGTCATGCCTCGGTGCAAACTGACCGGATCAGCTCGTATATATACTCTCAGCGCTTCGTATACTTTCTGCCCCGCAGAGCTAACTCCCCTCCGCATCTTCTTGGCTTCTACCTCATTGCATACCACAGCCCCTCAGCATGGCATCGCCAGGACTGCAATCCATCCTCGTGATCGGTCCTACCGGCGCTGTTGGACTTTCCATTCTGCGCGAGCTCATCAAGCGCAGATCCGAGTTCAAGCGCATCGGCGCGTTCAATCGGACCTCGAGATCCGAACACGAAAAGGGGTTTATCCCTGTCCACGACGAGAAGCGGAAGGAGTACTTTGATGAACTCGAAGCTGGGGGCGTTGAGATTGTTACGGGCAATTACGAACATACCGATGCGTTCGAAGGTCTGCCGATTTTCCCCTAGCTCCTATGCAAGGCTCAGGAAATTAATACGCCACCTTGATGGCTTTAGGCTTTGACGCACTCGTACTTGCAATCGGCAACCTCGGAATCCACCTCTCTCCCCGCATTATTGACATTGCTCTCGCCGCTGGCGTGCGTCACTTCTACCCATCCGAGTTTGGTGCCGACCTCGCCGTCAATGACAACTGGACCCAGCGCTACTACAAGCACAAAGCCATCACGCGCGAGCACCTCTCGCTCCGTGCACAAGAGTATCCCGATCTCGGCTGGAGCTACATCATGATCGGGCGCTTCACCGAGTGGAGTTGCGCCACATACTTTGGTGTCGATGTCAAGAACGGCACGGGAAAGATATACGGGAACGAGAACGGGAGGCAGAGTCTGCTACCTGTGCCTGCTGCCGCGGCGTATACGGTATCGACTATGCTGCTGCCGATCGACCCAGGCGAGCCAAAGACGTTCCGGCGCGAGTTCCGCTTCCATGGCGGCACGTATAGCTGGAGCTTTATCTTCGCGCTGCTCGAGAAGATCACCGATCGGCCGTTCACGGTGCAGTACTTGCCCTTTGACGGAGCGGTGGAGGATGGGAGGAGGGCAAAGGCAGCGGGGGACGAGAAAGGAGAGCTTCAGGCAAGCCATCGCATGGTTCAAGGGGGAGAGGGGACAGTTCTGCCTCAGCCCTGGGATAACGAAAGGTTTCCGGAGGTGAATGTCGAGCCCATTGAGGTTGTGTTGGGAAGAGCGTACGAGGATGGGCTGTTGGTCGGTGTTGAGCAGTAGGCGCGCGCTGTTTTCCGTTATTCTGGATTGCTCACTCCGATACAAGGTCTCGATACGATGAGGAAAATCGTCAGTAGTCGCACAGGCTGTGGAATCCAAGAAAATATGCGCCCTAGAACGCGATATGGATTGGGTGATACTCAATCGTCACCAACCCACAGGGGCATCCAGCCCAGCTAATTTGTATCAGCTCTCTCCGCTTGCCGCTCCGCGCCACATCTCCCACCTCGGCTGGCCACTGTTTCCCAAGATGCGCACTTGCTATGGCACTTGAGCCTATCGACTCGGCGCCCTGGTAGCATGCCTAGAAGAGGCTCAACTCAAAGCGCTTCAGCTCTCCGCAAATCTTGCCGAAAAATATAGGCCTTACTTGCGTTACGTACTTCGGACAACACAGCCCTTCCACCCAGCGCTGTTTTCTTATAATTGGGCCGTTGGGCGCCCTGTTGTCTCAAAGCGCCGCTTTGCTTTAGCTGAACCCATCAGACCTCGCAGGATATCTTGCGGCGGGTAATTTCTGTTTGGTGGCAGGCCCTCTATACGTATAAAGCAAGTCACGAGCGCAGGAACACCCCACACCAATCACCTTTCCTCCTCATCAACTCACATCCGATACACCAAGTAATCATGCAAAGCGTCCCATTGTCGTATGTGTCTGATTTCATGAATTCCTGGCACCCGTTGGCTCGCTAGATTATGTTTCCTCTAGTCGCACTTATTCTGGCAACGGTTTACGTCGAAGAGTACTGAGCCGCGATCTGTCCTACAACCCGCACTCTACAAGTACCCAGGCTGGCAGCTCCGTCCCCTCCGTCCACAGTGGAGGCTCAGTCGTGCCAGCTTCGGAGCTCCAGGCGTACCAGAGTGACAAAACGCCGGTAGCGCACATGACCCCACAGAGTACGGCACCCCAAGCAGTGTATCCATCGAACTACCCATATCATATTCAACAGCAGTATGACGCTCGCTCCGACCGGGATCCTAACGACCATTTGCCTATGCCTTATGCCAGCGACTATTATTATCAAAGCCGACCTACGAGCTCCTTACAAGCAGCCAAGATCCACATTTACCCCACCTCAGTGGTCGCTTTATTCTCATATTATCCCACCTCTACTATTGCCCATCTTGAGCACAAACGGCCCGAGGCAACCCCACGATTCCATCCATCATAGGTCATGTCGACCTTGAAACAGCAATAAGGTCTTTGCTCGCGTCCTTACCCCCGCACTTATGCGCCTCTCCCACCGAGAGCTGGGCTCATGAATGGGAAATCTTTTGGGAGGGCTTGAGAGCGGCCGGAAAGGTGTAGCTCAATATTTGCTTTAACTCAATGAATTTCTGATGCTTGGTCTATCCTGTTTCATACTGCTCCTCATAAACTTCATATCTCTTCGAGAAGGCAGACGCGTAATTCGGCCGCTATCAAGTCAGCTCTCTTATCCAAGCCAAAGGCGTACTCCGACTCGCGGGGAGGCTAAGTCCATGACCGAAACTTTAAGCAGACGATACGCATGCTGGACGACTCTTGTTTTTGGAATCTGATGATGCCTTAACGATGATAGATCTTCCAATAACTGCATCGCGTATTTGACCATTACTATTGCCAACCGCAGCGGGACTCGGGAGCGCCAAAATTGGTGCGGAATCAAAGGTATTACGTTAATCGGTCGTGAGCCGTGGTCGTGGGCCGTGGTCGTGACTCACTTTGATTCACTGCCATCAGTAATAGCACCCACGACCACCGTCGTCTGCAGCAAACCGTCTCAATTTATGGTGCGTACAGAATTTGAAAGCATTATTATACAAGTGCTGCTCAATAGCTGGCGCGTTGACACCGATCCCTAGAACCAGATGTCTCAGTCCGATGCTCTCGTCGTGTCCGCAGCTGTGCCTCCCATCCAACGATTGGCTGATGATTCCCTCCTCGAAATCTTTACCGAACTGTTAGTAACACGCAAACGAGATTCGACGTGGGTGAGCGAAGCATTCAGCGTCTGCCTCGCAAGCGTGTGCCGCAGGTGGAGAGGATTGGTTCACGGATGCTCGCTATTCTGGTCTTATATTGAGCCAGAGTTTGGGAAGCACCGCGACGTTGATTTACGGGCCAAGTATTGGGTTGATCGCGCGCGCGAAAGTCCTCTCACCATCATTGCCCAAATAGACCAGCCTTCAAAAGGTATGAGCGACAAAGGAGCCCAGCTCATTCGCCTAACAGAGGTGCTTCGAGGGTGCATGAATCGCTGGCTACCACTCTCCGTCCACGGCTACACATCCCGCGTAGGAATACTCCTTGAACAGTGTAATGGGGTGGCACCGATGTTGAAGGTGCTCGACATACACGCCTCTAACTACATTGATTGGAGCCTTCCCCCTCGAGGATTCGATAGTCTCGACAGCGTTGATGACCAAGACACCGACGACTCAGTATTGATGCTCGTTCCGTTTACTTGCACCCATCACCTCCAACACGATATTCGCGTCCTGTCTACCGGATGTCTGAGTTTCACTCCATCTTTTGGCATGGCCGTCGCTTATCTCGAACTCAATCTTACTGCCAGTTTCTCTACTGATGGGCTTGTCAACGTCCTCCAGTCGTGTCCCAATTTGGTGAAGCTACACCTGGCAAAGATGAAATGGGTAACGACCCCGGTACCCCTCCTCAGATTGGTTGATCTCTATTCAGATTGCGACCAGGCAGGAGACGCATTCCTCGCTTCCCTCCAGCTTTCCGCTTTGGAGGTTGTTCACATAACTCGTGCTAATTGGTCAGGCACCATGGCAAGCGCTGTCATGCGCATTTTCCAATCATGCCCCCATCTTGCAAGGATCGTAATTACACAAGACTTCAGCTATTATCAGGGATATTACGATCATCCACTTTTCCTCACTATCCCCTTGATCATCCTCCCGGACGCCACTGAATTCCACGTTTGTGGAGGCCCACCTTTCTTCCCATATTTACGCCGCCTGATCCTACCCAGCATCTCGAAGCTTCGTCTCGAAGCTGTCCCTTATGATGTAGCTCTTCACTTCATCTCAAATACCAGTTGGCTCGAATCTCTCACTCTTCTCGAAATTGGAGAGCAGCCACACGACTTCATCCACCATTCATTCCCAGCGCCCACCTCACTCGAGACCTCCCTTTCCCCCAACTTCTTGGGCGCCATCTATGCCACAAACCTGACATCTCTTAAAGTAACGGGAGAGCAGCGTGCTGAATTACTCCTGCGCCAGCTTGTAGATTGATCAACTCCTCCGCTCAATACCTTGCATCTATCCGATGTGGCAATCTCCAGCCATGACCTCATTTGGTGTCTTCAGAGGTTGCCACACTTGGAGAGCTTGGCTTTGAGCGATTGCTACACGCCCGGAGGTTTGCTTCATGCGCTTGCGACGCGCTCAGCGTCCGACCAAGATGCGCCAATCCTTCCCCAGCTGAAAGAGATGGACCTTAGACGTAATGATAACATGGCGCCGGCCAAAGTTATCGAGTTCCTTGCATTGCGGAATGGACCATCGCAATCCCCAATGTTGTCTCAGATCAAGGGCCATATCGAGCTCGTTTACAGTGCGGAGGTGTACGCCAAGATTAAAGTGAGTAACCAGACACCCTGGGCTGCACGTTCCTCGAGCTGATTGTGCGCTCCGTTAGTCATACGGTTTCACTGTGACACGGGTCGAACATGAGTCCCCTTCCGATTCCGATTTCTGAGTACCTGATTTTGTTGTGAGTGCGCTCTTCTGCTATGGTCCCCTCTGCTGGCTGACAGGGCTATCCGATGCATCAGATGAGTAAAAGTGCGAGATAGGATACTGGCGATTCTAGGCGGTTTTTCGTTCAAGCGAGGTATTCTCTAGGCTCTTTGACGCATTTTGAGATCCAAAGAGGTCCTGGTCATACACTTCCTCCTCTTCGAATCTCAGTACTGCTCTATATTTCTTTCATGTTGCCTGGCACTACTAAATACCGTTTGTAGCTTCATTATCGGCTATGAAATAGACTGATCGTCGGACTAGTCCAGGCGATGGGCGCCCTTGAACTACTGTGCCAGTGTAGTTCACTAGCGGGCAAGAGAGAGTCTCGAATTTGGTAGTCAAATACAACGAGGTCGAGCGAGCTTCCGAAATTGCCGCGCTCCTGCTGCAAACCGATAGCTAAGGCGCTCAAATTCCAGAACCAAATATTGGTCTCCACGCTCTTAGTCGCCGTGCCGAAAACTGAGCCATCCATCCAGTGATTGGGTAATGAATCCCCTCTCTGTATTCCCTGTACCGAACTCTCAGCCAAGGGAGAAAATCGGATACGCATGTGTGAAGAATACACCGTCCGTCTTGCGAGGATGTGCCGTAGGTGTAAAGAACCGGTTCGTGGGTATTCAATGCTCTAGTCGTGTCTCGACCTGGAACCTGACAGTAAAAGGCATTTTAGCGCGGATTTGTGTGCTAAGTATTGGCTCGATCGCACTCGCAAAAGGCCCCTTTTTGTTCACACCCATATAGATTCGCTTCAGCTATTAAAATCATGGCAATACAAGCAACTTCATACCGGGCGTTCGAGATCTCGTACCTACTGCTCCTTGGACACTCCCAACGCCTTTCCTTGCCTCATCTTCTCCCACGCCGCTCGCCACAGGTGCCATTCATCCTCAAGCCCTGCGTCTGCCCATATTGCCCATCCATCCCGGAGTCGAATCCATTGCGCTAAAGGAGAATCAAGTATCCTGGCTCGCAGAGAAGTGTTTAATTCCGTGAAGTGATAATATCCCAGCGCAAACACGACGCCAAATAAGTATCCTGCAACGATTTGCGTGGGCGTATGGTAAGATAGATAGTATCTGAGCATGGATTTACCAAGTTAGTGAGCCACGATGGTAGTAGAGATAGAAGTGCGTCAGCTCATACCGTGAATAGCATACTATCCCAGCAGCAGCGAGAAGAGCACAGTAAGCCGTGAATCGCTGCAGCGTGTCCAGCCATTCGAGCCCATAAGAGGTAAAACGGTGCCGATGATAGAGGTGAAGTATAAGAAACGTCGAGAAGAATCCCATGTACTGGGAATGTGCGGATGGAAATCCATAGCCGTCTCCGTGTGTCACTATGAAGGTATACTACTATGTCAGGAAAAGATATAGAGGGAACCATTAAGAGTAGCGGGTCACCATTAGGTCGTTCTTGGTGCACAATACGTTTTATCACCCAATTGACTCGTTCGTTAACGAGTTGGCCGATGAACATCGTAAGGATAGAAAGCTCGCGAGTTTTAATTACCAGAGCAACATAAGCTGGCTAGAGCGTCGCCTCTTTAATGGGAAGCCCAGCGTAGGTACCCAACAATGAACATTCCTCACCATTAGGAGAACGGGTAAGAGGGTGACAAGTGCCAAAATAAACGCCGTGTCAGACGATTCATCATCTGTGCATGTCAAACGTCCCAGCGCCGGGTCAGGTTCATCAAGATCATCCCAGGAAAACTGCCACAGGCTCACAGAGGACGTGGGTGAAGTCGAAAGAGGCGTACTGGACTTGCTTGACTGGCGAACTCATCATTCGTGGATTCCAAGCTGCAGCGCGGATGCAAAACCTTTCTCTTTGTGCGTCTCGGCGCCGCCGTTTGCTTTTCACCACCAAGCTTGAAAGCTTGAGGGTACCGCTCTCATTTGATTGATCCTATTCTCCCGCTCTTCTGAAGCAGCCGTTGACCCGTAGGTAATGGTATCACTAACAGAGCTTGATTATGAAACCCTTTCTGCTTTATTGCTCAACTTCAGTACCTGCTCGTCTCTTTTCTCGCTCGCGCTCACCTGCCGCACTCTGCGCAACACAATTATACCCAAATTTCTGTACGCGCGGCCGACCCTCCCGGACAACGAGCGGAGGATAGCATCTTTCTGCAACACCATTCTCGCCCAAGACGCAGCAGCTGGAGATGCCGTTCGGCACCTTGCCATTCCCTTCGGCTACGCGAGCCTTCCGTGGGGTCAGGCTTTAGCGAAAATGCCATCGCTTTGCAGTGTGGATTTCGACCTTGAAGATGTCGTGGAAGTGAATCCTAGCCTTCCAAAATCAATCAGCGCCATGACCCACCTAACCTCGCTATCACTGGGTTTTCTCCCCGGCGATGATGTCCTGGAGTTTCTAAGAGACCTGCGTCCACTCCAGTGTCTTGTAGCGAACGGATCACCTTCATACCACATCACCTCAGAGTCACCACTGGGAGATCTGTTGCTCAGATCGCGAGACACACTTGTAGAACTGCAACTAAATTCTTTTACTTGGAACTTCGACCCGCGTTCCGCCTCGGATTGCGGCGATCGAAGCTTCATTTGGCCACGCATCCACACACTTCTGATCGGCATGGCATACGCGAACTATAGTTTCAGTCTACCCCTTGCTTTCCCTTCAACTCGACATCTCGTCCTACCACCATCACAAGAGGCTGCACCCGATCACCCCGTGCTCTTATCTTCCATCTCATCTTTTTTCCCCACATCAAGTCTCTCGAAGGATCGTGGGGACATGTAAGATTTGTCTTGGATCGAGGTGTAAAACTCTGTCGAGTGTCCATCACTCCTCAGTCAACGTGGCTTGGCAGCGAGGGCCTTAGTCGATTCCTCTCGTGTCCCGAACTTCAAGGTCTTTCCGGCTCCATAACGTCTCTGAAAGGACTCTCAGAGTTCGCGCCGTGTTTAACGTTTTTGGCCATCAAAATGTGCTTGCATAACCGCAATAACTGGGATATATTCAGAGCAAAGCTGGTGCGTCGTTTGACTAGTCGAATGCACACGTACGTCTTCGGAGCTGAGACATTTTGTTAGGAGGGAACAATACGGACGATGTCGGCTCTCCCCCGGCTTCAGTATCTCAAGCTCACCATTCCAATCCGGATCGATGTACCGCAGCTCGAGCGTCGGGGAGCGTTCATCAAAGCGGCATCAGACTCGATCCCAACCCTTCGTGCTGCCGCTCTCGTATGGAACGAGAGGACGGACTGGCAGAGGGTGATCGGTGCGGACGAATCTGGAAGTCACTTCAGAGTTGTCAGCAAGGAGATTGGGGAAGAGTTGGAGGAGTATTATGATTGGGCCTGAGACGAGAGTCGGAGATAACTGGGGAAAAGCAGGTTAAAAAACTATGCATCAGCTGCACTATTTTCTGTAATTGGCGTGCCGTCCGTCGCTACTTTCTTGTTTGAAAGTCTTCTATTCTGCGACGGTCAGCGTTGGCAAGGCACCAGCGCAGCTGAGCCTTCAAAACCAGGACGTGAGGCCGCATCCGATCGAATGGGGAGGCGCGACTCTGGCAACAATGCAAGTATCTGGCATTCCTTGTATTCCTCCGAAGAGCTCCCACCAACCTACCCAACCTTTGTATAGTACGACTTTCTCAAGGAAAATACGTTTCCGCTGCCGCTGAGGCTGATGCACTTCAGTAGGTTGGACCGCAATCGCGGCTTACCGCGATATTAATGGTTCGCTTCTACGATATCCTCTCCACTCCGCTATCTCGCAGCTGCACGTTTGATGGCGAAGACGATGTATAAAACTCGAAGTCACAAGAATTTAATTTTGGCCATCGGAACTCTCTCACAGTGATCCTCTCGGAGGCGACGGAGTGTCGGAAGAAGCCATTTTAATATTTTGAAATGATATGATATCATCGGGGTCCAATCGATCTGCTCATATTCCGCTTTCGGCGATTCAACTTTCTCATGGATTTCCCGATCATTTTTATTTTGCGTGCGATCTACACTTCATAAAAATCCACCACCACCACCACCACCACCACCACTAGCATCTCCTGTCTCTCACCGCCTTTTCTGCCTTTCCTCCCTCACCGTCCTCGTTCGCGACGTCCACGATGACACGACTCAACGTCCAGTTTATCCCCACGAAGCCATTCGACGGCCAAAAGCCAGGCACTTCTGGTCTCAGGAAGAGGTTGGTGGTCGCTGGAGTGATGGCGGCAATGACGCCTAAAGCTGACTTTTTTTTAATGTTCCTAGGGTCAAAATCTTTGAGCAAAAGGTATGTATTCCATCGTCAAGTCGAAGAAACTGCTCACCGATAATTCTTCCTGCTGGGTAGCACTACACCGAGAACTTTGTTCAAGCGATCCTCGACGCCATGCCCGCTCCGGGCGCTGCCGGCTCGACACTGGTAATCGGTGGCGATGGGCGTTACTTCTCCGTGCCCACCGTCCGCACGATCCTCTCCATCGCCGCGGCCAACCAGGTCAAGAAGCTGATTGTTGGGAAGGACTCGATCCTCTCCACCCCCGCCGCGTCTAACGTCATCAGGAAATACAAGGCAGACGGCGGCATTCTGCTGACTGCATCCCACAACCCCGGTGGACCTGACAATGATTTCGGTATCAAGTTCAATGTGAGCAACGGAGGGCCCGCCCCGGAAAATATCACGGACAAGATCTACGCGAGGACCAAGGAGATTACCGAGTACAAGTTCGTTGAGGGCCCCGAAGTGGGTTTCACAAGATTCTCTGTCTCGGTTCAATCCGACTGATTTGCCCTTTTACAAAAGGTCGACCTCTCCAAGGTCCACACGTTCACCTACGGCCTCACTGAGGTCGAGGTGATCGACTCGGTCTCCGACTATGTCGAGCTCCTCCAAGGCATCTTCGATTTCCCGAAAATCAAATCTTTCATTTCTTCTACGCCTTCGTTCCGCGTGCTCTTCGATGGGTTGAACGGCGTAACGGGGCCATATGCTAAAGAAATTTTTGTCAAACAACTTGGTCTCCCCGAGTCGTCGGTCCAGAACTGTGTTCCGCTCCCCAATTTTGGCGGTCTCCATCCCGATCCAAATCTCACGTACGCCCACACGCTCGTCGAGGCTGTTGAGCAAGAGAAGATTCCATTCGGTGCTGCGTCCGATGGAGATGGAGATCGTAACATGATCTACGGCGCCGGCGCATTCGTTACGCCCTCTGACTCGGTAGCGATCATCGCCGATTGGGCCGACTCGATCCCATACTTCAAGAGTGGCGTCAAAGGTTTGGCGAGGAGTATGCCAACCAGTGCCGCGATCGATTTGGTCGCAAAGAAGAAGGGGTTCGAGGTGTTTGAGGTTCCCACCGGTGAGAAAAATCACTTCATCTTATGTGGGTGGGAACACAACGTATTAATGTCTCAATCTACCACTCGTAGGATGGAAGTTCTTTGGCAATTTGATGGACGCCGGCCGACTTTCAATTTGCGGCGAGGAGTCGTTCGGGACTGGGTCCGATCATATCCGGGAGAAGGACGGGTTGTGGGCTGTCGTGGGTACGAACCAAACCTTATTTTAACTTTTTATCAATTGGGGCTGACTGAATGACTGTTGTTAGCTTGGCTGAACATCATCGCTGTTGCCAACGACACCCAGCCCGGAACAGGAATCAAAGAGCTCTTGCAAGACCACTACAAGAAATACGGTCGTAGCTTCTTCTCGAGGTTGCCATTCTAATCGTATCCGCGTCGAAGTTGGACTGACGGCTTGTCTCGGCAGATATGACTATGAGGAGGTGTCCTCCGAAGGCGCGCAGAAACTCGTCGACCACCTCAACACTCTGATCGAGCCCAACAGCGGGTTCATCAACTCTGAGCACGATTCCTCCACCGGGCCATTCACGGTGTCCGCTGCGAAGAACTTCACTTACACTGACCCGATCGACGGCTCGGTCTCGAAGAACCAGGGTCAGATTATCCAGTTCTCCGACGGCTCGCGCTTCGTCTTCCGCCTGAGTGGTACCGGCAGCCAGGGCGCAACAGTGCGGCTGTACGCCGAGAGGTATTCAAAGAACGAGAGTGACTACGAGAAGAAGACTTCGGAAGGCTTGAAGGGGCTGATCGAGGTGGCGTTGAGGATCAGCAAGCTGCAGGAGTTCTTGGGCAGGGAAGAGCCGACCGTCATCACCTAAGTTACACAAAGTCAAAGGCCTACTTTCGACGTTCAAAGTGAGTAGCACGACCGTTGTCCTCTCTCTCCTCCATCGTTCTGATCCACGGCGGCCTGGTAGTAATCTGTCTGCGATTCTGCGATTGTTCTGCGTGTACATGTACATGGAAACCAAATGAAAAAGGAATATGCTTACGTTATCAAAGACTCCGAGCCTCAGGCCTCAGGACCCAGGCCTCCAGGGTCGGCGGCGATCGCTACCCTTTTGCGGCCAAGTTTACTTTTACGGCACGTGCCGGTTCCGCCTATTGGCTGCGACGCGTCGTATAAATAGCGCGCCTTTCTTCTAGCTTCTTGTCCGCCTCGTTTCGTCTCTTTCTTTTTCTCCACCCGCAGGCCCTGTATCGCCGCGCTCTCGTTGCTTTAAATCTCTGCTGCAGCCTGCCCTCGGAGCACCACACTCGCTATCGTCCAACTACCACCACATTCTTTCTCGCCTGCACTCGCTTTCCCAACGTAAATCTCAACCCGCGCAGGCCGTACAGAGACAGGCACTCTTCACACGCTAAGAACTAGACTTGCTTTTCTCGCCCCGCTATCGCTCTCACTCTCTAAGCATGATGCACCGCTCTCTCGCTATTGTTCTCCTTGCTCTTTCTTCCGTACTTGGCGCACCCACAACTTTTGACACCCGTACCCTACCCCTCAACCCCGCTCGCGTCCATGGCCAGCGCAACCGTGCGCGCTCGCTGGTTTCCAGTGGCGGCGTCAACCTTGGGCTGAATCTCAACTTGGATGTAGGCGCCGTTCACGGGAGTTCGGATTCATACCCCCGCCACAGCTCCCATTTTGACCATGAATCCGACCATCACTCCAACCCCATGGATCACTCAGGCTCCAAGTACAGCTCAAATCCCAGTCAGGGCGCCAATCCCAGCCAAAATCCTAGCCCCAACCCACCCACTCCTCCCAGCGCGCCCAGTCCTCCTAATCCGCCCAATCCTCCCAATTCTCCGAGTAACCCACCTCCCGCTGGGCCCGGTAATACACCCCCCACTCCTACCACTAGCACCAATCCTGGAGCTACTGCGCCTCCCACCCCCTCGACGACAAACTCTAATAATGGAGGGACAAGCGCGTCCGCCCCCGCGACCACGAGCCCCAGTAGCGTATCCAGCTCGTCATCTACGACTGTCGCCCCTACTCCGACTCCCACCGCTCCTGCCGTGACGTACGTTGTCCAGGATTCGTGGAAGGGAGATGATTTCTTTGGATCGTGAGTAATCAATCTTTGGTAATGCGATGAAGCATAGCCGAACTCTAATGATCTCACTTCTACGCATCTTTGCAGTGATTGGCAATTTTGGGATCAAGCGTGAGTACTTGCTGCTCACATGCCATTGCACTAGTATTGACCGCAAGCCGGTTTTATAGCGACCCTACCAATGGTTTTGTTAATTACCAGAACAAGGACGACGCCATGTCCAAGGGCCTCGCCTATACCGCTAACGGCACCACTGTCCTGAAAGTCGACGACTTTACACAACTCAGCTCTGGACAAAATCGGGATTCGTACGCTTATCCATCTCCCTCCTTCATGCGCAGTACAACTGATCCTTCGGTTCAACCTCTAGGGTGCGAATTGGAACGACCAAGACGTACAATGAGGGTTTATTCATTCTCGATATCGACGCGATGCCTACTGGCTGCGCCGTCTGGCCTGCCTACTGGATGGTTGGGCCTAACTGGCCTAACTCTGGCGAGATTGACATCATCGAGGGTGTCAACTCCCAGCCCAACAACCAGTACACGCTCCATACCTCCGGCTCTTCTAAATGCAAGCTTGATACTTCCAACGCCGCGTTCAAATACAACCGCGCCACCTCCAACCAGACCGACTTCACAAATTCGAACGCATTCACCGGGAACCCGATGGGAACCACCTGCGCAAGCGCCCCAGACGCCAACTCGGGGTGCGGTGTCTCCGACCCAGACACCGCGTCTTTTGGCGCCGGGCTGAACGCTGTCGGAGCCGTGTTCGCCACGCTCTGGACCCCCGCCGGCATCCGCATGTGGCGCTTCTCGCACGCCGCCGGTGTTCCCGCCGACATCACCGCCGGCCAGCCCGACCCAACGACGTGGGGACCGCCCGTCGCCGGCTTCTCCAACCCTGCGGATGGCTCGTGCGATTATACGACGGAGTTCAAAGACCAGACGATCGTCATCAACACTTCGCTGTGTGGTGACTGGGCTGGCCCTGCGTACGCGGGGAGCGGGTGCCCCGGGACGTGCCAAGACAGGATCGCGGATCCTAATAACTTCTCGGACGCGGCGTGGAAGATCCGCAGCTTGATTGTGTATAACGCCGCTGCAAGTGCCACGAGCACTCCCACCGGAGGCTCCGGCCACAAAGGCCACAAGGGTCATGGCGGGCAGCGATAAATTGTTGTCAGCTGCGTACTCTCGGCGTCTTCATTGGACTTGGACTCTTTTGGACTCTTGCCAGACGGACGGACAACCTCTCTTGTTCTTGCTACTATTTTCTTGGCTTTTTGCATGAGCTGCTGGGTCAACAACCCTTGTTCCTTTTTGCCCTTTTTATTCCCACCCTTTGGCAGGAATGTGCGCGCCCTCGGAGGTGGAGTGTTTCTCATACATACCGTATTATTGGTTCTCGCGCACAAGAGCTATTTTCTCTTATTTCCTCTGATGGGTGTTTCGCGCTGGTTCCTCATACACATTTACAGTCTACTTGGTGTAAAGCCGCAAATGAACATACCATGTATATGGACTCGCCGAAACTTGGTTGGTATGTTTCCCGTCGCCTTGTGTATCGTTGGATTCGAACATTGTCTGAATTAGCTCCGTACTTGGGCTGCCGTCGCGCCCTGAGTATTTGAGAGCGAAACAGACACAGTCAACATACGAACACGGCGAAGCAGAAATGAACATCACAATTCATATGAAAGTCAAATTGCGCTCATCGCTGAGAAAGGTGCAGCTTGCGCCATCGCAATCACTCATCTTGATGATAACACCCGCAGTTAACCAAGCACTCGAGTCGCTTTCCGATGTTTCGGACGGGGGTGGAAGCAAACCCAAGACCATGATCCAAAGCAGGGATCGACAGTGGCTGTACGGCGATCGACGATGGAGTTGGCTTTGGAACCGCCGTCGTTGTTGGCACTCACCACCACCGCCGATATCGACAAAATTGTCTGCGAGGGAGACGCTCGCATCGGCAAAGCATCGGTGCATTCTCAGAGAAGATCTCGAGGGAAAATCGGCGGGGGAGCATCGTTCAGAGGGTATGCACACCCGGTTTCAGACCGGCCGACCAGGCCAGCTTGTCTGTGCTCAGTAGCGCTTGTGAATCAAGTCCAACCTCTTCGCCGCTTGCGTAATGGATGCCAAACATATCGATACAGAGGGGGTACATAAACCTCGCCAGGGGGCTGTTTCCCTCTAACCCGCTACCACCATCGTCTCGCTCCCGCTTACCAGCCATCAGCGTCTTGACACTTCCCACCTGCCACAACTACTTCATAACAAAATGTCCCCCTCCATCATCTCCTCCTCCGTCGCCGACGATGTGTTCACCGTCGCACGCGTTCCCGCCCAAAAAGCGAGGGCCAGTGCCGTTCCTTGCACTCCCCCTCGCCCTACTTCGACCTCCCGTGTCCCTCCCGCGCGTCCCCAGGTCCAGCGCACCATCCACTATGCGCTCCCCGGCGAAAAGCAGGCCCGCGCTGCAATTCCCGCGCTCCCCTGGATGACTGCGCTCGCTCCCTCGACTCCTCCCCGTCCCACGGCTGTCTCTCCTGCCGCTCCTCCTCCTCGTCCCCGCGCTCCCCCGGCCCCTCGCAAGGCGCGCGCGTACCACGTTTCCAAGGAGGCCACGGCAATGGCAGCCCGCGAGGCCAGCGCTGCTTTGCCTCCCTGCCCCCGCTTCGTCCACCAGTTCGAGGGCGCGGGGGAGTCAAAGGAGCTGATTGTTGATTATGCTGGTCTTCGCCGGGGGCTCAAGTTCTGAAGAGTCGCGGGGGTGTCTTGAGTGGGGCTTAATGTAGATCGGCGATTCAGAGACACGCGCGCACACAACGGTGAGCGGTTTATTCGCCACTCTCGGGACTGCTGACAGCACTAGTCGTTTTGTTTCATCTGCAGGTAATTGCGACTCGGCGGAGATCGATGTGAGACTTGAAACCGAGAGACTTTGCTTACTCATCGATTTCGAGCGTACGTCATCTTCCTCTCTCTACGTCATCATCTGTTTTGGCGGGGGACGAGATTGGCCGGTCTCGGATCCTGCCTTTGCATTTGAATTCCTTTCTCGCCGTTTCCATACGAGCTTGGCTAACAAATTCTACGCTTCTTCGGTAGGACATATCTCCGCGTCGACATCTTCGCTGCCGGATACTTCAGCGTAAGTCTTCTCCTTTCTACCATCGCCTTCAGCGCTGGGGGCGTGCGCATCGGAAATCGGCCGCCGTGTGCACGTTACCCTCGTCGGGGCGATGGTTTCAAACCATCTTTTCGCATGGCGCTAACAACGTTGCCTCACAAGGACTACCCGTGCCCCTTGTGCTTCGGCACAAGGGGCACCCTTCGTTGTGGCGATGCGACCGGGAACAAGGCACATATAGGGCGTAAGTTGTATTTCCTCTCGTCGACCATCTGCAGTGGCGGGGGTGGTGACCGCGGTTGGCCGGCTTCGAGATCCAACCTCGACATATGCTTGACATTATCCGAACCCTTTATTCGCTTTACTCACTACCCCTTTATTGCTCCAGGTCGTTCTTACGCGGACATGAACTAAGTGAGTCTATTCTCTTCGCTGCGAGCTTCGGCATTGAGGTTACATGCTGGCGGCCACCAGCCTCTGTATGCCTCTCTTGCTACTGCGAGCGGCTTTTATCTTATCAAGCGTCGATACTGACCAATATCATATGCTTTCTACAAGGATCCGCCCCCTGTGCGAAAGCGCAGGGGGCACATGCCCTTCGAGGATCAGTAATGGCCTGTTATTTAGCTCGTGGCTTCGCTAGTGCCTCTGCGTGGTACGTCTTTGCGTCCTACTTTGTACTCCCTATCGGGCTCACATCCGCCGCCGTATGCCAGTTTCTCTTCCCTGCTGCCTGCGCACGGACTTGTAGTTTCATATTCTCTCGTCCTGTCTCTCTGTAGAATTTCTCTCATCTCTCACTCTCTCTCCGAAACCTGTGAGACCCACATAGAAACTCGCACCTAATTAGCCGTCCCTAATGGGGACACCTCTATTGCATGCGCCCCTTGACGGGGGGTCGTTCTTTTACCCCTACTGTATATACTATAAACTCGCTGGCGCCGCATGGGCGCTATGCCCAAGGGCGGGCGTTGTCCGCACTTGGCAGAGTGCGAGGGGTTGGCCGTGTGGATCAGAAGACACGTCACCGATGCAAGGACGAAGCGACGTGCGTACGAATCCTGAGTCTGGCCGCCCGTCACAATCAGTAGTGGCAGCTTGCGTACAAAGCGAGCCACCTAGGTTCATGCCAGCAGCACTCACGTCGATGCCTCGTTTGGTAGCAAGCTGCCAGCACTGAGGACTGTAGCTCATCGCCACTACAGCTCCGGTGCGAAAAAGCTGAGAGCATAGTCCAGTAAAACGAAAAGGCGGGAGGGACAATAGCTGCTATCTCCGCATTTTATGGGGTCGGTTCCGGCTCGGTCAATTCATGCCTCGGGACGGGACGTCGCGGCGCGAGTAATGGTTGCCGCGAGCGTGTCCTTCATTTGCTCGTGTCGACGGAAGAACGGGCTTTTGACGTCATCGATGAGGGTCGACTCCTTTAAGCCGAGCACCTGGTGGATAAGCGCTAGTTCCTGTGGTGATGCCGGTGCGTGAGAACAGCTCTCAAGACGAATAAAAAGATATAACTGACCCGTAGCATCGGAAGCTGAAGGCGCGATGCCAGACTAGACTGACTTTGACGATACCGGCCGTGGTTTGCCTGGGATATATCTGGAGAAAGCGTCCACGATTTGCCGTCGTCCTTCTCGGCGGCCGAGAGTGCTCGAAGTGGGGCGGTACGAAACTGATCCATCCTGTTTGCAGGAAATTTTGAAATCGAGGAAAGAAGTCTATAATACAGATTGGCGCGGTTAGCAGAGGAATTTTTGAAGAGAAAGAAAGAAGGCCTACGTTGGGCAGGAACGCGTTTCGTGTATTTCCTCCGGCAGCCATGAGGCTGGTGGAGGAGGGAGTCTCCAAGTCAAGTCTGATTCTGCGTCCAACCCTGCCTCAGCGAGCGCATCCAGCAGCGGTGGCCCTGCACCGGGGTCAATGTGTTGACGAAAATACGGAGACTATTTTTTGAGCAGGGACGAGGAAGCATAAACGAATTTTCCATTGGGGAATATGAGCGTTGTGTCGTGGAAGCCTGGCTCGTCGTCGGGTGACATTCTCTCGGGATCAGGGGGATCAACCACGGCCGAGTATCTGACGCATGTATCAAAAATGCTGTCAGTATGGCGTGGCGCCTTTGGAGAAAAGAAATCGTGTCACCTTGGAGTGTGATAGCATTTCCAAAACTCGCAATGCAGCCCATAGCGGTTGTCTCTAAAACCGCAATCCCCATATGCGAAAAGGCATACCTACTACGCGCGAGGGAGGCATTGTGGAGCACGAGGCGAAAATATTTATCAGCAATACCTCATACATGGCTTAGTGTAGCGACCCTCGAAAGAGCGAAGTAGTGCTTGTAGTGGCGCTATCGGAGCACAGCTCCATGAGCCTGGCGATCTCTTCGTCTCTCAAGCATCCCGTGATTCGGCATTTATCGTCCGATGGTATCTTTGCTATACCATGGTCCGACATTCAAGTCCTCGCCCCCAGGTCGCCGGTCGATGTATCTGCATGAAGCGCCACCGCCGGGTTCGGCGCCAGGGTAGCATGCCCTTGATAGGAAAAGGTGAATATCGAGCTAGGCCATGGCTGAAAGAATGAACGCACGCACCACAAGCTAATCTCGGTACCGCAGGCTGGCCTTGAGGTGCGTTGTTGATCCACTAGGGTGCTAAGAAAAAATAAAAATGGCAGTTACTATAGATACTCTTGGAGGTTTTGCTCGAACGCACGCTGTCCGAGTCCTCGCAGTTGGTGATCGACATTCTCAACGAAGAAGGGCGGCGGGCTCGTACGAAGAGCCTCGACACGTGCGTTCTCATCGCAGTTGTGCCAAAAGGTATATATATCCCGACCCGTGTGGCCGACTTTCCTCGGGGTCGGGTATCTGAGGCGCTGCGTACGTTCCGAGACGGGGGCGGCAAATCCGAGCTGAAGAAAGTCGGAATGGTAGGCGGCTGGTGTTAGCGGCGGTCTTGCAGCAGGGCGGTGCAAATGAAGATCACCTGTGCAGATGGTCCGACGGTGATGCGACAGGACGAGTGTAACGGAATCGTAGTTGCATCGGCCGTAGGTTTTGCTAGACATGGTGTCGGGTTGGGAGGGGGGCTTTCAAGCTGCTTGCGTTTACGCCGTCTCCTGTCCGTCTTATAAGTACCTCCACTGCTTGGCTGACTTGGTACCCGAAACGCGCGTCGAAAGCTCGAGGTCGCGGAACCTCTGATCGGAGAATATCAAACTCTGGGAAGTCACCATGGGCAAGCCGCCAACAATTGGCGCTCCCGGAAAATCACGGAGACGCGAGGTGGCTTCGATCACGCTTCGATAGCTCCGTGAAACGATAGGGAACGACTGCGTTAGCACATGGGTCAAGTTTTGACGGTGCCTAGAGGACAATCGCAAGAGGGCCGGGCCGACTGTCGACATTTGCGGACTTTGCAGGATAGTACTCGAAGGTCTGGAGAGGTCTGGGCGTGCGTAGGCGATCAAATAGGGTGCCTCAATACCCTTTAATGCCGCCTTGATTGATACTAGGCACGGGCCAGGGAAGACGAGACGGCTTAGCAGCTGTCTGCAGCTGTTCGCCCAGAGTCGACATACTACGCCATTCGTGTGGCATCGTGCCACTCGTGGAACGTGCGTTGTTGTTCCAAATACCGCGACCGTCACCCCGGATGTGCCTGCACTAATTGGTGCCCTCGCGTGAAATCGGGTTATTTTGCGAGTCAGAGGTTGCCGGTTGCCCCTCGGCACTTTGGAGGAAACAAGGAGCAAGATCGCCTATTGATACCATTGGTGTTCTTTCCCAATTCCGCCTTGCGCAGCGCGATCGATTTGAGAATCACATTAAGAGCTCTGATTGAGACCACACCCCTTCTGCGCCCGAGCGCTGAGCGCTGAGCGCCAAGCCCTCCGCTGGACAGATCGTTTCATGTAAAGCCGCGAGCGTATGTCCTTTTTCGTGATTGGCACGGTAAAATGTTAATAGTGGCACAGGGTCGACGGCGGCGCGCAAAGGTAATTGGATCTCAAGAGTCCGGGCTCACTGAGGACATTAATCAGAAGCATAGACGCGAGCGGCGGAGCGTTGAGCTGGTGTGCAAAGTAAGTTGATGCAGCAGCACAAATGAGATGACGATTCTGGTACTGAGCAGGCGACGACACGAGATATGGATCACCGCAACGTGGCGGGCACAGGCGCATGCACACACGGCAGACATTCGATCAGGCTTCTCTGGCTTTGACTGAAGTGCTTCGAATCGACCGTCTGCCAAAGACTGTCGAGGTACTGAGCCAGTGAGCCACCGCGGCCGTTCGTGAAGTCCTTAGAGTTGTCCCAGGGTCCCAGGGCACCGCGATCATGCACGCCCGCGTCCGCGACATTGGTCGCGGCACGCCGATGTTTCGCTTTGCTGCAAGTTGCTTGCACACGAGGCAGCTCACCGCTTGGTTTATGGGCAGGGCCACCGCGGAGGCCAGGAATACTGAAAAGGTACTGAATATTACCCAGCAAGGGCTTAAAGCGAAGTGATCGGGGGAAGCAAGAACAGGCGCACGGCCTGTTAGGATGAAGCAAGAAGCGTTGGAAAAGCTGAAGAGCATCGTAGACCCAAGTCGATCGAATATGAATAGTATTAGCAGGCGCGCACAGCGCGTCCGAAGTGAGAACACCAAGTGAGTGACACGGATTACAATTATAACAAGATGCTGAGGAAAGGGAAGTCAAGAGTGTATATAGCTATCGAGAGAGGGACAAGGAAGTCAAGCCTGGAAATGAGGGAAACTCGCGCGGGAAGAACTGACACATTGATAGGAAGGTAAAAAAAGTGCCCATGACTGCGCTTAAAAATCCATATCGTTCTCGTCCCCTTGCTTAATTGTCATATTCTCCTTTGGGTTGGCGGCAAATGGGTCGATAAAAACAATGTCGTCCCCACCCAGATGCTTGCGCTTGGGAAATCGCAGCGGCTTCGTGGGACTATCCGGCTGGATCGCGCTGAGGTAGCGACGGGGAGCGACAGGCTGCGGCGGCACAGAAAAGGTGATTTTGTTGGAGTCGGCAGCCGGCCGAGGTGCGGGGACCGGTGGTAGCGGTGCCGTTGGGGCCGGCTTTCGAAGCGCAGGAACTGCCTTTCGACGAGATCTGCAGATATACAACACGGTAAGAAAACGCAGAGAGTGAAGATTGGATGGGTTCAAACCTGATGAAAGACATTCCACTCGGTAAGCTCCAAAGTTTTTTGGAGCTAAAGAAGCCTGGCACGCTGGTGGCACCAGCTTCGGGTGCGTCATTTTCCTTTGCGCGGCCTGGCCATGCCAAACCCTGTACTCTGTGCGCGCTGCTCGCAGCAGCGCGTGTAGGGCTTTTTATACCTGCTAGAGGCGAGATATTGGTGGTAATCGACGAGCGCCGCTTGCGGGGCGAGCGAGGGTGAGAAGCACGACGCGCGGGCGACGTGGCGACGTGTTTATCCGTGGGAATCTGAAGGAAGAGCGACGATGGCGCAGGAGGTGGGCCTGCAGCACGCGCAGGGGCTTCTGTGTTTGTCGATGCGGATTGGGAGCATTGAATGAGCCCCGAGGTGAAGAGCGAAGAGTACAACCCCGAGCTGGCGGAGGAAGATGGGAAAATGGAGTTCATATCAAATGAAACTGCGAGATGGGCAAGAGCGAGTTGGTGGTGGTGGTGATCTACCACGAAAGCGCAGGTTTTATAGACTGAAAAAGAAAGAAAAGTCGGCTGAAGCGTCGCTGATGAACGTCGTTGACGAGGCTCGGGTGTTGAATATCTACGGAAATGAGTATTGAGTCGCAAACAAGCGCAAACAGTTGATATAGCTGGTTTCCAGCACAGTGGGCGCCATCCGCCTTTCTCTCGTCTCGGACATAAAAGGATTTCATCAAAGATCCCCTCTAAATCTGCGCTTGGTTTCCTGCTTTGAGTTTGGCTTTTGTCTATCACACGCCTGGGGAAGGGTGTCTCAAGCTTTCTGGTGCTGGTTGGAGCAAACGCCCTTTCTCCGGGGATAAGGCGATGGAAACCTACTTCCGGATACCTCTTTTATCGGCCCACCCTGTGCATCCCGGAGGGTTTGATGAACCACAGGCCTGGGCAGCCTTGAGTCACTTCGCGCAGCCCGTGACAGGCACAGCCAGGAGTGTGGATATGCTCGCCTTTTAGCATGCCAAGTGGCGGCGAAAGGTGTATGTACACACTCCTATATAGCACTTGATTGGAGGCGCTCAAGGGGCTGCAGCGTCGCGTCACGATAGGAAGATTCCCTCTCGGGTATACTTGAACAAAGGGTACTTTCGCGCGGTTTTAATCGCTCTTGCATACGACACCCCATCCTTCTCGCCCGGTGGCACGCGCGTCAACGAACGAAAAATTGTCTCAGCAAGCGTGGGGTCACAAGGCTAGAATAGGAAGTGCCAGTGTGTGCCAACGACATATCCGCCAACGTAGTGGCACCACTGTGGCAACAGCCCCGCCCATGCACTTCTACCTTCGAAGCGTACTCAGGTGGCTGCTGCCAGCGCACGCGCAAAAGAAGCGGACCCGACCAAACAAGATTCGCCGTTATCTCAATAAACGCACAGAGGCCCTTCAAATTGCGACGACCCCGAGAGTGATGCAGCGGTGTAGAGAGCTTAACAACGACTTTGGAGCAGGCATCATCATCGATCTCTACTGAAACAGGAGCTGCCCCCGGAGCATTGGCCAAAATTTGTCATGGGGCGTTACCTCACCACCGCAAGACCTTTAGATTGCGAAAGCAGGGAGAATGGGTACCACTGGCATGGTGGGAGAGTCGGAGACACGATGTCGGAGGCTTTGTATGTGGAATCAAACCTCCCAATATTCGTTAGCCGGATCATCTCGGGCTCCATATCTCCAGGCGTGGCGGGCTTGTGGACAAAGGATTATCTGCACGCACTACTCTTGCTTGTTGCGCAAGGTCGGAGTAAAACCGAGAGTGTGGGTGTTGAGTGCAGCGAAGAACAGGCTCCGATGACAGCGGCGGTCTTCCATCTACAACTCCCACCGTTTCCCGCGGACCTCTCGGAGGTGTTCCAAGACGATCTATGCTGCCCTGCTTCTTTGATGGACGGAGATTGAATGTAATCACAGTTTGCAACAGCGGCTTCGCTATTCCAGTGGTCACTGTGTCATCGGACCATGATCGTTTTGGCTCTTGTACCTCTTAAAACAATCAACTTTGTCTTCCGTACAATAGTCCAACGACTAAAACACGGGGTATTCAAAATAGCCAGCATCATGCTAATATCACCACTGGAAATTGACACGGTAATGATGTACCCGCTAAACTGGATGGTGTGCATATATATATCCATCGGATTGGATACTTTCAGTGTCACCGGGCGCGCTGTCGTACGTGTCAAAGGCACCTTTGTCTTCTCTGTGCTCCAATTTCAAGGTCCTTGCTTTCGCCGGTCTCCTCATACCACTACTGTTGGCAGCAGGGAACATATATGGAGGACTAGTAGTAGGATCACAAGGTTGACGACATTGAGATGACATAGCTACTATACCCTGTGATTAATCCCAGCATTCTAACCGCAAACCCCCCTCGCAAAGCAAAGATAAGCATTCGGCTGCAGGTCTGTTTATAAAAGACTGCATCTCTAAATTGGCGCCCACTAACTCGGCTCTATAGCGTGCTCTGCCTGATCCATCCACCGCCACTCGTAGTAGTGAAGTGAGTCGAAACCGTCCTCTGAAGAGATTTTGGTGAACTCATCGGCGACGCCTCGCGCACTGATCAACCTTCGCATGTGGGTTTGCGAGCGAAACGATGTCAAAGAGATAAAACGAAGGGACGGGAGGATTTTGGGCGCCAGAGAAGCGAGCATAGTCACTTCGCGGTCATGATCGTTGGATGCCAAGTGGGCATCGGATTCGCCTACGTATCCACAGCCGATATATAGGCAGCCGAGCGGAAGGGCGGAAAGATGGTGGAGGATAGAGTTCTAGATTCAAGATCAAGCTATGAATTAGTTTTGCCAGGTACTGTTGATATGAGACGAGTCCAAGAAACCAGGTAGGTCGTACCAATAATGGGCTAAGGGAAGAACTGGATTCAACATGGAGGCTGAGAAATTCGACTTTGGGGCAAAGAACAGAGAGCTGCTCAAAGCAGCGGAATGGAAATTTACGGCCAACCAATAACGTGAGGCTTTGCAGGGTAGAGTGGAGGAGACTGTCGTGTACAGACTCAGTATTGATCCCGTTTTCAACGTCAATATGCACGCGCCGCAGTTTGGCGCCGTGGCTCGCAACTAGTTTGAGGTCTGCAGAATTCCCTTTGAGAGATCGAATACCAGAAAAAAATGAACGATTGTAGGATTGATCCAATATCTCCAGCTTGACAAACGTATCGAAACAGACGACCGAAGGGAAGTGATAGGTGAGGTTGAGTGGATGGCCTCCGCTGCCAACGCACCACAGACCCAGCCGAGTTACGTGGGGCCAAATTGGATCCTTGCCATCACGCGAGATCGAAGGAGTACGAAAACACCACGTAATCCCGAAAAGCTTGAGTTCGTGCAAAGTGACCCGCGAGCACAACAAGATCTCGCCCAGTGCTGAGTCTGGAGTAAGGTTGTATCCACAACGCATGAAGAGCTCGAGCCTTCGGAACCTCCTGCCCCGTAGGAGCTCTAAGAGCTCTCCGCTATCAAATTTGATAGTCAGGCTTTGAAGATGGGTCATCATGGAGATCCTTGTGAGGAGGGTCCGTGGAGGCAGAGTGTAAATATGTAGAGCGCGAATATTCCGCATGATTGGGAGATCATCTCTTAAAAGGCGCCCTACGTTCGCGCAACTGGGGATCTCGAGATGTCTGATCGCGCGCGCAACTGATTCGTGTTGGCGGATGGCATCGAAAAATGGTCCAAGGCGCTCCGCCGCTGAGGTGCCAATATAGGGATTCTCGGACTCGAGGCGCGCGTATAGAAAGGCGGGGATTATAAGGGTACAGAAAGCCCGGCACGTAAGGGCGAGATTAAGGAGCGAACGGCGAGTTGTCAGAAATGAGCAGATGTTTGAGAGCACGTCGTCATTGAGCTGTGTCAGACACATCGTGTCTGAATCTACAGTAGTCCATGAATAAATTAGGCAGTAGTGTTAGTGCTCGGACTAAAGCATGTAGGGTTTGTCCTGGCTCAGGTACTTACAAGAGAATGTCGCGACCCTCAGACGGCGTATCTTTCTTGTCGGAGAAGGGCGCCCAGCGACTCCACGGTGCGAGTTGATTGCGACTCAACGTGGTGGTGAGTGGATCGTGTTCAGGGCCACCTCCGAGTCTTCTATTGCTTACAAGGAAGAGCGATAGAAATTGCGATCCTCCGACAGAAATTCTCAAAAAGCCCAGAAGGATATTGATGATGGGTGGAGGATGACTTTGTCGCAGCGGAAGCAAACAAGTATTGTGTCCCTGTCCGCTCCGCCTGCCCTCAAAACTTTCCTATCGGAGTCTTATAGCGAGGTGCTGGTTGAATTCCTTTCTGTGGCGCCAACTGGGCGGCGCCATCGACCGTGGCCGTTTCGGCCCCTGGATCTCAAGCGCGTTCCTTTCAAAGCAACTGGCTTCGCTTTGCGCACAATAATTTACCTAGTAGCTAAGAGTGGACATGGGGGATCAGTATCCAATTGCATCATGTTGACGTTGCTATGCGTTGGAAATTCGCATAGTGGCGATCGCGCGCGCGATGTCCACTGGGCCGCAGCTCCCAAATCGAGTGTGAAGCAATACGGGTATCTATCAATCAGACTGCGTGCGTGGCACGGTCCGATGAAAACAAATGTATTGTGATTCCCACCGGCAGTTGAGCTCAGTATTCCCGCCGTAGCCCCCTCACAGAAGCAAAGGTAAGCATTTAGTTATTCGTCCAGACATAAAAGAGGGCCGTATCTCTCAACTGGCGCCCACTAGCTCGGCTTTACGGCGTGTCCCCTCTACCTGATCCATCCATCGCCATTCGTAGTAGTGGAGGGAGTCGGAGCTTTCTTTCTGAGGCGAAATTATCTGCAGTGCTCCGCGCAGTGATCAACCTCTGCATATGGGTGCTGTGGCCGTTCGACGTTAAGCATATCAAACGGAGGGACGGTAGAATCTTGGGTGCCCGAGAAGCGAAGACGGTCACAGAGCTGTCGTAAGTATCCTCTTCAAGGATCGCGGGCGTGTAGCTCCAATTGACATATATACACTCAAGGGGGATGGCCGAGAGATGGTCGAGGATACCATTCTAGATGAAAGGTCAAGTCGTGGGTTAGGTTTGTTAGGCACTATCGATATGATAAGTAGCCCATACCAATAATGGACCAAGCCAAGCAATCTTTATGACGTTGACGTGCAGACCGAGCAATCTTAAATCAGGGCAAAAGATAGCGAGGCGCTCAAGGAAGGGGCGGGGGTGCTTGAGACTGGCAAACAGGGTGAAGCTTTGAAAGGTGGTTGGAAGAGGGAGTTCGTCGAAATCGAACTCAGTGTTATCGAAACTTCCGAGGGTGTCCTCAAAATTCCGAGTATCAGCATCTGCATGCTGCAATTTAGCACCGAAATTTCGGGCCAGCTGAAAATCCTGGGCGTGTCCCTCGAGAGATCGAAGGCCGGCAAAAAAATACACGGTTATGGAAGTGGTCCCAGTCGATGCAATCTTCCCCTGTATACGTTCCGACCCAACTCTCCCGTGTATCCAAGCAGGCAACAGAAGGGAAGTGGTACGTGAGATTGATGGGATGGCTGTCTGTAAAGACACTCCAAAGGCGGAGCCTTGCTACACGAGACCAGACGGGATCCCTGTCGCCATGCGAGGTTAACGATGGATTAGAGGCCGCACGAAAGCGCCATGTGATTCCAGAAAGCTCAAGCTCGTTCAGAGTATCGCGTGAACACAACTGAACCTCGCCAAATGCTGGATCTGGAGTAAGGTGTACCCATCAGCCATGGCGAGGCTGAGATTTTTGAAGCGGATCCCTCGTAGAAGCTCTATGAGCTTGCCATCACAATATCTGACCGATAAGATATGGAGGTGGGGCATCATTGGTATTCCTTCGAGAAGAGTTGATGGAGGCGAATCAGATTGGATTTTTAGACTACGCGCATTGCGCGCTCTCGCAAGGAGATTTTTCCAAGCATAATCCAGGTCGCTAGAGTAGGGTGCCTCGAGATATCTGACCGCAAGTGCGACGGAGTCGCACTGGCAAACAGCTTCTTGAAAGAACGACTCGAGGCGCTCCGCTGCTGGGCCGTCAATGTAGGGCGTCTCAAACGCAAGGCGCGCGTAAAGGAAGGCAGGGATTATAATAGCATGGAGAGCCTTGCATGTGAGAGCTAGATTGAGGAGCGAATGGCGAGTTGTTAGAAGTGAGCAGATGGTTGAGAGCACATCGTTGAGCCGCGTTAAAAGCATCATGCCTAGATGTAAATAAATTGAGCAACTGCATTAGCACCTGGATATACTAGGACATCGAGACATTGGCCTTGGTTGGTTTAAGCACGTACAAAAGAATATTACCACGCTCAAACTGCTTGTTTGTGTCGAAAAGGGCACTAGCGCAGCCGGTACGAGTTTGAATGTTCAGTTTTGCGATCAGTCGTGGTGGACGCATATATTATAAACGTACTTACATATTTGGTACCATAGCTTACATAAACCCTTACTCAACGCCTCATGAATCATATCAACGCCGCATATCTATAAATCTAAGTACTGCCAGCTACAATGCTTATAAGTCTCTTCGCATAACCAGGAGTTTACATATACTTGCCTTTTAGCATGCCTAATTACAGCGGAAGGTGTGCATGCACACTCCTAGCACTAAGTAGTAGCGGACCTGAAACGCTCAAGGACTGAAGCCTCTTACCACGATATACTTGGACAAAGGGCGCTCTCGCACAGTTCAAAGGGGATATCGCTCTTACATTTACTGTGATGGGCTTCCTCTTCACAGGCGCTAGTCCAGCTAATAGCGACATGTCCGCCCAGCGCCAACGTGCACAGTGGCACGTTGCAACCCCATCTCCATGGGAACCAAAGCTGCCTACGGAGCTCGAGAATGCTACTTGTCAAAGTTTGCCATGGGGTGTTATTTCTACATACCCATATGAAATGTGAAACCAAAGAGAACCCATACCACCGATATGGTGCGAGAGGATATGGGAGGCTTTCAGTGTATATGGTAGTCCTCCGACCTTCGTTCTAGTGGCTGCAATGTTCGATACCATCCCTAGTCATCTTGCACTTCATGCCTCCAGCCTTGGGGGGCACAGCGGGTTCATTGGTCGGAAGATGCTATCTACACGCGCTACTTCTGTTCATGGCAGCGCGAGATCAGAGTGTAGCCGTAGGCGTGAGTATCGAACTGAGCACTTGAGAAGCGGATTCCGACAGTGACGGTAGTAAAAGATTAGCCTTGTATTGCGCACAATAGTAAAACGACTAAAACACGGGGTACCAAGGGGTATCCGTAGTGGCCAACATAGTGGTATATAGCGTCGCCACGCTGGGAATGCCCACCGGATCGGACGGCACGCAGTTCTCATTTTTCAAATCGGAGGGTGAAACGGCACGTATATCCATCGGGTTGGATACATCAATTGTCACCGGAGGTGCTGTCGCACGTACCTGATTCCTACCAACGTGAGTCAAGGGCCCACCTTGTCCTTATATTTCAGGCTTGCGCTCCTCGCTGTCGCCGGCCTCTTCATGCCAAAGTCAGTGATGACGGGCACATGAATGAGCGGCTAAGAGAGAATTGGGGATTGGGGACATTTAGACGACATATTTGCATTACTAATCTACGACTGAACTCAGCATTCTAACCGCAACCCTCCTCGCAAAAACAGAGATAGGCGATTAGCTATAACCTCAGTTATAGACGCGGGCTGTATCTCTTAATCGATACTCACTAACTCGGCTCTACGACGTGCTCTTCTACCTGATCCATCCACCGCCACTCGTAGTAGTTCACCAAGTCGGAGCCGTCCTCCTTCAGTATCGGGGTAAACTTGTCTGCGACGCCTCGCGCGGTGATCAGCCTTCGCATAGTATGGGTGCTACAAGGATCCGTGCCAAATATATCGACGTAAAAAGGATCCGACATCGAGGATATCAAGCGGAGGGACGGTAGGATCACGGGCGCCCGAGAGGCGAACATGGTCACAGAGCTGTCATAAGTGTGGGCTGCATTCGCATCGCTGAAGATGGGAACGTATTTCCACATGAGACGCAGGCACTCGAGGGGAAGGTCCGAGAGATGGTCGAGGATAGCATTCTAGGATGAAGATGTAAAGTATGGGTTAGGTTTCTGTCGACATGGGAGACTAATTAGCTCGTACCAATACTATGCCAAACCCAGAAGCATGCATGACATCGACGCGCAGACAGAGGAAGCTTAGTTTGGGACAAGTGACAGCGAGGCGCACAAGGAATGGGGAAAAAAATTTGGGTTCGATGCATAGAGTAAGGCTGTGGAGCGTATTTTGAAGAGGGAGGTTGTCAAATTCGGCCTCGGTTTTGTTATCGAATTCCTGAGTGCGAGCATGGGCGTGCCGCAACATGGCACCGAAACCTAGGGCCAACTCGAAATCCATGACACGTCCATTGAGAGATCGAAGGCCAGCAAAGAATCGACGGTTTTGAGGGTGATCCAAACTGACCAAGCCGTTCCGTGTATCAAAGCAGATGGTAGAGGGAAAGTGATAGGAAAGGTGGAGCGGATGGATGTTTTTTGTGACTTCCCACAGACGGAGCACAGTCACGCAGGGCCAAACGGGATCCCGATCATTGTGCGAGGCTGCTGATGATGCAGAGGGCACACCAAAGCACCAGGTGATTCCAGACAGCTTGAGCTCGCTCAACGTATCACGTGAGCGTAACAAAATCTCGCCCAATGCCGAGTCTGGAGTAAGGGGGTACTCATGAAGTATGAACTGGAGGTCGAGATTTCTGAATTGGGCATCCCGTAGAAGCTCGATGAGTTCGTTATTGCAATCGTCGACCGATAAGGTATGGAGATGAGGTATCATGTGGATCCCTTTGAGGAGAGTCCAAGGGGGCGAGTGGAATTGGATTTTTAGGCTACACAGATTACGCGTTCTCGGAAGAATATTTCCCCAATAGAGACACGAATTCTGGGAGCCGGGGATCTCGAGATGTCTAACCGCACGTGCGATAGATTCACGCTGGCAAATGGCATCAAAGAATGACCTGAGGCGAACCGCTGCTGAGTCGTTAATGTAGGGTGTTTCGAGCTCGAGGCGCGCGTAAAGGAAGGTAGGAATTATGGCGGAACACAAAGCCCGACACGTAAGGGCCAGATTGAGGAGCGAACGGCGAGCCATGAGATATGAGCAGATAGCTGAAAGCACGTCGTCGTTGAGCTGCGCCAAAAGCACCATGCCTGATTCAGTTGTGGATGAATTAAGCTAAGCAACTGCGTTAGCACCTCAGCTAGGACATTGGCATCTTGGTCTTCGCTCAAGTGCTTACAGGAAAACGTCGCTACCCTCAAACCGCTTATCTTCCTTGTTAACGTTGGAAAAGGGCACCCGGCAGACGCGGTGCGAGTTCGGGTATTCGGTCGCGAATCTTGCGTAATCGGCGTAGCGGCGAATGGACCGTATTCAGCGCTATCCCCGGGGCCGCAACGACTTTGATTATCACTTTTGGAGGACAGCAATGGTCCTGGAGCTCGGAGAGTACTGATGGAATCGGAAATCTCAAGAGGATGATGATACTCTCGCTCGGAAGCAAATGTGTACCTCGGGAGTCTACCCAGGTCTACCCTCAAGGTTCTCCTCCGACTCCTGTCTTCCACAACGAGCTGGGTTCCTGCCTGCGGACCCATATGAGTAGGAGTACGCATTGGCCGGCATTATGCCTTTATGTGAGACCATGCTGGAAATTGACGCGGTGCTCATACTTGTGCTGCAGCACTGCGCCGGTTTCAACAAGGTTGGAATCCAATGGAGTGCGATTCCGCTGAACCATGTATCTCGTCTCCTCATGCCAAGATTACTGGCAGTGACAGCCCCCGTACCGTCGAGAGCAAAGGGTTCACGAAATGCACCCGTTCATGCGCAGTGTGGAAGAGGCAAACTACTTTTTGATGGCTTGCAAGAGTAATCACAAGCGCAGTTAACATTTGGTGTTGATCTGCAGCTAGCATGACCTGAGCGTCGCAATGCCTCGTCCCACGCACCGAAGTAATGAGGTAAATAAAGTGAGTACTACCCTTACAAGACGTTGACTTGGAAAATATATTAACTGAGTCTCAAAGAACACTTGGCACTTTAGAGGCCCACGGGCAAAGCGCAGAGCCAAACTACTTAGTATAGTGCTGTGATCGTTGGTGCGGCTAATCAAGGCATGGCAAGGGAGAGAGCAGTGATAAGCGAACACTTCACAGCGTAAAAGGAAAGAGACAAACTCTTGGTTACATGTCCAGCCGTAAAAAAAAACATGTACTTATTCATTCTTGCCCAACGCTCGCTACTTCAGCTTCACGTGTTCCTCCACCTGGTCCACCGCCGCCACCCGTAGGATTCAAATACGCCCAAAACATCCTCCTGCGGAACCGTAGTAAACTCTTCGGCCCTGCACATTAATCAAACTTTGCATATGAGTATCACAAAGATCCGGTGTCAAAGATATAAACCGGAGGGACGGGAGGACTTTGGGCGCCAGAGAAGCGAACTCGGCCATATAGCTGGCAGATTTGTGGGATTCTTGCTTGTCATGAAATCTGCTTATGTTCCTGCACTTGAAATATAGGCACTCTAGAGGAAGCTCTGAGAGGCGGTCGAGGACAATTTCCTAAATTGGGAAGTTCAGATGTGGGTTGTTTTTATTGGGTATTTTGAGGGACTAAATTGTTCGCACCGATAATGAGCCAATGTAAGAAACGCCTTTGGCGTCCAATCTTACTTTGAGGAAAAGAACAGCGAGCCACTCAAAACAGCGGAATGGTAGTGCGGCGCTGGCGAGTAATGTAATGCTTTAGAAAATGGGCTGAAAAGAGGCTGTCGAATTCAGACTCGGTGTCAATGACGTGTTGAGTGTCAATATGCACGCGCCGCAGTTTGGCGCCAAAACCTTGAGTCACGTGAAGGCCAGCAAGAAATGGACGGTTATGGTGATGGTCAACTTTAACCAGGTTGTCCCATGCATAGATGACTGAAGAGAAGTGATACGCGAGATTGACGGGGTGGCAGCCTGTGGTACCGGACAGCTTGAGCCCGCGCAAAGTGTCCAGCGAGCATATCAAAACCTCGCCCAGTGCCGAGTCTGGAGTAAGGTTATACTCATCAGGTATGGAGAGGTCGAGATGTCTAAATCGAATGCCCTGTAAAAGGTCTATGAGCTCGTCATCACAAGAGCCGGCCGATAAGGTATGGAGATGGCGCATTATGGGGATCCCTTTCAGGAGAATCCAAGGGGGTGTGCGGGCTCCAATATTTAGGTTACGCACATTGTGCATTACTGGGAGAGCGTCTCCCAAAAGGCGATTCAGTTTTTTACAGCTGGGGATCTGGAGGTGTCTAACCGCACGCGCGGCGGATTCGCGCTGGCGGATGGCGCTTGACCTCGAAGCGACCAGCAATATAGGGATCCACGAATTCAAAGCGCGCGTAAAGGAAGGCGTAGATTATAGCGGCATGAAGATCCTGGCATGTAGGAGCTATATTGAGGAGCGAATGCCACGTTAGAAATGAACAGATGGCCGAGAGTATGAATCTGCGAATAAATTAAGCAATTCTAGATGAGCATCCTGAACTCGGCGCACAGATTTACGGCATTAAAGAGAACGTCAGCGCTCTCAAACTATGTATCTTTCAGAGGGGCAGATGCAAGGCAGATGTGCGATCAGCCTTGTGGGTTACGGCGCTGGCGTTGAGTCGCTGTCGCGGTCGATACCGTCACACTGTCATATGACTCACACTGTACTCAACACCACTCGCGCCCTCACGCTCATCGTTTATCCCCTCGCGACGTCCTGCCAACAGTGAACGCCCAGCATTCAATAAGAGGTGCACACTCCAGTCATACCGTGAGCATCATTGCTCAAATAAGTAAGCGCCCGCTATCATTACCTTTACGAGGGCGAGGGCCCTCAACCGAAGGTGCTTATAAGTTATCAGATCCATCATCGTGCTCGAGCAGGGTTATAGCGCGTTCTGAGCTACCAGGTACTTGAATGCCAATTCCTCTCTGTTGAGGCTAAGAATAGATGCATCTCCCCATCAGTCACGGAGCCATGTCCCTGACGAGTCTCAACTATGACATCCTCTCAAACATTTGCTCCTTCTTCAAAACCCGCAGGTCACTCCTCGGTCTCGCGCTAACATGCCGTACACTCCATTCGGCCATCATACCTGCCTTCTTATACGAAAAACTCGACTTTCCCCATCGGCTAGACAATCCCGCAAGCCTCGGACGGTTCCAGTCATTTATTGACGCTATCCATGCCGCAGACTCGATGGCTGCCGATGCTGTCCGCCACGTAGAAATCCGCGGCGTTGAGAGTCTGCGATCGCTTTGGCCAGGCTTTATTCCGCTGATGCGCAATCTCCGCAGCGTAGCGATCCCTAGATGGTATACGCCTTTTCCACCCCCCACCTTAAAACAACTTACCGTCATGCCCCATTTGCACACCTTGCTACTTGACGATTGGCATGATGATGTTTCCATGGATCCTCTGCGAGGGCTTCACGGGCTACAGAGCCTCTCGGTTCATTTAACCGACTTTCTCGAGATTTCAGTCGATTCGGCATTGGGGGAGATTCTGCTCAACTCGCGGGGTACGTTGAGGGAGTTGTCCCTATATAATGTTGAATGGCAGCTTCCTACTCGCTCGGCCAACTTGGGGGTGCTTATTTGGCCAAAAGTCGTGAGCCTGTGCATGGGGGGTAACTCGGAAGTTATCTTCAGTATTAATATCCACCTTGCCCATCATTTTCCATCGGTCTGCTATTTTGACTGCAGCCTAGTGCACTGGGATCATCCTCGCGACGTCCCATTCGCCGCCAAACTTTTTTCCCTCGATGCGGATTTGGGTCTATTCAAATTTGCCAAAGATGCCGGCGCTCCGTTGCGACGCGCCGTTATCTATGTGGCAGATGATAATGTCGCGCTCAATTCATATCTCTCTACAGATATCCTGAGCATCAGATTTCACTATATCACACTCCAACAGCTTGAACAGCTCGCTGCTGTCTGTCCCGACGTGGCTTACCTCGCTGTGGTTAGCCGCCTCGGTTATTCTGGGTCGACTAGTCCTAGTCACGCAAGCTCTAAGGTGTGTCTTGGTGCTAGTTCATACAGAATTGATGTGATCTAAGGCAGAGCGCGCAACTAGGAAAGGATCCTGCGATCCCTGTCCATGTTAACCATAGAATGCCTGTCTCTCTCCTGGCCAATCGGCGAAGACCTCATTCACCATGGAGACCGCTATTCGCTTATGGAAGGGTTTGCTGAGAGCGCGTTCCAGGTCATTCCTTCCCTTCGGTTTATTGCGTTGTGCTCGATATACAATCACACGACGTACTGGCGCAGGGCGGTCGGCCTGGATATAACGTCCCGCGGGTTCTCTCAAGTCTTGGACGAGGAGGGGCCTGATTACCTTGATTATTATGACTGGCGGTGGCGAGATCGGCCACAATACGACGTAGATGGGACAATTAATGATGCCTGAGGTCTATTCAATCGGACAGTGTGGCTTCAAGGTACTTACTCTCCTTGCCGCCTCAAAGAGCTACTACTTAATAATATATTCAACTATCGCACCAAATACATGCCCACATATATTAGCAGGCGTTAGCGGCGTGCGATTCAGCGCTTGCGACTCTCTACAAAGCTTGGCGGGATACGGAATATCTCGCTTCATTTGACCAATTCCAGAAAATCTCAATGAAGGTCTAATTACACAGCGACATTGGGAGAGATTTTGCTCAACACGCGGGGTACCCTGATGAACTTGTCCTTATACAATTTTCAATGGTAGCTTCCTACTCGCTCGACTGACTTGGGGGAGCTCGCGAGCTGCCCGCTCGCGGTCACTTACCTCGATTACCCTAGGTTGAGTCCCAGTCATACAAGCTACAAACTGTGTCTTGGTGCCAGCTCATACAGACTCGATAAATTCTAAGAAGGTGCTGCGTTCACATAGGAAAGCATACTTTGATATCTATTGTCCATAAAGTACCTGTCTCTCGCTTGGCCGAGAGGTGATCACCATAAATTCCGTCATGCGCTTATGGAAGGGTTTGCCAGGCGCGCGTTCCAGCTCATTCCTTTCTTCCGGTCTATTGCGTTGCACTCGATATACAACCACAAGGCCTAATGACGCAGGCTAATTGGCGTGAAATACAGCGCCCCATGGATCTCTATCGACCTCCCGCTCCTGCTCATCGATCCTGAGCAACCCGGCAATGTTAAATACAAGTACGAACCGCTGTCTCGTGCTTTTCAGGGACTCTCGCCGCACACACTTCTTGAATTCGTATCGGGGCGAGACGGCCTCTTCCTAGGTCAGGTCGGCTCGGACGCCCTGGTCTGGTCAAACTGTACAGGGCACCGTCGGCTCGCGCTATGTGCCCTCGCACTATACGATTACTTCTTTCGCACACTCTCGCATCTTCTTTTCCTGGAAATTCTTGCGTTGACGGACCCACCCGACTTTGACGACGAATTGCAGAGGACACTCCCTTCCTCCCTACGCCGAGTGGTGCTTATCGTCGACTGCACTTATTCTGTGCCCGAGCTCAAAGCCAGAGTTGATTACTGGGAAGAGCGTATCAGCGCTATGGCGATGGAGCGCGGGGCTTTGTGCGTATATATCTGCCAAGAGAGATCGACGCGGCGGACTGGACGAAGGAGAAGGTTGCCACTGGAGAACTCTGATAGACAGACCAGCCCTTGTCCGTTGGCTAAGGCGCGCAAGCTCGCACATTCGAAGAAGTAAGATAGTATTCCTGATATAACTCTGAATAGCTTGCGAAATCCCCTGGTGGGGAGTGTGCGTTGATTTCAACCGGCACCAGTCGGGTCAGCAGCCTATGTTCGTTTGAGCAAACCTTCGAGTCTACGATACACGAATTGGCAGGAGAATTATATCAATGTTATACCTGCATCGGACCTTGCTCTACCTCTCGTTTATTACGACGCATGCAACCTTCGGCTGAGTGCCGAACCCTTGTGTAATGGAAGACACGTAGTCTTTGGGTCTGGCACAAAAGACTCTACTGGCTATGTGCACATGGGCAAAAAAAAGAGAAAAAGAAAGATATGGAGTCTATGGGAGCTATGCGCTGCGATTCCGAAGGATGTCCGGCGGCCATGCGGTCCGCCAGACCCGCTCCGTCTACAGACGCCTTCACTCAACCAACTCATGTAATGTGTTCGTTGCTGCTGTCTGTGTACGTTTTGAGTAACTGCTCAGAACATTGCATTTCATGCGGTATTGTGGGCCGCACCGTTTGCATCCGCAGACGCCTACTACGGCACCTATGAACATTCATAAGTATTATGTAAGTATTGGCCGATGCAAATGTCTACAACCTGCACCACCACATGCGTTCGCCTCCTCTCCCGCCCGAAATCATCGTTCAAGTCATCGAGGAGCTGGATCGCATAGGCTATTCACGCCCACTGGCATACGACCGCAATGCCGCCAATACCACGGCACTTTGCCAGCTCTCGCTCGCCAGTCGCTCGCTCCACGCCTGGACAGCACCGTTTCTCTATCGATGTGTTTCGCTCGCCACACCAGTCCAAATATCACCCTTTGCTCACACGCTAAGAGACAGCGACTGCAAATCGAAATCCAAACATGTGCGGGTAGTCCGATTTTCTGGATTCGACCAGTTCTTGCACCTAACGATACCTGAAGTATATTTATTTGAATGTAACTCCAAATCACCCGTCCACGAGTTTTAGGAGCGGCTGGTCTTTGGCGCGTGGCATACGCAGTTTCAATGCGCCCATGGCTTTCGTCTCGTGTGGTTTGGCGGACCGTCCCCGAATTCTCGGTTGAGCACGACGAGGCTGCGGGGAGATGACGGCGAGGGATATGCGCGCTTGGATAGTGGTCTCCGCGGCCCATTTCGCTATCGCCGTCCCTCTGTCGAACGAATGCTCCGCCGTAGCGCGGTCGGGTAGTTAATCTGCGTCAGTGGTCACGTAGGATTGCCACTTATCATCTGCTGGCAAAGATAGAAGACTTTGGAATCTCCTCAAGCTCAAGATCCCTCATGCATCCTCGCCCACCAATCTCTGCCACTGCATTGTACTGGCTCAGTAAGCGCACGCTGGCAAGTATGTATCCCACCTCGGTTCAGACTTCAAATTGTACCATTCCACTTGCCTCGGTAAATTTGCAATTAGAGACTCAAAGCAAAATGCGGCGCAACTCGTCAACGAACAACTTCCTCCGCCCATTCTCAGTACACGGGATCTGCTCGATATTTCTTATGCTGCGCCTATATCATCGGCATAATCTTGCCTCTATGGGCTCGAATAGCTGGACACGCTGCAGTGATTCACGCAGGCATATTGTGTTTTTCTCGCAGTTGCTGGGTTAGCATGTTGTTCGCGGTATGAGTGGAACACTCTCATTCGTTGTTATTACGGCTCATCGAGGCGATACGACCCTTAGATACTACCTATCGTAGGTACCACTCTACTAAATCGCTGCGGGATGTCTGTTTGGCGTGGTGTTCGCGCTGGGATACTGCCGTTAAGTACTGCTTTGCCATGCGGGTTCGGATCAGGACGGGTGGGTGGTATGGACAGGCGCGGGAATCGAAGAAAAAATGGCGTACGCGGCGAGACGGACAGGAGAAAAGGAGGATGGAAGGCGCTTTGAAGATCCACAAAAAGCAGTAGATATGAGGTCACTGGTTACTACGAAGATCCATCTCCTCCCGAGATATCAACAAATAATTTGATAGCTGAAGGGCAAATCATGAAAACGCTTGGTAGATAGACTGCAGGGAATATAAAATATTTGAAGCAGTCTTGAAGAGGAGAGAGCAGAAGCGAGAGTCCCAAGCTGCAAGCTGGGTCAGCCCGCTTGAATACACAATCGCCACCCTTCTATTTCGTGGGTTCACGGATCTAATGCATCAGGTGATCACGCCGGTCAGTCTGTGGGGAGGGGGGGGGGGGGTATCGCAGGGAAATGAGCTCACCACGGGATAAGTAAGGAAGGAAGGAAGGCTGGTCCCGCATCACGGCGAAGCCATACGACTAGTAGAGTATATAGTCAGCTAGAGAAAAGCATTTTGGGTCTTTTCATTACTCACTCTAATCGTGTTATCATGTTCCTCCTGTCTCGCGCCGCCAGCGAGCTCGATGCAGCCCGTGACATTAGACAGTAAAGGAGATCGCGATGGTCCGTTTCGCGAAGAAAGGAGCTCGATAACTCCGGCTGATGCTACAATGTCCCTGAGTGTAAGATTGATCACTTTCAGCTGGGGAAGGATCGGTTCGTCCTGGTCGGCTGCGGAGCGCATGGCGAGGGTATGAAAAGCGGCGTCGGACGTGGAGCATTTGCTCAGTGCCAAGGTCTCCAAGTGCAGCAACCTCTCAAGGCACCATAAAAGATCACTGTCGGAAATCTCAACCTCAACTAGATGTAAAGAGGTGAGTGGCGGAGCCGATCGTTCGATGAGCTGACGGAGAGACACCGGGGTTTGTTGAAAGTCGCCCATTTCTGCCTTTATTTTGAGGGATGATAGCTTTGGGACATGGATAGCACCGAGAAACCCGGAGGAAAGGGAGGTCTCGAGTGAGGCGAGCGCGGGAAATGACAGGTCGGCATAGGTATGCGGCAGCCCTTCGATTTTGGAAAGACTGAGGGACCTGAGCCGACTAGTGTTTGATATGAGATGGAGAGCTACATCATACGGAACGGCTTCGAGATGCAGCCCCTCAACGACAGGTAATACCAGGCGTCGCTGGTATGGAAGAAAGAATGGATCTCCATGGACGCGGAACTCGGTGACGCATGGGAGAGCGATTAAGGGGATATCGGAAGGCGGTGGTGTGTCATTGTTACGCGCCTGCCAGGGATTCCATAATTGACCAAGTTCTATGCTTGCGAGGGATGGACAGGTTTGAAATATGCGCAGGAGAGCGCTCACCATACCCCCTGACCAGTGTGGTTTAGGAATCCGCAAAAACTCCAGAGCGGAGAGATCGAGGGAAGCGAGAAGTGCATGCTCCTCGCGACACTCCAGAAAGAGGTCGGCCAGTTTGGGGAGGGAAACTGGGTTGTTCGGAACGGCTGCCCATGGGCCAATAGCCTTAATTGACAGGCGTAGCTTGACCAAGCTGGAACATGATCGAAGAACGCCCAGAATTCGATCGATAGTGGGCTCCGACAAAAGACGAAGCTCAAGACTAGCAACGGCCATTGCAAAGGCAGGAGTGAATGCAGGACAGCGAGTAGACAAGAAGTGGATGCCGGGCTGGGTGCATTCAAAGGGGATTGGGATTAGCTGGTCGGTGATTTCGTCGCCATCGAAGTCGGTAGTTTGTCGGTAAGTTCTCGAATCTAGTTCGACTGAATTCAGCATTGGCGCCGTTACTCCACAGCTCTGGAGAAAGATGCGCATATAGGCTGGGTGACCATGGAGCGAGAGCGACACCCAGCGACTGATGTGCTCTCGCAGCATTTGTGCCAACCGAGTAAGCTGAGCTTCCGCATCGCTCATGCGCTCAGGGTCAACTCGAAACCGGTCTACTTTGACGCTGATGGAAAGGGGCCGTCTGCGAGCGCGATCGAGGCAGTACCTGGCACGCAGCTCCACGTCGCGATACCTCTCGAGATCCAGCTCAATGTGCGACCAAAATAGCGGGTATCCGTGAACCATTTCTCTCCACCTGCGACACACACGCGCGAGGTAGATGATGCGCGTGTCATGCAGCGATATCGGATCGTGTTTGCGCACAACCAGCAGCTCGGCAAGGATATGGAGGAGGACGTCATCGGGCAGTCGCTGGATGGGTGGCTCAGCTGGGGGCATAGCGGGAGTGCTGGGTCGAGACATTCGGCTGGATCTGCGCGTGCGAGGATATCGAGTTGGCGGTGGAGATGGTTGACGGCAACGACAAAGAAAGAACTGGCGTTGAGTGGCGACTCGGACTCGGTGATGAGGCACGTGACCACCGCGGGGGGACGCGAGGCCTGGCTTCGACTCAACACTCCTGCGTGCGCGCGCTGGCATCAGGTCCGCGACCCACAGACCACCCCGACGCACGCCAGCATCTGCCGACAGGACTCGCGGGACTGCACATACCGTGTATAGCTCTCTCGAACTCAGTACTCACCTCGCCGCCATGGATCCCCAGACACCAGCGCCCAAATTTGTGCGATGGGCATTCGACGTCGCATCTCCTTCTGGCCACTCTGCCGCCGGCACACCCTCCTCTCCCGAGAGCGTGTCTTCGTCCATCGTGTTCGTCAACTCACAGCTTGTCGCACATGGGTTTCTGCGCTCGCCAGGAATCGCCGATTCTATCGAACGCCTCGATCACGATGATCAAGAAGCCATAGTCAAATGTTTGCTGGGGATGCTGAGCCAACGAATGGTGTGCTATGTGCCTCCTCTTTACATCCTACCCTTTCAGTAATGACTTCTGCTTCTATGCTTAGGAAGATATGTCTCGTACAGAGGATCTCAACACAAAACTACGGACGTTAAGCTATGACCACGAGCGGCTAAACGGCATGCACAAGCTCGCCAAAGAGCAAGCCACCCACGCCGAGTGTGAGGCCGAGGCGGCTAAATCAAAGCTCAAGCGCGTTTATTCACAGGCTTCTATGCAAAGTACCCACCTAACGCCGCTGCCATTATTTAGTGCTACTCTCACGCAGCTCGCCACACTGCAAGCATCACAAAAACAGACTACTGCTCTGTTGTCCAAGTCTCAGTCAGCGCTTCGCGATACTCGCATAGCTGCCCAAAATGAAATCAAGCGGAAAGAAAAAGAAGTGGAACGCGTAATGGAACGATGGGGGAAGATTTCAAACGACCAGGCAAAAGTCAACGGTGTAAGCTCTGGGCTAACTTGCGCAAATCTGATAACAGACCCTGCCATCGTGGGCCCTCGAGTACGACGACTTCTCTGTCTCTGTGCCGATACTATTCACTCATGGCAGCTCGATTTACAAGGCAAATCCCGCACTTGAAGCATCACTGGCGCACCTGGAGTCTGAGCGCTCGCAACTTACTCAGGAAAATGACATGTTCCGTCAAATCCTCCTTTCTCTTGCGAACGGGCTTCAGTCGACACACTATGCCCTAACTTCGGCAGGCGCAGATTCGAGTAGTTATATTCCAGAGGTAATTATGGCGCTTTTTTTTCACGCTTGTACACGACTCAGCGATCTATGGCCGTTTTTCAGCCTGCCCCGATCACCCAGACCGCCCTTTTCACACCGTCCATCACTCAATCACTTGCTGACCCGGAAACGCACGCCTTGAACGCGCACAAGAAATTGAAGGAATTACTGATCGGCGTTCGGGAATGGGCTGAGAAGGAAAACCAAGCACAAAATAACAACGCGAAAGGCAAAGGAAAAGCTGTGGAAGGTCAAGAAGAGAGTGAGAAGAAGAGCGGGGCGGATGAGGTTGTCATCGAGAGACTGAGGGATGAAATCAAGACGTTAAAAACGGAGCTCGGTCTGTGTTCCCTCGACGCCGCCTGAGCCCCCACCTGCTCTGACACCCTCTCTTCCTTACAATCACTTAGAAGAGAGCAAGGCAGCGGCGATCCTACAGTCGCAAAATCTGATAGACCAATTTGCCAATGATACCCGCTTTATTCGTGGGTCTGCTGAGGCTGGTGGTTCGACTGATCCTGATGATATGTCAGTGTACGTGCTCATGGAATCACCGTGAATATACGTTCCTGACTGCTTGAATTTCTAGGGATGCCGTCTCACCGGGTGAGATTGAAAATCTTACCGCTCAGATTGCGGAGCAACAGCGTGTCCTGGACAGCGAGCGTGCCCGATTCACAGAGGCGACGATCAAACTAGGCCGAGAACGAGCTGAAATTGAGGTAATTACTCTCGTCTTAATAGGATGATACACTACAGAGCCATGATTGCCTTTACCTATCAGGCAGAGCGTTTGAAATTCAGTGAAGAGAAACGCGCGTGGGCATTGGAGAAGATGCTCGCGAGTATGCCAGAAACACCGCAGCCCGAGACGGATCATCCTGCACCCTCGCCCCGCACGAAGGGCGAGAAGCCCAGAAAATCAGGATCGGGGAAGACTCCGCGGAAGTCTAAAATCCATCCACTAAAGACGAGGGCGCGGGCAAGCCGCAAATCGGACATCGCGACCGTGGAGGAAGAGGAGGAAGAGGAAATCATTGTCCCTGTCTCTGGGTCCAAGCTTTTCCAGCCTTCAAGGATCGGGACTGGTTCATCTATCTTCCCTTCAGTGTCAGCTGCATCCTCGTCCTTGTCTGTGCCGCTAACCGTGCCCGTTCCGGCACCGGTCAAGTCATCTGCATCTTCTATCTCGTCAAATCCGTTCGATCAGCTCCTTGCCAGATCTGCAGAGGCTGCGCAATCCATGCCGGTCATTATCCCGCCACCGACGGCCGGCAGCGCACCTGTCTCATCTACCACACCTACGATCACACCGCCCCCTACACTCGCACCTCCAAAAGTCGACCCTGCACCTCCAAAGCCTATTCCAAAAACACCTCAGCCGCCATCTCGGACACAGCAGTTCATGAAGAAGAATTCATACGCACCCGCCGTACCCTCCCCACTCTCCCGTATTCTCAATATCGCCGGCTCCCCCGTCGACCCAGACTCGAGCTCCGAGTCGATAGAGGAACAAGCTGCTCCTCCGCCACCGCCTCCGCCAACTGCACTCCCCGTTAGGAGGCCCACAACTTCGAGGGACAACGTCTCGAAGGCCGCGGCTACCAAATCGAGCGCTACCGGACACGGCTCACGGGTCGTAGGAGGGACCATCCGATCGTCGTCGTCTATAACTGCTAAACAGCAGGCCGCGGGCACCTCAAAGATCAAGGCCAAACCAAAGCCAACCCGGGTTCCTGTGGGAGGGCCGGGAAAAGCGACTTCGACGATACCCGGGGCTCGAGTCACAAGGAGGTCGAAATGATGGCTGGACTCTGGAGTTAAGGCTGTGATTGATTGACACTGCTGCGTCTCTCTGCTACCGTACACATTGTATAATTTAACGTGCTTTTGTGCTCACCCTTCCCTTCTCTTTCGACGTCATAGACGTCGAAGTTTTTCCGCCGTTCGGTCTGTGCTTGTTCGCCGTTTCAAGATGAATCACCATGGACAGCAATACGGATGACGTCCTCACATCTGCTCCGCTGACCGGTACCGATACTGCCAAAGTCTCGCACGCGCTCATACCGGTTGGGAAGTGTGCCTTGATACCTGTGCTTCCTTACTCAACGTGCGACTACGATCTGGTCAACTGGCTCCGTAATACTACCAAGAGGCGCTCATTTCGGGTCCCCTTCCGCCACCACTTTAGGCGCCCATGGCCAGGGATTGGGCGGCTAAGAGTGGCGGTGGGAGCTCGAGGGCCACACTGGGCCACATATCTCGATGGAGTGTATCTTCCTATGCTAATCTGCAGTTTTACGGAAATTACGGTTTCCAGCGCCGTGTCATTTATATTCAATTATCCGCAGAAGACGTTGATGGTGGCAATGATAGCCGCAAGTATCCGCTCTCTTAAGCACAAGTATGTATATTGGTTAACTCCTTACGGAAATGGACATTGGAGGCGTCCATGAGTTTGGGGTGCCACCCCCGCCCAAGGCTTCTCAACTGATACTCATGGTAATCTATCATCTTCACACGAATGTACGGGCCACAGAGTTTCTGAAGTGTCAAGGATCTTTTTTCAGCGCAAAGTATGGTACCTGCGTGGACTTACTTGCCATCCGTCTACCATCGATGAGGACAGCCCGCCCCTCACGAACACCGGACTTCTTGGTGAATGCCCAGCGCGCTATGCTCTCATCCTGGCGCCGCAGATCTACTTGGCCTTAACAGACTGACGGACTTGCTGGATTGAGCCGTGGTTCGTTCTGTGAAAGTTTCTCCATGGAACTCCGGATGAGCCATCTGCACACGTCTCCGACCCTCACGTACATACCTGTCTATCTTTGCTCTCCCCAGTCACGACGATCACGAAGATCTCGCCCCCTTAACTCGCAGATCTTAACACTAGCAAAGGAGGACGGTTCGCGTGCAGACCCCTGCCGTCACTGTCAACATCTTCATCTGACCAACCCACATCTTCCATCGCCGGGCTCCAACGCGAAACTCTGAACCCTGCCCGCTCACAGAGATTTTTTTCCTTTCCGATACTTTCCTCACGAGGCGACTTATCTGATGCCAAGGTTTATTGTGAAGAATCACTGCGAGACGAGACTGAGCACACCGAGGACGAGGCGAGTCGAGATTGCAATGTCCTTTACCTTTCATACCGTGCGCTCTGAACTGATACTGTTTGAAATATTAACCCGTCGCGTTACTTCTTCGAGGACCTCGGGATCGGAAGCAGTTGTTCTAAAGTGCCGTCATTGAGCTGGCATTTTGGAAACGAACCCGTGCATCAGATTGGGATAAGCCTGCGCGCGCAAACGGAGTAAGTGTTCGGCACAAAAGGAGACCAAAGGCCATTTCGGTCCCCTAGGGTGCGAAGCTCTAATCAATCAGCCTCGGCCGAACGATTTGACGCGTCCAGACCAAGATACGCAAATACTTATCGGTAGAGGCGGGGTGTTTTGTCGTCACGCGCGGCGGTCTGGTGCGCGGCGTTTATCAGCTTAGTATGCCATGTCGCGCGTGTTCAATCCCAGGACCGGGGTTGGAGACAACGTTCCAAGAGGTCGTGTGCTCTAGGATGTGTGTCGCGGCCCGGGGGCATGCTGTCCTGGTGTCAAGTAATGCCATTGTTATTTCGGAGAGCAAATCATTCGTCGGCGACTGAGTCCCACTACTTGACCATCGTGGACTGAGCGTGTGCGCTGAGTTGAAAGTAACCATGATCCATATCCACGAGGGGCGGACCTGGTGGTTGTGGGCAATGGCTTGGGAAAGCTCGAGGCCCAGGCGCTTAGGGCCTAGTGCCTCTATACCGTCCCTGAAAGGGTGGCGAAGTGTATGGCGTGCGGGGAAACTCTTCAATCCAACTGTGACCTTTTGGGATGCCACCATGAAGTTGGAAACCGCAGTTTTGGGTCTCGTACTTGGCCTTTTCTGCCCGCAGCCTAGACGCCGCAAATGCACATCCGGGCCAATTCCGGAGCAAAGTCCGACTGATCTCAAAGTGTGCATCTGGTTACTGTAGGCCATTTCGTGTGAAGATTTGAAGCACACGCGAAAGCAGTGGCCAGTGACTCCAAGATCGAGTCATGGGGCGCGCGGCGATGAAGACAGCTGGAGATGGTTGTTCGGAGCAGGCGGCTAACCGGGCCATCAGCATCACCGCATGGATCCGTACGCGTGCCACCCACGACTATGACCGACATCGACTCATCCTCGCTTCGCCTCGCTGCGTAAAGAACCGGAAAAAAAATAGAGAAGGAAGTCCGGGTATACGTAAGTACATGAAATCTGGACGTCGAGTCAAGAGCTCCATGAAGGTGATGAATAAGGTTAGATCACAAATTAATCGTATTTAAACTCCTTGCGCTTCCCTTCATCTCTGAATCCCTCCTCCTTTCCCCAACTCTCCAGGGATCAGCCAGCTTTTCTTGGCTCGTCGTTTCTGAAAAAGCAGAGACACAAAACGATTTATATTCGCGGCCGGGGTCCATTGTTGCATCTCTCTACCCATCATGTTCGCACAGAGCATCCAGGCCATCACGCACGCGCTGAACGGCACCATGGCCGCGTTACAGAATGCTTCGGACCCCGCCGGGGGCGCGCCCGTGGCAGCGCCTACGGATGTGTCGTCGCTCTTTGCATTTCTCCTCTCTTTCTCCGCGCTCCACGACTGGATCAAGCTCTTCATCATAGGTGGGGCCATCGAGACCTTCCGGCGATTCGTCTCGTCCATGTACTACTCCTTCATCGAGTCGTTCTTCCTTACCATCCGGTTTGAGGACGAGGACGAGGCATTTTCGTGGATGATGGTGTGGCTGGCGCGGCAAAAGACCTTCCAGCGCGTCCGGGATCTCCAGATATCTACACGGAGCTGGGGCCTAAATTCGGGCCCTGCGGTCCTCATCCCAGGAGAGGAGATGAAGGACTCGGAATCCGTTGAAGATAAAAAGAACATTGCTTTCCTGCCTTCTTTTGGTACGTCTATCTTACTTCACTACCGAGTGTTTTTGGAACCGGACTCATGGATATATCCCTACCCGGTACTTAGATGTATCTCACTCATTTATCTACAAAGGCTATTGGATGCGTGCCACCCGTTCTCAGCGCCACATTCGTGACGGTGCTAAAAACGAGACCCTTATCATTCGGTGAGTTTCGCACTCTTGCTGGATACACATAAGTACTTACCTGGTAATGACTCTAAAATCCACACAGTGTGCTTTCTCGAAACCACGATATTGTAAATAAGCTACTCCTCGACGCGAAGAAAACATACGAATCGGAGGAGCAGCACCGCGTACCTGTGTATATCGCCGATGCGTATAATAACTGGTACCGCTCCGGTTCGCGGCCGAAGCGGCCCATGGAGTCGATTGTGTTGGATCCCGGCGTCAAGGATATGCTAATAGAAGACGCCAAAGACTTTTTGTCAAGCGAGGCGTGGTATACCGAAAGAGGTATGTCGCCCAACATATATTCACCGCATTAAGCCAGCTGATCACGTTTTGCCTTATGCTAATAGGCATCCCCTTCCGTCGTGGCTACCTTGTACGTTTTATTTTTCCACGTTGCGCCTCCTTTCCGCCTCGTGTCCATTGTTCGGTAAATTGACTATTTGTTTTATACTCGTTTCATGTCTAGCTCTACGGCGTTCCAGGCTCAGGCAAGACCTCCTTAATACACGCCATTGCCGGAGCCCTGAATCTGGACATCTATGTTATCTCACTGGCTAAACGCGGTCTGGACGACTCCTCGCTGAACGAACTGATATGCGAGCTGCCCACACGAAGTATCGCGTTAATGGAGGACATTGACGCGGCGTTTACGCGCGGCATCACACGCGAAGATTCGTCCAAGACCGACTCCAATTCGAATTCAAATTCGAATAACAATCGGGAGTCAAACGTCACGCTGAGCGGGTTGCTCAGCGCTATTGATGGCGTCGCCGCGCAGGAGGGACGGCTGTTGTTTGCGACGACAAACAAATACACAGCGCTGGACCCGGCGCTGAGCCGCCCCGGGCGAATGGACCTGCACATCGAATTCGGGTACGCGAGCAAGTGGCAGGCGGAGGAACTGTTCAAGCGGTTCTACCCCTCGCGACCCTCGTCGTCGCCATCCGGGGATGACGACAACGACGACGACACGGACGACCTGCCGGGCTATCCCCTGACAAAAGAGGACCTCTACAGTGCCACCCCGGCCCCGGAGAAGGAAGCGCTCCTACTCGCGAACGGAGATCCCAAGCCGAGCTTCACGCGCTACCCGCGCGCGGCGCCAAATCTGCGCCCGCACGTGCTCCAGTCACTTGCGACGCGGTTCGCGAACGCGATCCCGGACCGCGAGCTTTCGATGGCTGCACTGCAGGGCCACCTGATGACGTTCAAGTCGCGGCCTGTCGAGGCGGTCGACCGCGCGGCGGAGTTCGTGGAAAAAGAGCGGGAAAGGGTGAAGGCTATCGAGGGAAAGAAGGCCGCGGAGCAGGAGTCGGTGCCGCAGACACCGCTAGTGCCGACCGCCAAGGTGGAGGAACTCGAGAAGGCGGACAACTTGAAGCCGCCGCCACAAGAGACACCAATCATCGCCGCTGTGTGAGCACGAAGCGCCTGGACCCGAGGACGCTGCAGAATGTGTAAATTATTTTAGTCTTGGTCCGGCCAAAGCGCGCGTGCAACCCTCTGCTTTTCTTTTTCGTTTCTTGGCACAAATCGCGCGTTCGATTCGACCCCTAACCATATTCGCCCGCCCACGTCCCCCACCGAACATTCATCGACTATTACACAACCCCTGTTTCATTTCCGATGTATAGTGTAGCTATCTTTTTTCTTGCCTTCAAGTCAACTTCGTGTTAGCTTTGAATCTGACAAGCGATTTTCTTCTCCCGTCGAGTCTCCCGATCACCCCGTGACCCCTTGGGTTGGTATGAACCTGGCAACTGCGGTCGTTTTTTCATCTGACAAAATTTCGCCCACCCCGCCCCGCTGTCAATGACCACTGGATCCCGCCGCACTTTAAACTTCCAAGCCCTTCAAACACGATTACTTCTCGCTCTACTCGCGCACGTTCGTCCCACATCCTCGTCTTTTTTCTTTGGCTGATCCGATGGAATTTTTTTCACGCCTTTTCACATTTTAGTCGCGAGTGCTTGGCGGCGTTACATAGGCGGATCGAGCCGGGTTGCACTCAAGCATTCAGACAAATGCTCAAGGAGGGCATCAAAGCCTGAAACTCGCGCACGCAGCTTTTCAAGCAGCACCGGATCGTTTGTCAGCGAATGATATGGCGCGATGTGCTCCGCCTCGCTCCGCAATGACACCGGCGCCAAAATAACATCCAGTCTGGTGTGTATATATTCAGTGCGCGGCTTTACTCCTCAATCTATGGGCTAACTTCGCGAAGAGTAGCGCTCAGTCCCGCCCATGTTATAGGATCGCCGTATAGCTATTTTGCCTCGAGAAACCTGATGTTACTATGCACCAGGACGCCCTAGGAGCTCGCCCCCCCCCCCTCGTGCGCTGTGGCTCTACATCATTCCACCAAGAAAGCGGGCCGGCAGACGTCGCAAAATGCAGTTCACTCGTCCAAGTATGCTTATCCGCCTGCTCTACCAATGAATCCCCTCTTTGTGTCTTCGGCGAATATAACCTGGCGGAGATGTCGGTGAAGAAGATTAGGAGTACGAGATTATCGTCGTCACGTTCCAGATTGAACTCGGAGTAGAGCAGGCGAATGCGATTGCCCACGGCGGAGAAGAGGGATAATTTGAAGATTTCCTTGGAATATTTCAGCCTATCGTCTGAAAACTTCAAATAAGCAAGGTTCGACCGGCAGTTCGCAGCTGCCCAAACCCCTTCTCGGAGAGCGCATCCCAGAAAAGGCCGTTGTCCCATGGACAGGATTTCAAAGGCAGCCACTTGTATTCACGAAATATGTCGAGCACAGGCAAAGTCCGATCCATCCCATATAGGACGACCGGAATTTTAATCTCCTGTAAGCATACCAATACGCCGTGCAGATGTCCTCGTCTTGTGAGGATATCCGGACGACATACCGGCGTGCGCATAGGAGGCTGATCTAATTCCACGCACTATTTGGGTGCTCGATCAGCACTAGTACTTGGGCAGAGGATGCTAGAAACTTGAACGTTCCAGCATGAACTCTGTCGATTTTGATACCGTGACGTATTGCGTTGAGATATGAGCATATATGATGGGAGGGACATCGATAGGCAGGCCAGTCGAGAGTAGCATGAGTCCGTTAGCATGCGGAACGCCGAGTCTTGGAAATTGAAACACTTGAAAAGGCAGGGGCTAGGGGCGGACAGAGGACACGCATACCCCTAGTGGGCTCTTAATTTGACGATTGCAACACTCGCAGCACCGTTGACAGCGGATAGAAATCTGGAATAAGGAGCGGCAGAGAAGAGGTTGGGAAGATGTTAGATTAAAATGCATTTAGACTCTGCGATGCGAGGCCAAAGGGCATCTTCTGCTTGGAGTCTGCCTTCACTATCATTATACTAAGCAATTCAATTATCAGCGTCTGTGTTACATTGCTAATTTCATCAATCGAGAGAGAAAGGAGGCGATCATGGTGGCGGGACATCCGTCACGATATTCATTAGGATGCGTTCGTGTGTAATGCGTCGGTCGCTGGAATCTCGTTCGCGAGGATCTTCTTTCCGATCTCCTTCTGTTCGCGCTGGTGAGCACTTATGGGGCCCAGGACCTAAAGAAGGAGAGTCATGTAATCAGCAGGTTTCTTATTATGTATACGAAAGAGGCCTGCGAGACGCACAGTTCCGCGAGAGACCTGTGTTGCGATAGGAAGAGCAGATAGCCACGCGTCAGAAATGACCGTATAAATTATTAAGGATGAAGAAATAGCCTGACCTTGGCATAACCTAGAAACATGGAGACGGTCAATAAACAAACACGAGTATCAAACTCGAGCAAAACGACGAACCAACGACCTGCTCCTTGAACGGAACTCCATCTCTATCGAGACCATCATGCTCGCCTTCTGCCCCGTCCATGTGATCATGCCCTGCTGCGCGCTTTGCATTCTGCTCTTGCTTCTGCTTGTGCGACAGATGGAGGAGGTGCCGGTGGTGTCGCTCGTGCTCTTCGGTCTTGTCTACGATCTCGTTGTCGCGAACCACTTTGACTTCTACAGTTCACAAGGTCACGACCATGAAGACGTAAGGTATTTACCAAGCCTGAAGGAGAGACGAGCAGTACTGGCCACGTACCACGCGCAATCTGGGGATCGGTGAGCTCTGGGTTCTTCGAGTGCGGGAAGCCCGTGGTGGACTTGATGCCCATCGCATCTGTATCATTGGGCCGCTGTCACCCGTTGCAATACCCATGGGTGAAGCATTAGAACTAGGCTCGGCTATGCGCAGGTGGAATGGGTGAATCTCGTACGAGAGCAGCGGCGGTTTGGTGGTCGTCGGTGTTGGTGTTGGGTTCGCTGGTGAGCGGGGCGGCGGTGGACATAATGTGCGTATCGGCGGTGCGGAGGAGACAACGATGGGACTTGAGAGCTTGAGCTTGAACGTTGGCCGCAATTGAAGGCTTTTGTAGTCCAAAGCCCAAATTAATGTCCAAGCAGAAGACTCGACCTACGTGACGTCACATTACGTCACCCAGTCTTGCTGGGGAACGACGAGAGGTTGCATCGCTGCGCATACAGGACTTGTGGAGAGACACGTTGCGCGTTAGCGATACCAGCCCCCGTTGCGCTCTCGCTGATATCTCACCATGGAAAGCCAAGTGAGCGCGCGAGACGCTGCCATGGTCGGCAGTGATCATGAGACTCGGTACGAACACTGCGGATGCAAACGGTGCGGCCCACAATACCGCATGAAATGCAATGTTCTGAGCAGTTACTCAAAACGTGCACACCCAACAGTAAGTAACTACCACCAAGAACAGATCACATGAGTTGGCGAGTAAGGGCGATGTTGAAGTCTCCGGTCGCGGCCGCTGTTGAGAAACATGCTGCACCCTTGACACCTCGTCGTATCCGCTCCCATATACTCCTGTTCTACCTACTCTTTTTTTAGCTTCTTTTTCTGCGCTTATATATGCGCCTTCCACACACATCATATCTACCTTTTCTTTTTTTTTTTTTTTTCTGTCTGTGCTTGTATTCTATATGCAGAGTTTTTTTTTTCGCACCACGCAAAAAGACTAGACGTACGCATACGTATCTCAAAATTTCTGGATGAGTATATATTCATAAATTTGTTACTGCACCTTGGATGAGCCGGTCCGGAGCCTTCCGCCGCGAGATTGACTCCAAGGACCAAGTTCCAACTCACCACCACCGACGAACGATGTCGAGCGCACTCTCGCTCGACGAAGAGACCCGGCTGTACACGACCAACGCACAGCGCGAGAAGTACGAGTCGCTCGCCACGCTCTACGGCATCATCGTCGCCCTCGATTACGTCGAGCGCGCATACATCCGGGATGGAATCTCTGCTGCACAGTGAGCCCCTCCTTGCCCTCCTCGTCTGCCATTCTCCTCCGTTTTCGTATCCCTCCCATGGTGTCTTTGACCGCTGATATTCTGGGCGGGCGGGGTGGTGCTATTCGAACTTGGAATTGAGTGGGATAGATACTCGCCGGCATGCACGCGATTACTGAGCCAGTACAAGACGATGCAGAAACTGGTGAGCGAGGATGTAAAGAGTCTCGAGGAGTTCATGGCGCGGTATAAAGTATGTCGATTTTCTTTGCTCTCATTCCACATTGATATCCCCAGATGATTGCTGACGATCATGTATGGCTCCCGATGCAGATGGACCACCCCGCCGCGCTGCATCGGCTCCAGGTTGGGATCCCGGCGACGGTGGAACATTCGTCCGAGGGAGGATCGGAGACCGCGAAGGGCGTTGCGGAAACGACGCAGGTGCGCATCTTCCCTCCATACAACCTCCTTACGCTCACCTATGATTCACTGACGATCTACCCAATACGCCGCCATATCTGAGAACAGAGTTTCATCACGTTCATGGACGCGCTCAAACTACGCATGCGCGCCAAAGACCAACTCCATCCCCTGCTCTTGGAGCTCGTGAACGGGTATTCGCGCTTCAAGGGGAGCGCCGAGTGGGAGGGCCGCAGTCGGATCGTCAGCTGGTGCGTGGCTCCTTCACCCTCTCCTTCCCCACTTTCCTGCTCTCTGAGTTCTTACGCTTTGCAACTTTTGGGAACTCGCGGGTTGGATAGGCTGATAACGCTCAATGCAATGAAAGCGTCGGATGAGATTACAGAGGAGCAATCGCGCCAGGTTCGAATCCGCACATTTCCCCCAATCAATCAATCTTCTCAACCGGGATCTTGCTCATTTATTTTCCAGCTACTATTTGATATTGATAACGCATACCAAGAGTTCTTCAGCTCGCTGGGTGGGGATAGGTCGCGATAGGCCGAGGTCATCTATTCCATTAGGGTTTGTTGAGATGGAAGAGGCTGGATTGAGATTATGGAATGGTACGATCGTACCCTCAGCTTGAGTCACGGATGGAAGCGGGAAGAGGAGCATTAGCGTGTGAGGGAAGGATGTACGATTGGGCTATGCGAAGTAAGTAATAAACGGGAACAGAATGACAAAGTGGGCGTTTTACAGGGCGAGTGACGGATCGGTGGATATGTGACGCTGGGGAATGGTTCGCGTATCATGAGTCAATCTCGGACATGAGTCGTTTGAGGACAGAGCCATCGAGTGCCCCTATAATCATAATTGAAATTAGCTTCAATTTCAAAGGAAGCGAGGCGGGGTGCGTTGGTGAGAAGAATCGGGGACTCACGTCCAGCTTCAGGAGAATGCTTGCCCATGTACGCAGCCAATGGGCTTCCGCTGGTGCTTCCTCCGAGGGCAGACGAGGAAAGCGAGCCGGCGAGATTAAGTCCGCTTGGACCAGACGTCGATGAGCTGAGGTAGGACGAGCGCGACGGAGCGCCGATTCGGGTGGGCGTGCTCAGCGGAGAGGACGCGTATGATGGTGTGATTAAGGGAGTGGAAGACGAGCGGGACTGTATCAAAGTATTCTATTGGTAGGCACAGGTGTATGATGCGGAAAATGAGCGAAGCACTGACGTTGAGTGATGATGACGAGATACCCCGAAGGCGCCGTTGGACGGGAGAGAGCGGAATGGTACTGTCGTCGTTCTTTGGTGGAACAGCAACTGGAGGTGCGAGTGTCGGCGAACGATAAATCGCATACGCCGCTTCGATGATGTTCCAAGACAGCAGCGAGAATACCACAATCTCTACAACGGTTGAACGCATAGTCTGAGCCTCATGCAATAGCAGACTTTGAAATAAAAGACAGATAGACACCGACCAAATGCATCAATACCCCACCCAACATTCTCCCTCAGCATAAACCGGGTCAGCACATGTTGGACAGAGGTTTTGACCCAGAGGTAGGCAGAGCCCTGGCGCCACAGCGCGCAGAACACGAGGAAGGCTGCGAGGTTGGCCTTGAGACGCGCGATGGCCGTGCCGCGGTGCGGGAGCTGGGGCGCGAAGACGTAGGGGAACGAGCGCGAGGGTGTGACGGCGGGCGTGCGGCGCGGCGTGGGGCTCGGGAAGCTGCGCGACACCGAAGACATTTTTTACTGCAATTTTTTTGATTTCGTAGGGCGCTTGGATGCTGGAGCGGGGAAGGAGAACAGCGTCAATCGCAAGGGAGCCGGTGAAAGTGAGCACTTGGACGTTGGGGATGTTGCGCGCACTTTCTGCTTATGTAATCGGTTTGGCTGCTTTTGGCAAGGCTACATCGCTTGCACTTGAAGTTGCCGCCCACCATCAAGCTCTTTTCTTTCAAGAGCCGTGCCTCTCGCAATGTCCTGGGCCAGAGAAGGGTGACATACTGGTGCCCAAGGCTTGTCGGAATGGAGTCGAAAAGACATTCGCCGATTCTTCGCTTGGTGTTCTGGCCTCTCGCTGTCCTTCGCCCGATGCCTTTCATGCTTATTCGGGTCGAGGAGAGGGCGGCTTTGTTTTCATATACCTCCAGCAGCCTTCAGGCTCCTCCAGGACCTGGCGGAGGAGGAATTCCTCGTGCACAGACCCTCGTTTAGGTCTCGATCGCGTCCACTAAAGTACGCACTGGTATTGTGGTTCTTATTTGACATATTGTCGTGGGATCTCCTCGGGTCTCCCATTGGCATGAGGATGCTTTGGAATCTGCAAGCTCACGGTTTGTCTATCTTGCAGATAATCGCACGCCTATGGATCTGGGTGCGATGCGAATCTCTCTCGCGCAACATACCTTTCTGTCCGGTTTACATACACGGAAAGCGGCGACCTGGTTGTTTTCGGATACGAGTCCTCTTCGGCCTTTGTTCGCCCTTAGGGATCTAGCGTCAGAGAACTTTCCCTCGACCGCTCTTCAAAACATCCGCGCGCTCTTGTAGGCACACGTCAGTTAGAATTCAGTCTTATATGAGAGCAAAGGCGGCAGCGCCCGGCCTCGGTGCTTGTCGTTTGTCTGGAATCGCTGCGCACTCTGGCTGACAATTCTCAGCTGCAAAGGGGATATCGGCCATTGGTGGCCATGGTGCTTCTTTCAGGATGCAAGCTTGACCAATGTTGGCGGTGTTGAATACGTGCAATGTTTCGGCGGGAGCCAATGGCAACAAGGGTTGTTTGGCACCCGCAACTAGACCAAGAATACGCCCGGCTGTTGTCGCCACCGAAAATACGCGTGCCATAATTGCGCCTAATTGCACCCGCCGACACTCCGCCAGATGTCTGGCAACAACAAGGCACCAAAATGCGCCTTTTACATACAGCAGCTTGCTTCTAGGCGCAGTAACGTATTCAGCCGCGGCGGATATACGCGTCTAACTTTGAGCTCTCTCTACCCGCCCAGATTGGGTTTAGAGATTTCAGCCTGAATGGTTCCAGCCTCGTCACCATGCCGTCTCGTTCCAGACGGCGTCGGGAGCGGCAGGAACTGAACAGCGCTAGAAGTCTCAGGATAGCAATTTCTGGTCTTGCGCGCGTCCGGCGACCTGGACCCGTTAGCGCCAGAGCCGTATATAAGGAGGACGTGGCGATGGGGAAAGTCCTACATCTGCTCATTCCCGCTCATCCCACCGCACAACCCACATTCTCTCTTTCCCACCCATCCCACTTTCTTTATACACCATGCGTTTCGGTGCCGTCTTCGCTTCCGTCCTCTCCTTCGGACTCTTCGCCGCTGCAGCTCCCACTGCTAGCGTTGCCACGCTCGCCGTTCGTGACGTCGACCCCATTGCTGCTCGCACCGTTGCCGCTGCCGCCAACGTCGGCCTTAGCATCGGGGGTGGGTCGTGCAAGTCATGTCCGAACACCTGCAGCGCCCCTCCTACCGGGCCTTCTGCGTCATCGCCCTCTACCACCGCTTCCCAGCCCGACATCCTCAGTATTCTTGCTGACATACGTGTCAAAATCAGTGCCTCCATCCTGGCTATTAGTACGTATCAGGCCTTTCCCATGTCTGTCTATTTATTCTCATGTCTCTCCAATCGCAGACAATGCATGCAGCCAGGGCAACGTAACCGCTGATGTCTACGAGCCCCTTTTTGCCGATCTCAATACCAACCTCCAAGCTTGCATCACTGCTATCGTCAATGCCAACGTCATCCTTAGCATCAACATCGGCGTCTTCGCCCAGATCTGTGCCGGTATCATCCTTGATATAGTCCTGTGTCTCCAGCTCTGCCTCACTCAATGCACCGCGGCTTCGAGCCAGGTTGCTGCCACTGCGTAAGCCTCCATGTCCTAGTCTACGTGACCAATACTGACACGCTTCTTTCTCTAGCGCCATTCTCGTCCAGCTCATTCCTAAGCTCGACACCTGTGTCTCTGGGTGTGTTGCCCAGATCGCTGTCCTGATTAAGGCCCACATCTCGGCTTTCGTAGCTGTTGGGATCAAAGCCAGCATTTTTAACCTCACTGGTAAGTTGATGCCATGCGAAGTCAATGGTCCCTTTCAACTAATTTGTTCTCGGGGCTTCTCGTAGTTTAATCTCTGACATCTATGATGATGAAAATGACATTCATTCACTGGGTTGCTTAGCTGGCATTCTCTTTGATTTTCGCACGGACTGTATTATATAGCCAAGGGACAATCAACATTTGGGTATCGGGTGCTTTATCTAAAGATAAAATTGCGCTTCAACCGTGCGCTCGTTGAATAATTTGGTAGCTTGCGTCTTCGCGGTGACAAGGATGTCTCCTTTGGTTCGCCCTCTGCTGATGTTTCTGACCTCTGAGGGCAACATATCTTCCTACGGCCGCGTTACGCTCGCAGTCTATACTCCAATCATTTAGTCATTTGGTTTAGACACCCTACAATGTAGGAACGGCAAGTATACTATATATATAAGTATAGTCATGGAGCGCAACCTGGCGCAAACTTTTTTTCCCAGACTCTCCGAAGTTACTGCACCGCGCAACCAGACATCGCCTTCTTGCGTAGCGAGCGCCTGCCCCTCCCATCAGACTCATTCGCCCAGCCTCCGTGTCCCCCTTCAAGCCTATCCAGCCAATCCTTCTTTGCCTGCACATAATGCTTCTCCCGCTTCATTGGTTTGTGGAGGACCAGCCCGTGTTCCTCGACTGCTTCCGCCCACTCCCGGACTTTTTTCATCATAATCTTGTGACGGCGCCGGCGCACAACCGAGTTGCGCTCCGAGGGCACGCGCATCTGGATCGCGATACACTGGAGACTGGGGGGAAACTGTGCGAGCCGCCGATTCGGGTAGACAACGCTGAAGTGCGCGCCGCTCTCGTACGTGACGCCCCATTTCCTGCCGAGCATGTCCAGGAAGAAGGCGCTGTTGAATCCGATCCCGGTGATCTTGAGGTGCGTGAGCCGGGGAAACGTCTGGTCGAGGAGCGCGAGCCCGTCTACCGTGTTTTGGTGGGACAAGCCGGGGGTGTAGAGGTGGAATCGCTCGAGGGAGGGGAAAGTGCGCGCGTGGTAGAGCCCCGCGTACCCTCGGACGGTGAGCTCGGTGAGGTGGGGCCACGATCGGCGGGATAGCATCTGAGAGCAGTCCTCGAAATAGTCCGAGAGGGGGCATAGGTAGCAAAGCGTCTCGAGGTATGGAGAGACGAGGCCAAAGATAAAGTTTACGAGTATGCTGAGGGTCGCTCCCTCGTCCCCGAACCGCATCTGAAAGTCGTCCACTTGGTGCTCGTCCATCTCCAGGATGAACAGATGTCGCACGGTGCGCGCGAGCTTGGGGGATCTCAGCAGGTGCATTGCCAGCGCTTGTAGTTGCATGATGCCAGCAACGGAGATTGATTGGTAAATAAGTGGTCTGGCAAGGGGGAAGAAGCGCCTGCAAGTGAGGGACAGAGAGCATGCGGTATATCCGCCATCCATGCAAGCCAGTTGGAAGATGGCGATATTGATTTCGGTGGGGAGGGCGAGGAGAGACATTGTAGTGGTAGAGCACGGGGCGCGGGGTACGGCCTAAATTAGCGTATTTAACCCTCATTAAAGCCCGAGTAAAAGTATCAAAGCTGAGGGTGCAACATTAGTGTCTCAGGTACAGAGTATCGATCGTCACTGCAGGTAGTATCATAGCTCTGAGTTCCGCGCCTAGATCCGGTCGGCCAATATTGCCTCATCCGCTATGACGAGCTAGATCGCATCAGTGCTGCGTAGCCCGCAGGTTAGTGTAGAACCTCAGCTTAGGGATATTCGCGCATCCATGTCTCAAGTTCCTGACTTATCAAGGAGGCCGAGTTTCCGAAATCCAGGCTCCGAATACCATAATTGTCAGATGCCTCAGTGAGAGTAGTGGACGCGCCTGGGGGCCTAGAGGACTAGATAAATCTTGCATAAAAAACCCAGACGTAGGGTGACGGTTGCGATGGGACCAGTGGATTGAGCTGAGGCCATGGCCTTGGTGGAGGCTGATGTAATCTATCTAATGGAAGCGGTTTATGTAAGACTTAGATATGCTCTAGCTCGATTAATGCCGAATTTGAACGTTTGAACCATCACCAACTTCAGTACTTCGGTTTTTGACCACGGAATCGATCGTATACGACCAATATCTCTTGGCTATACTAGCCAGTTGTGCTATTCGCTGAAACAAAAAAATAGCGCTCAAGCTGCAGTGACATTCGCGATGGTTTGCCCCTCTAAATTAACAGCTTTGCATGCAGGCTTACTCCCTCCCATTTCGAGACGGGGAGGGGGGCTGGTGAAGGTGGGATATGACCACTGCAAATGTCACTGCAATGCTTTGGAGACAAACGTTTAGCGGGCTGTGAAACGCTCTGAGTACTGATTTCACCACTGCCCGAGCCACACTAGAGCCGCCATCCGAAGACCTTTCGGCTTTTCTTAATCACGGGACTGGTGTTTTTACTGCGCTACCTGCCTCCATCGCGGAATTTTTAAGCCAGGGTGCGAGTTTTTTGATGGCCATGAATCCGCGGGTCTTAGTCTCACTACTAGCTACTAGCCCTGCGCGTGCTTGGCGTTTGCATGCCTCGATCGTGGTCAGGAAATTTTGGGCCCACAGCCTTAGAGGCAGGACTCGGTAATTTTTACTTCTCCTATCACGGACTCGGACTCGGTATCCGGCCTTGAGTCTGGCTTTGCTTACATAGTGCAGTGTGCCAAGACCGATACTTATTGTTGCTCGTTTGGGGCTAAGCCTCTCGCTTCAGAGGTGGGTATGATGTGAGCACCGAAAAAACCTCAAGTAAGCCCTGTCCGAATCAATATCATATCGATTTGGATTAATGATCATGAAATTACACAGGAGGGCCACCTAGGTGACTAGGTGGCGGCTATGCCGTTATGTCTGGCAGTGCTCCGAGTCTGCCCCTCCAATCCTACTGACCACTGCATCGACGATGCTGCTACTCACCGCACGCACCCGTCGCAAGACACGCGCTGATGATTTTGTTTGGCCATGGCTTGTGAAAGAGAGAACTGCCATGCAAGGACCGCCCCTTTCTAAACGAATCTTGCTGATAACCTTAGCATAAAGCAATTCAGTCTCCCGGCTCATTCCACATACTTCCCACTCCCCCACCTACCACAGTTTACATGCTGCCTTGGCTGGTTTCGCTCGTTGGATTTTCCATTCTGTCAGCCGCTACTGCTGCAGTTAATGCAGCCGGATTGTCTCATCTCAAAGCCGCGCCGCACCATTTACGCACCCGGTCTTCCGTACCCGCCGACCCCCCGGTGAAGGATGGAGTGGAATTTCCTTCTTATGAGACAGTATACACATTCGACCAGCTTATCGATCACAGTAAGCATCACCCGCAGGCGTTTGAAAACTGGTCGTATTGTACTGAATCCAAGCCTCCCCCTGCAGCTAACCCTAGTTTGGGCACTTTCAAGCAGCGATACTACTTCACATACGAGTATTATGAGCAGGGGGGACCCATAATACTGTCTACCCCTGGGGAAGAAGCCATGGGTAAGTGTTCACGAAGCCAGTAGATAATCCGAGCCACTACACTAATTCAATTGAAAAGATGGGCTCGCTCTTTACGTTACCAATCAAACGATTGCCGGTATCATCGCTCAGGCTACCAAGGGTGCCGTCGTCTTCCTCGAACACCGTTACTTTGGTCTATCAAGTCCGTACCCAGACCTCAGCGAAGAGAGCCTCCGGTTTCACACCCTGGAGCAAGCCATCGATGGTATGGGTTCTTCATTGTGCAAGGTCCTTCTAGACGCGCTTAACCAAATTTAATGATGCAGATTTTGTATATTTTGCTAAAACGGCAGTCCTTCCCATGCCCGGAGGCGACTGCGTCGGTGCTGATACCACCCCTTGGCTGCTTTTCGGCGGCAGTTATCCTGGCGCTCTTGTAAATTGGATCATGAACGCGTACGTTGCTCCATAACCTTCATATTTCTGAGCAGAATGTTGATTGTAGCGTGTATGTATCAGTCATCCCGGCGTTTTTTGGGCAGGCTACTCCTCGTCCGGTGTTGTTGAGACCATCAGCGATTACTGGGTATTTCATGTTTTCAAAACCTGATAGAACGTCTTTATCTGACCCTGTAACTTCTGACTACTAGAGCTATTATGAGCCAATCAGGTTCGTCTTGGGTATATCTTCTCATCTGTAGCTAGTGCTGACAATCGATTGAAATAGACAAAACATGCCTCAAAATTGCTCGGCCGACATCGAGCGAGTTATCGAATATGTAGACCAAACCTTCGCATCGGGGTCTTCAAGCGACATCAATGCCCTCAAGGCACGATTCGGCCTGTCCAATGTCACTCACCTGGACGATGCTGCCTATGCGCGTATGTCCTCGAAATCATATCTGCGCACCCTTCCATAGGTCTTATCTGACGAACACGCGACGCTTTAGTTTCTTTGCCTTTTCGGGAATGGCAGGAACGTCAACCTGCGGCAGGACCGGGTGACAATTTCACAAGGTTTTGTGATGCCCTGGAAATTAAGGATGGGATCGCGGCGTCATCGGATGGCTGGGGTCTCGAACATGCCATCAGGGCGTTTGGAAGATATATGAGAACAGTGTATCTCCCTTATAGTAAGTACGAGCTAGCTTTTGTTTCCATTTTGTGTTTAATTGGAGTCGACATCTCGCAGCTTGCGGGGATGATTCGGATATCGAGTAAGTACGAATAGTAGGATGGCGTGCACCCATGAATATCCTAACTCCCTGTCTCTCTAGAGCCTGCGTTGGCACTTATAATAGAACTTTGCCAAGGTGGACCGACACCACCGTGGGAAATTGGGTTAGGTCCTGGCAATGGCTCCTGTTAGTTAAAATATCAACGATGTTTTGTCCTGCGCCCGATATGTATTGACATACTTCTTTTATCCTTGTAGCTGCAATGATCTCGGTGCGCTAATGGACGACCGCTGCCAATCCATGCTTATTGCTGAGACTTTCAATTAAACAGGCTTTTGGATGGGTGGCGCACCATCCTCCTTGCCGACGCTCGTGTCTCGCTTAATTACGCCCGCGTACTTCAACGTTGGTGTTACCATGTCTACTCCTTTGGCAGCTCTTAATTTCTTGATATTTCACCAGCGCCAATGCAGCAATTACTTCCCCAAGGCATTCCCGACTGATACATCCGCCGATCCCAAGGCGCAAGATGTGAACGCTAAATATGGCGGTTGGAACGTAACTGCACCCCGAGTTTTCTTTGCCAACGGAAAAAGCAAGTACTAACCCCTCTCGAATTGCCGCATCTCGCTCAACCTAACAGCCTTCATCTCTCGCCATTCTAGGAGACCCATGGCGCGAGGCAACTGTCTCATCTGATTCTCTCAGCCTCGCCTCAACCGAGCTGAATCCAATCGCCGTTTCGGATGGCTACCACTGCAACGACATGCTTGTAGCAAACGCTATCGACCCCACCATCGCGAGAGTTCAAGAGCTTGCTATCCAATATTTCACACAATGGGTAAACGATTTTCAGAGCCGATCTGCTAGTAGCGCTTGATGCTGGCATCACAGCTGAGATGACCCGACGAGTGTCATGATTACGTCGATATATAGCCCTTCTCATGGACATGTGGACTATGAACTAGACATTTAAGGATACGGGACATTCTTTATTTTTCGAGTTAGAACTTACATCGAACACATTGTACGCATTTACATAATCAACAACCAACTCCTTTCTTCTATCCTCTCCGCCCACAAAAGATAAGGCTCCAGCCTCTGACCAGAGGGAGCCAATCCGGCATTGCAGTATGTCGTTCCTTCGGCGCGCGCGCGACGAGATGCAGTCTCTTGTCTGCCACCATGGGGCCGTGCGTCTCTCTGGCCATCTTCGAAGCTGGCCAACATGATGCGTTATTGCCCGCATGGAAAAGGGCGACCCCTGGCGTGGATCTTAGCGAGGCGCGACGGATGCGACGGCTGGAGAAAAGGACGACACGTAGTGGGGCTGGCGCCTGCGTTTAGGGGGACCCCCTTCTTTTGCATCATCCGAATCAGACGAAGAGCACTCGTCCGCGTCAATACTCTTCCTTGCTTCCTCCACTGTCACGCCATCCCCCTCTTTCATCCAGCACCCCCTCCCGCCGTTCTGTCTATCAAGCCAGTCAACCTCGGCTCTTTCATGATGGCGCTCCAGCGGTGTCTCTTTCTCTATCACAAGTCCACGCAGCCTTTCCGTCTTCGCCAGCGTCTTGAGGTGACGCAGCATACGCGCGTACCCTGATTCTCCCATGTAAGACGGCCAGCGCACAGGTTGGATGATGATACAGCGGAGATGCAGCGGCAACTTCAGGCGCATGCTTCCGTATCGGTCCCTAGAATTCGGGACCACATTATCCTGTTCGTCAAGCTCGACCGTCCCCCACGCCTCCATCAACGCCGCCCCGAGGTACCAGGCCTCAGCACCCAATCCCGTTAATTTCAGGTGCGTAAGCTTTGGGTATATGGAGCTGAGGCGTGTCGTCTCCTCCCACCAATGATCACACCATCTGCTAAGATAATGCGTGTGCAGATGCAGCCGCTGGAGAGAGGGGAAGGGATCGCGGTAAAACTGGATACTTGTATGCCCCTGGATGGTCAATTCGACGAGACGCGGCCACCGATACATATATAGGACCCTTATACAATTGACGCTGTCTTGGGAGAAGCAAAGGCAGCACAGCGTCTCGAGGTAGGGCGACGCGAGAGCGAGGATGTTGTTGATGGGTGCGATTTGAGATTGGCTCTGCCTATCCGACTCGCTCGAAGATTTTGCCCGCTCGGAAAGGAGCAGATGCCGCATCGTAGGCGGTATCTCCGGGTACCGGAGCAAGTGCGCGCCGAAAGCGCGCAACGCGTCGACTCCAAAAACCGCGATCGAGCGAAATCTCAGCGGCTTAGCGAGAGCGTAGAAATAACGGGAGACAAGACATAAGTTCTGCGCGGTCTGGCCAACATCCGAGCACGCGAGCGGGAGTATGTCGATGATAATTTCTACAGGGAGTGCGAGGATCGACATGGTGGTGTTGAGTGACGCCAACGCCAACGGGCTCCGAAGATCGATCGGTCGGATGGCCATAGCCGAGGTCCGAGGTGCCTCATAATCACGATCTCGGTATCGTCGGCTTGGGCTTGCCTATCCACGGCCTTCAACAAGTCCCGAGGTCTATAAAACGAACATCGCCATCGATCCAGGGGGTGGTCACCGCGATATGTCTCCCCCGATTCCCAGATTAATCATCATTCGCCACGGTAAATCCTGCACAACAGGCGAGCGGTGAGAACAAGGCTTATGGATTTGTTTGAGAAAGGTGAAACCGAGTGGTCTCAGAATGGTGGGCGATATCCGGCCTTTTGATATAAGATTTGCCACTAACAATTGAATTTTTATACTCAAAGGAAGACACGTACGTAGGCAGTCCTTTAAGGATGTGAGGCTTGGTTGAACTCGATGTCTTAGACTGGGAGAACCGACATCCCGCTCACTGAGCACGGCGTCGGTCTCATACGCAACCGCGCTCCCGATATCGTAGGCCCCGGAAGTGAGAGTTGCCTCCGTCGTTTAGAAATCGACACTAGATATAACATACCGCAAATGATCGCTCAGAGCTCATCGACCCCGACCGCATCGGCTTCGCATTCGTATCTCCTCGCCAGCGCGCGCACAAAACCTTCCACCTCTTGTTCGAAAACCTGGAAAAACCGCCCCCTCACGAGATCACCGAGGAGGTGCGCGAGTGGGATTACGGTGATTTCGAGGGATTGAAGGCTGCTGAGATCAAGCAGAAGCAGCCAGGGTGGTCAATTTGGACTGATGGGTGGGTAGACTCGGATTTGCTCTTTCCAATTTCGTGAAAGGATAACTCAGGAGGAGCCTTCTTGCGAAGCTGCCCTAATGGTGAGAGTGCTGAAGAGATGCAGGTCCGAGTAGACAAGGTGATTGAGAAGGTAAGGAATATTCACCGAGCTTACTGCGGCGGAGACGGGAAACGAGACGTCATGATCTTTGCCCACGGTTCGCATGCGTCCCTTCCGTATGCTCTATTCTGCATAGTAACGGAGACGTTGGTCAATCGCCACAGGCCATTTCTCTCGGGTGCTGCTCGCCCGCTGGATGGAATTTCCACTTACACTTGGTCTGTTTGTCTGAGTCTGTAACGCGCGCTCTGTCCCCTCTCTAATCCTTTACGGCAGGAAATCACTTCAATGTTGAGCCAGCCGGGGTGCGCATTCTGCCCTTTTCGTGGGCTCGTTGAAAGTAACTGACAGAAACCCACTCGCTGGCAGATCGCGCTGTTGTCCTATAATCATCTCTCACTCGAGGAGCCTGCTCTCTCCGGGCTGAACTTGCACGCGTATTAAGCCATGCGTACAATGAGCGTTGTGTCGTAGTTGGTCGCTGGGGTCGTGGCTTGTGTATGTTCACGTAGGGGTAGGAAGCCACATAAGAAATACTAATGAAAGCTTTCTTCGTACTCTGACCAAGCCGATACGTGATATAGTGGATCCTCTGCACGTCAAAATTATTCAGCCACATGGTAACACGGGGGCATACCGAATGTAAAGCTATTTACCTAGTTGCCAGGATTAGTGCGGCGCGCGGCCGCTGCCTCACCAGACGGCGGGCCCAACTCCCCCGGAGGAGCAGTACCTTTAGCCGCCCGCGCTTCCTCCGTCCAACACCCCTTCCCTCCATCCAACCTGTCGAGCCACTCCCTCTTAGCTCGCGCGCATATCTTCTGCACGTCTTTATTCATGTCTTCCGCCCCCACCTCCTGTACTACGACCCCGCACGCCTCTTCGGCCAAGGCCTTCATATGGCCGCGCATTGTGCGGTTATAGAGAACGTTGATATTGTAGTGCTGTGATTCTCGCAACACCGCGGGTTGGAGGACGATGTGGCGGAGAGACGGCGGAAGCCATGACGATGGCGTCAATTCATTGGATGAAGGCGACAGATTCATTTTGCCGTCGGTGTTCCTCGCAGACTTTATGTGAATTGCCAAGTGCGATCCGTGGATGTAGAGTCCCGATACCCTCATACGTGTGAGCTGAGGGCACGCAATACCAAACTCCCCTGGCAAGATATCGCGGTCCAAAAAATTCGAGTGCGAGTGCAGGCGTTCGAGAGATGGAAACGAGCGAAGAAGCAAATCGACTTCACGTCCGTGGACCATCAACTCGCGCAGACGTGGTCAAGGCTCCGAATATAGAAAGTGGATCCGGGCTATGCCGTTGGAATGCGGGAGTGTAGCGTAGGATAGAATTTCGAGGGAGGGAGCGAGGCATTGGAATATGTTTGAGCTCAACCGCTCAAGATCTTCGATTTCATCCTTGTCACGGTAGCGTGCCATGCCGGAGCTACCGCTATCATCAATCCCGTCTCGCGGCGTGACATCGTTCTCTGAGAGGAACAGATAACGCACAGTGCGCGCCATACCTGGATCTTGGTGAAGAAGCCCGACGAACGCCCTCATCTGGGCAACCCCACACACTGTGATCGAACGGAAAAGGAGGGGTTTGGCGCGGTTATTACAGTGTTTGGACACGAGGCAAAGAACGCGTGCGGTGCGCCCATCGTCGAGACAGGCCGAGAGAAATATCTCCTGGATAATCTCGGTAGGAAATATATCGAGTGACATGCTAAGACGTTCCCCGATACGCCGAAGGTGGGAGGGTTCTGTCGCAACCGAGTACCACAACAGAAAATTGTATCCGGTACTTACAAGACATCATCAAAACTTCAGCTTACTTATCACGCGCGGTTTACAGCGCCATTCAGAACGACGCGGAATCCCAAAAAAAAAAAATCTGAGTGCCCCACAGGACCCTAAATTCCATTACCATTTTTAGAAGCACCTAGACCGCGCTTCCGAACTCTAAGATTATGTAATAGGACAGACCTTGTCTCCGAGGCGCCGGTCGGTGGTTCAGTCGACCGACGGTCGACCGTCGCTCGCGGCCGGTCAGCCGGGTCTCGGCAAACCCTTTGGCCCGTTTGGCTCCGTCTGGTTTTGAACTCAGCCGTCGCGTCACTCAACGCCAAGTACACTCAACTCCCTCATGCGCGCCGTCACCCATGTCCCTTCGAACAATATGGCTCGCCCCCAAAGGAGAATTCACGGTATGTACCCCTATGCCACCCCCTCTTTTTCCCTCCTGGCTCCTCTCCGCACTCGTCGTCTCCTGCCATAGGCGCGTTCTACCATCACTGGCAACAAGACCGGCAGCGTGACACGGCCGCGCGTAGGGTGGAATGTAGGTGCATAATTCGCGCGTGAGGGATTCTGCGGGGAAGGAGACATCTGTTGCAGGGAGATAGAGGTGAGGTGGCGCACACATGGTATGTGTTTCATGGGGCACAATCTTTGCCCTCACCTCATTTATAGGTTGCAACCAATTGCCCACCAACCACTCCCTCCACATGTACCACGTCTAGCGATATCACCGGCGTTCTCTCAACCGGCAGCGTGGGCATGTCCAAGGACGGTGACGACGGCCTTGGGTAGCCTACTGCCCAACTGGAGGGCAAGCCCCCCGCGAGCGCTGACACACCAGGGCGTCCTCGGCGCTGGCACGCCCATGGGCCAATGCCCGCATAGATTCACGCACAAGGCCCCACCAGTTCTCGCGCGCGCATGCCTCGCGCTGCTTTGCCGCCCCCTATGCCCCCGCCACTATTACTGATAGCCAGCATACCACAATGCGCCGACCGCAGCGCCTGGCGCATTACTGCCCTCCTGCCCGCCCTCCCCAATATGTATATGTAGCTACAAGTGAATAAATAAATATTATTTTAACCTCGCATAAAATTCCTGCGCGCGCTATTGCAAGCTGCTCGCCCCGCTCCTACGAATGGCGCGCGCCGCGCATATCGCGTCCGCGCGCCAAATGATATTATCAAGGACGATGACAGCATCTCTGCCGGATGTGCCGTGCCCTGAATATCCCTGTGCCGACGGCCGGTCGGAAGGGTCTGCGGCCGTCGATCCAACCGCCCGGGCAAGACTCGTCTTATTATGTAAGGCCCAGCGCGCGGCCAGGTGCCCGGCTTTGCCCCGCCACAAAAGGGAATGACATTGAGGGTCCTGTGGGGTACATCTTTTTTTTTTTTCTTTGGGATTCCGCGTCGTTTTGAATGGCGCTATAAAACAACATTAACGATGATGTCCATTTGGCATCGAGTAGTAGCATTAATGTATGGGGTTTATACAATTTGAAGAGGCAGAGCGAGTGGAGGTTGGGGGAGGGAAAAACACACGAGTCGAGAAAGGGATTGATAGTACGCGGAGGCCGCGAGTGTCAGACAACGAGAAGCTACAGTAATCGACGCGACGAATCCACGAGTCCAAGGCCTAAATCGTTAACGGAACAAACGAAGCGTGCAGGTTCACTTGGGACCCAGACGTCAAGGTTGTAAGTTATCAGCATGAAAGGATAAGACGGAAGAAAGGGACGAACGTGAGCGGCGAATCAACGGTAGAAACGCGCGTCTGAATCAACAACCAGGGAGCAGATAACAGGCAGTTAAAAAATGAGGAAAAAACGCAGTCAGGGAGGGGGAAGATGTCGCAGCCAAGAAGGGAGAGAGTCCCACAGTCAGGGAGGGGGGGTGAGTCCAAGAAACGAGAACAATCACAGAAAGGAAAAGTTGGGGGCATAGTGGAAGGTAAGAAATCGCAGAAGAAGACGCTGTGGAACGGCTCGCCAATGCCCAGGCTTTGATGTCGTCAGCTATGAGTACGAAAGGATGACGCGGAAGAAAGAGACAAACCTTTATAGCTACCCAACGATCAAGGCATCTGTCTACGCCAAAAAAAACAACCAATAGATAACCGAGCGCCAGGAAACGAGAATGAATCACAGAAGGAGAAGGAGTGTGAAGATGGGAGAGCAGAAGGCCGACGATGTTGTTCTCGCCTTTACCAAGTGGTGCGGTTGAAGTCGGCGTGCGGATACTTCACCTTGATGCGACCAATGAGCCACCATGCAGGGGTAGCATACGTGACATGGGCACTGGGCGAGCCGCCTTTCGACCTCCCAGAGTGGAGGAGGCCAACCATGCGACCAAGGCCGTCGAAGATAAGGGAGCCAGAGTCACCTTTGGCTGAGAACGCGCCGACCTTCTTGTTGTAGTTGTAGATGGCGAGTTCGATGGACTCGACGCCGTCTTCGTCGCAAAGGAATGACTCCAGACCCGCGTAGCGTCTAACGGTGAGGTCGGTAGCGCAGCCGTCTTTGAGGACGATAAGGCAGGGCTGGCCTTTGCTATCGTACAAGTCGGGATTGGCCAGGAGCTCTCGCGTGACGATACCGTTGATCCTTAACTGTCGATTCTCGGGATACTTAAAAGTTGTCCTACCGTCACTCTGAGGAGGCATCATCGCAGTTAGTTTCTCAGGAGCAATCGCGGTTCCTGAAAGAGGCTGTTTTTGTTAGACAGTGTGAATATGAGGAAGGTGAGTCAAAACGCACCCAAATCCACCACGTTGCCCTTGAACTGGGCATTGAACTTCGCCTCTTCGAGGTTGAATGTACCCCAATCCTCGGTATACTGTTCACCCTCGGCGTCGACGGAGATGGGTGGAGAGTAATGGACGCGGCCGATGTTGCGGAGCTCGATATCATTCCAATGTGACTTGACGTCGTCGTAGAACTTCTCGAGATCGGCGATGGCCTGTTTCTGCTCATCCATTTTCTCTCGAGTTTTGCGAAGCTCTCTCGCGTCCTCCTCTGCCTCGTCGTCCTCGCTCGTCCCTTTCGCCTCCAACTTAACAGTCTCCCTGGCGTAGAGGTCGGCGAGCATCCCGTGGTCACCGAGGAAGACCTTGATCTCTTCGAGGCCTCTCTGGAAGCGACAGAGTCCGTTGACTCGAACATACTGACGAGGTGCACCGGTGTCCTTGAATTCGTACGTCCCCTCAATCTTATGGCGGAGAACATGGTGGGTACTAACACCGAAAACCTTGGAGCTGGGGTTGCCGCGCTCGTCGCGACCTTCGTGGAAGAAGAACCCGACGCTACCCTGGGCACCCTCCCTCTCCCTCTCCGCGGTAGCAATGGACATTCCGAGAGCAGCAGTGAGATGACGACGGACATGGACGGTGGGGTTATTATTGCCAACAACACGCAGAAGGGCTGGACTTGCCGCCTTCCATGAGACCGCCTCGTGCCATCCTACTTCGACGTCCTTGAATCTATTCTTCTCGAGAAGTTGAAGCATATTCTGGGATACTTCGTGGGCGGTCTCAGCGGAGGTAGAGCCGGGATGGACCCCAACCCAAACCACGACGGGACCGAGAGTCTCCTCGCCGTCCTCTCCGTGGGTGACGAAGTGAGCGGGATTAATAGAGTAGTAAATCTTCCGACCTTTCACCAGTTCGCGAATTTGGGGACCGACAGTGCTCCAGACATCGTTAAGCGGAGTGCGGTAGACTCCACGAAGCGACTTGGTAGGCTGATAGGCGTATCTGCCACTGAGCTGAATATTTGGCTGATCACGTACGGTAGAAGAGATCAGGATGTTCGCCCTCGTCAATGATTCCGCTGTAGTATAAAGTCCTCTTGTAGTTGGAGACAGTGTAAGTGGAGACAACGGCGGCAGCGCTGTCTTGCGAGAGAGCGTCCTGGGAGAAGCCATGGCTTTTACACTGCAATTTTGTCCTCAGTTTGAAGCGCGGTCGACACGCGTAGAAAGGCTCCTTCGCCAGAGCCCAAGAGGTCGTCGTGGCGCCTCTGTGTTGAGGTATTGAGAGACAACGACGATAACGAGACGGTGTTGAGTCTGGTCGAGGAATCGAAGCCTTTGTGGCTGTGTGGGGAATTGCGTCTAAGACTCAACGCCAGGTGAATTCCTTCTTCACTCGTTCACGCGTGGAGAAGGCAACGTCTTATATGCGCGTTTATTTTGCTTATATTATGTAATTAGGCATACACCATGCAACGGGAACGCACAAAAAGCAAGCTTGCCAAGGGTGCGACAATTGTGGCATGCTGGAGGCTTGCTTTTGTCGCAGCCTCTTCCGCAAGACTTAGCGTGCCTACGTTAGCCGATGGGAGCGTAACACACAGTGAGTACAGTGACCCTGCGGCAGTGGAGATGTGTATTATCGCCTTCAGGATGACATATGTCTTGCTTAGCGGGCGCTCTCCGAGTGGAGGAACACCACCAAGCTCTAAGATTCACGTCGCCGGCATGCGCGCTCTGCGAATAAGAAGTTCTGACAATAAAAGCTATTGGCGGCGGCCCAATCAATTACTTCAAAAATCACTTGCCGTATTCACAATCCGACGCGCAGGCGACCCATTTAGAATTGGATTATCGCAACACCAAAAATATACGGCTCATAGATGTTCAAGGACGTGGGGTCGCTGATACGCCACACAAATAAAATTATTCTCCATACCCTCAAGGTGGTGGGCAATAAAGCAAGGCCCACGCAAATCCGGAGTGCTTTAGCGAGACGGTAAAGCATGTCGAAGAGAAAACCCCGACTGTGGTAAGAGTACCCCTACACCCACGAAGCTTTGCAGGAGTCCAACCTGGTGAAGGCGGCTCAATCGGTCAAGCCATGGACCGGGGCCCTGGGCACATAAATAAACCTACCTGTAAAGCATCCTTCCAAGCACATATTATTCAATGCCCAACAGTGCGAAACTTGAAGATCACCTACCTGTTGAAACGAGAAGCTATAGAACAGCTTTAAGTGACTGTGCCGTGTGTCTTCTCCACGCGTGATGAACGAGTCTATCCTGTACCTATAGAACAGATTTAAGTGTTGTGTGTCTAAGTACAGAATATGAGTAAAATAAACGCGCATATAAGATACCCAAGCGACTTTACCTTCTCCACGCGTGATGAATGAGTGAATAAGAAAAGCGCCTGGCGTTGAGTCTTGGACTCCCTGGCACAGCCACAAAGGCTTCGGCTCCTCGACTGTACTCAACGCCATCCCGTTATCGCCGTTGTTTCTAACGCCTCAACACTACCTAGACCAGATGTAAGAGGCGCGGACCGAGCATCGGGCTTCGCCCGAGGAACGGCCCAAAGCCGTCTTCCATAGTTAATTTAGTTCTGTTTGTCTTTAGTTAGTTTCTGTTTCTGTTTCTGTTTACGCATGTACGTCACTGCAAAGCGCACGGGCCTTTGGCTTGTCCTTTGTGGTGACTTCCTTTGTCAATGTTTGTATTTAGTCCGACGCTCCAGGGCTTGGAGCGTCAGAATTCCCCCTCCTCGGAAGTACTATCCCTAGAACGGTCAACAGCCTGATCCCGACCTTTTGACACTAACCCCTTCCGAGCTGAGTTCGACCTTGTAGGAGACTAGGCCTTGCCGAACTCCCACACCAGACCTCCGCCTGATTAGGTCAGCATGAGTCAGCAAGCCTTTACCCAAGCCTGCTTATATAGGGCGCAGCTGCGTCCCTGCTGTGTCGTCATAACAGGATTCGCGTGGCGTAGCGGTCCTGAGCTGGCAATGACTACGGCCCAACGCAGGGGGCATGGGTTCGACACGCGTAAACAGGCTCCTTCGCCAGAGCCAAAGAGGCCGTCGCGGCGCCTCTGACTAGTAACCCATGGTCGGCCTGCAAGCATGCGCAACGCGGCAGTCTTTTGTTTCGTTTTTTTGCGGTGGAGTAGAGCGGCCCCGGATGCAGATCAGGCAGATTAATATTACAGCATCACGTGTGTGCGTGTACTTGTTTGCGTGTGGTTGTTCCACTTACATAAGGATGGCCTTCACGATCTTGGATCGTGCAGCGCGACCACCACCATCGCCCGCGACAGCGTCAACGCGTTCACGGACGGCCACCTCAACATTTTGATATCTTTTTTTTTTTTTTGCCATGTCCGCGATACGGATCTCGGGCGCGACGGAGCACATCGAGTGCGTGTCGGACCTCGCGCTTCACGAGGCGTTTGGCCAGTATGGGACGATGTAAGTACACGCGCGGATCGAAGCAGATTCTCTCTTCACTCACGCACGGCAACCACTTATCAAGCGGTGCCATCTGGCGCTGGAGTCAAGCTGAAAGGGACCAACTGCTTCTGCATATCTTTGTGGAGTTCATCGATGCCGGCGTCGAGAAGCCCGCATGCAAACACCGTCTCCCAAGGCTCAAAATCCAGGCCGTGAGGCCCAAGATGGCAAAAGTGTTCCGGGACGGCTACGACGCCGTGCGCAACGGACCCCCCGAGCTCCAGTGGGTTCCCGTTTCGAGCGCCAGCGCCCTCTCTGCTCCTCCGTCCCCCGAGCCCGACCGTGTCGAGGAAGGCCCCAGCGGCTCTGGCAGCCACACCGGTATGCGTTCTCGTCTTTATCTCTCCCGCCCCGCTCTGTTCTCACAGCATACACGCAGCCATACCTGAATCGGTGCCCGCGCCTACACCTGATGACGACCGCAGGGTGGTGGGAGGCGCATTCTCGTCACCGAACGCCTTCACCGCGGCCCTGGTCGACTTGCGGGCCTCGTTCCAAGGGTCCCAAGAGCCGCGTACGCCGTAAGTCGTCACCATCGCCGTGCGCGCGAGCCTACGCTTATCAACGAACCCACACCCAGGATGCTTGCTCGGAATTTTGGAGCAAGGACCCCCGCCCACACGCCCATCCTGGATTCCCCTGCAAGCCGCGGCCTCTCTGCGCATCCCCCGGCTCGGCTCGTCCATCCCGCTCATTTGCCTTCAGCCGACGTCTCCCCACCTTCCTCGCCCCCCGTGCTCTCGCCCTCGCACCGCGCACGCTCTCGTCTCCAGCCGTCATCGCCATCCCGTGCCCTGCGGTACGAACCCTACCGTGTGCCGGGGCCTCTTATCACCCGCCTCCGCGCAGCCGCGGCCCAGCGCGACAACGAGGAGGCCGCCGAGCTCGTACGCGCGCCGGAGCGCCATGGACCACAGGCCGGCGGCCATCACCAAAGCCTGCCCCAGCGGGTATCGGACCAAGCCGAGAGCATGGCGGCGGCCCTACAGTGGAGGAGCGGGGTGGAGGACATGGGCGCGGCCTTCGATCGGGCAGAGCGCGTGCAGCTGCGGGAGCGCGGGCTCGCGCGCCTGGGCCAGCTTGCCGCGCGTTTCTACCGGGACTGTGTGGAGGCCAGTGCCATGCTCGACCGCGAGTCTGAGTTCGGGAACTACCTGAACTTGGACGCCGCGCTCCCGGACAACGTCGAGACGGTAATCGGCCGGTTGTACTGTGCGATGCATATGTCCGGTCTTGACTAGGCGCGCCCCTCTCCCTCTCATCTCCCTTTTTCTTGTCTCTTGTCCATGTCGCGGACTTCTGCCGCCTTCTTGCGCATATATTATCATCACTCCTCTTGCATCACACGTCCTCTTCCCTTTCTCCCTCACTTATATCTGATTTGTGTGCGTCGTCATCATCACCATTAATATTGCGTCCTACCACATCCTATCCCCTCTCACACTTATTTTTTTTGTTAATGTATTTCTTTTTTTCTTTTCACTTCTCGTGATGCGTACCTTCCTTCCTCGTATCATACTTATGCTGCGGCGACGGCTACATATATAAAGTATTTCATGGGCTACCATGACCGCTAATGTCGACGCTGCCCTGGATGGTATATGAACAAACACCCTCGTCACCCACCATCGTTAATCTTGAACTATGAATATCTCCCGCCCACGTCTGTACGCGTAGCATGTATGGAGACCTAGTTGCTATAAATCACCTGCTCAGCTTCTGGTATTTTGGGCGCGCGAACGTGGCGGTCTGTACTCACACCTGTTTATTCTCGCTACGCGTACGGCTCCCCTCTTACACTTGGCTCTGGCCTTCGACAACAGTACTCGATATTCTTCAGCTGCTAAGTAGAACGTGGTATGTTTGTACTTCCCCCGACGCTTTGCAGCGGATAGTATCAATCGTTTTAGTGCCGAGCCATGGCCAACTGGTGGCGCCCATTTTGCCCTTCTCGCCCATGGGCTCACTATCAAGAGTCGCTCGCGGCCCGCGTATATTTAGAGATGCATATGAGCTATACAGGTGTTACTGAGAACATTTAACACGAAGCCCACACACGTTGGGAGTGTTTAGCGAGGTCATGATATCAACGTATATCGTTGGCGGTGCGTTTACCTAGATACCAGAATCCTCCTGGTGTCCGACTGCTGCCACACCAGGCGACAGGTCCAGCTGCTCCACAGCGGTGGTAACTTCGGCCCCCACTTCCGTAGCATCACCTCCCTCAACCATCCAGCATCCGGCCCCTCCGTCCAGCCTTTCGAGCCACTCCCTCTTAGCTTGTGCGCATATCTCTTGCACGTCTTTATCCATGCTTTCCGCCTCCATCCCTTGCACTACGACCCCGCGCGCGCGTCCGGCTTCGGCAAAGGCGTTTAAACGAGCACGCATTACACGATTAAGGGGGGGCCAGCTTGCGGTGCGCGACTGTATTAAAGTCACGGGCTGGAGAATGATGTGGCGGAGAGGCAGAGGAAGCCATCGGGGGAGCCGAGCCAGTTTGCCGCTTACAGGTGACGGGACTTCTCTGTCAGGCTCTCCTTCCGGCGGATCGGTCGCCCATGCTTCTTCGATGTTATCCGCCAGCTCTCTGCCGTGGATGTAGAGACCCGATATCTTCAAATGAGTGAGCTGAGGGCACGCGAAACCGAACATCCGTGGCAGCCCGTCGTACATCAGAAAGTTCGTGTGGATGTGCAGGTGTGTAAGAGAGGGGAGCCAGTGGAAGGATAGGTCGAGGCGACCTTCGTGGACCATCAGTTCGCGGAGGCGCTGCCAAGGTTCCGTGAATAAGCAGCGGACGCGGACTCTGCCTTGGGAATGCGGGAGGGTAACGTAGGAGAGTACTTCGAGTGTGGGTGTGAGAGATCGGAATATGACTACGCTCAGCCATTGGAAAGCGTTTGCTTCTTCAATAGTGGGTGGTATCACACCGGCGCTGGCCCCATCTCCTTCCTCTCGCGGCGCCCTATCATTCTCGTTCTCTGAGAGGAAGAGATAGCGCACGGAGCGCGCGACATCTGGGTTCTGCTGCAGGAGCCCGGCGAACACCTCCATCTGGGCGATGCCACACACTGCGATCGAACGGAAGAGGAGAGGTTTGGCGAGGTCGTTGTAACGCCTTGATACGAGGCATAGGGCGCGTGCGGTACGTCCATCATCTAGGCAGGCCGACTGAAATATATCCTGTACGATCTCGGTGGGAAACGCGTCAAGCGACATGTTGGTGAAGTGAACGATAGTTCCAAATCACGAGCTTGGTGCTCGATGGCAAGTCGGTGGCGAAGCGAGTATGGAGATCTTGATTTTGATGATGCTGCGATGTGCCTCCGAACTGAAGCATAACGCTAGTTAAGTATATATGTAGCGCCCGACTGCCCCTAGTACTTAGCACTTGTACCGCCGTGAGCTCGACGCGCGTTACTGGCCTCTTCGCTGGATCCGAAGGGGTCGTCGCTGCGCTGGTATATTAGCTACCTGTGCCCGCTCTGCAACACATCCTTTGTTCTCGTCCTTTTTTGCCTTTCTTTTCGTTCAGTATTTTTGAATCTTGACCGCCGATTTGAACTTTGAACTACATGGCCCTTGTTTGCGCGTTGTTTTCACAGTTGGCATTACATAAGCACATGATCTCCTCCGCTCTGTTACATGTATGAAACACTAGGTGTAACCACGGCTAGGGCAGCTTTAAATGTCGCATTTTATCAAGAAATTTGGACTTGGCACATCCTAGAGTTCACTTTCCACCCTGCGTACTATGTAACTAGCTACCATGTACAGCTGGTATATAAGTATACGTAGTACCAATGGTATGAACCCGGGACAGACTCAGAAATAAGCCGCTGCACCGGCTCACGCGAGGAGCGGGGATAACTACGCAGAATATTTACTTAGATAGCAGATCCACCTGGGTGTCCGGCATCTGCCATAGGTGATGGGTCCAGCTGTCCCGCAGAAATAGACGTTTCTATCTTCCCTTCTGCCGCGGCACCACCATCTTCCTCCGTCCAGCAGCCCACCCCTCCGTTCAGTATCTCGAGCCATTCCCTCTTAGCTTGGGCACATACCTTCTGCACGTCGCTATCATTCATATCCTCCGCCTCGATCTCTTGTACCTCGACACCGCGCGCGCGTCCCGTTTCGGCAAAGATCTTCAAACGGTCGCGCAGTGCGCGGTTACGGCGAATGATAGTCACGCTAGGCCATGTTTCCGGCAATACTGCGGGTTGAAGGATGATGTGGTGAAGGGAGGACGGAAGCCGCAATACTGGAGGGATTTCAACGTGGGATCCATTTGGTAGAGTTAGAGTCTCCCCACCCCGCTCTCCTCTTTTGATCGCGTCATCATACGGCCATGCTTTTTCTATGTCATCCACCAATCCCACACCGTCCACGAAAAGTCTCGATATTTTCCAGTGAGTGAGCTGAGGGCATCCGTCCCCAAACAACCGTGGTAGTTTGTCCTGGAACAACGAGTTCGTGTGCATGTGCAGACGCCTGAGAGACGGGTACGAGCGGAAATATATGTCAAGGTGAGGCTCGTGGATCATTAGCCCGCGGAGGCACTGCCAATGGGCCCCATGGAGGCGATTAACCCGAATCCGGCCCTCGGAACACGGAAGAGTGACATAGGAGAGTATCTCGAGGGTGGGTGCAAGAGCTCGGGCTATAAGCAAGATCAGCCACTCAAGAGTATCAAATTCCTCATTGGTGATTGATACGCGAGGACTGCCACTTTTTTTCTCGTCTCGTGTCGCAGTATCGGCCTCTGAGAGGAACAGATTGCGCACGGAGCGTGCGACATCTGGGCTCTGATCCACAAGCGCGGCAAACGCCCGCATCTGGGCCACCCCGGCGCCCGCACACTGCGATCGAGCAGAAAAGAAGGGGTTTGGCAAGACTGTTGTAGTGTTTGGATACGAGGCAAAGGGCGCGCGCGGTGCGCCCATCGTCGAGACAGGCCGAGTGGAATATCTCCTCGAGTATTTCGGTGGGAAGTGTATCAAGCGACATATCGCTGTCAGTGCCCAGGTGGTAACTCGCGGGGTCGTCAAAGCTTGGTGGTGGTAAACGGCAATCGATATCCAATCAGAAGTTGGGACTCCGGTGATACCGTGGCTGCATCCAGTTGAGTAAGTACTTGTAAGCTTTTAAGCGTCAATTCTGCGACGCGTCTTGAAGTGAAATCCCTTTGCTCCGACGTTGTCACGACTCGCTCCAACCCGTGGCTCGTTTGGACATGGGGTCTGTATAGTATCCGAAATGCTTTTCTACGGAATGCCAGCCCGGAGCTATCCGGAATACCTACGCACTTCACTGCCCGCGGCGGCCTCTTCAGCTTGAGACTGCCAGTAGATATTGTTTGCCTACAGCCATCTGTAGCCTCGATAAAAGGATCTTCCCTCTCTGGACTGAATGTGCGCGATCAAGCTACCCGGATATTGTCGCTGCGTGTCCGAGAAATCCGTGCCAAGCCTGCAGCTGCAGATCAAAGAAAGTGCCTCCTTCATCTTCGCAGTAGGTCAATTTTTCCTTGTGAATGCTTAAATGTAACCGAGCTACTTACCTACGGAAGCCCAATTCAGTATTCAATAGCACCACGTACATGCAACTTAAGTCACTCAGCTACTTGGAATCATCGGTGAGATCGAGCGGGGACCTCTGCCCGATTAGCTTAGTGAGCCCGTAGCTGACACTGTTTATATACTTAACTCTCGGCTGTTCCTATATATCAGTATACCGCCGTTGGGGCTCGCGTGGCCTAGCGCTCCTGAATCCCGATGGGACGCTTGATAATGCAGTGAGCATGGGTTTGGTGGCATGCACCGTTGGCCCCTTCTTCGCCGGATCCGAAGACTCGGAGGTTGCCACGGTGCATGTGAACATCAGTTACCTGTGCTCGCCCTGTAGCACATTTTATCGTCCTTGTTTCGTTTTAATTTTTTCCGCTCGACCTTGGAAATTGGGGAGCAGATATCGTTAGTATGACCTTGTTTGCGCGCTCTTTGCACGAGGGCGTTATATAAGCTCGTGGGCTGTACCGCACCACCATTGTCAACGATCTCTGCTGTCCATGTCTCCGGCGCAAGGGCGAAGTCGAGCGCGTCACTGATCGCGAATTTTGCCGCGAGTTTGGCCGTTATGATCCTACGTAAACTCACAAAAGGCAGCTGTCTTTCCTTCTCGCGCGGCTATCACGTCTAACGGAGTCGTGCGAAGACAACAACGGCAAAAAAGCTATCCACTCCTCCGTATATTGGTCACGGCTCAAAGCTGACCACGCCAAGGCGAGGCCTGACTTTGGGCATCCCTTGTTGGTTAGACACTCGAACCGCAGCCTCCTGGATTTGCTCGGTTTCGTGCTTCAGCACTTCCGTGCCTTACTTGCGAGCGATTTGCGTTCCTTTAAATAGCGACGGACGAGTGAGCCGGAATTTTTTCCCCGAACGCTAATATTTCTTACATAGCCCCGGCAGGCGCGCCTCGAGGCGAGATCCTTTTAGTTGCACTTTTGTGGCTTGTCCGTCTTGGCGTGAAGCGACGACACTGCCGATGATGATTTCTGACAGCACTTTGCGTCTGATCCGGCAACGAATGTTTTCAATCTTGGCTTCGTCAAAACACTCCATACACGACCCACGTCGCCAGCGGCGACGTTGAGTGATTTGGCGTTGTTCTCAGCTCAGCCTGGCGGGCGCCCTCGCGTGTTTTCAGACCAGACAGTGAAATCTGGTCATGGGGACATCGGCTACAAATCAGAACCACTGGTGGTCTTTTGGTCGTGGTGCACTGGACAAAAAAGCTGGCAGGCAATCGCACGGCACACCCCGACAAATCTGGGGCTCGGATTTTAGGGCCCATTTCTGTTATTATCATATACACATGAGGTGTAGGTAACGACATTGTAAAACTCGAACCACGGAGAAAACCCCGTAGCAAGTGTCATGTAGCCACAACTCTTTGCGCCGGGCAAACATCCAAATGGGGTTATCTACTGCACTGGCGAGATCCGGTCAACCTTTGGTCTCGCCCTTCTCCAAGTATTCTCGGCCTATTGCAAGAGAGCTTCGGGTATGGGAACTCGCAGAGCTGGTATTGAACCACTATCTTATAACGTACTTTTGTTTACCACGCCTTCGTCTTACGCAGCTTCAGATATTTGAAATATCCGTTAAGCACCGGCCCATGCCGACTTTGTTGGTCGTGTTAAACATCATCTGCCATGGCGTCCAACTCTCGCTTCGCCGCTCCTAATTATCACTGGCAGCCAACGCACGTGCTAGACCAAACGATCGGTCAGAAAACCTCCTACGCAACTCGTACCACACGAGTGAATTGGGTATGAATAGAGCGCCAGCGCTTGAATTTCACTGGCCCAGCTGCCAGTTCGGTGATCTGTCGGGCTCGCGCGCTGCCGAAAACCGCTCGGCTCGGCTAGTTTCGATGAAACCACGGCCAAAGCCTGGAAGGTACTATGCCCAAGCAAATAGCCGTGGGGTTCATTGAATGGATATGCCCGGAGATTCGTGAAGAACTCGAACCTGCCAAGTTCAAGAACATCCTTTGCTCATGGCTAGCCGACAGCTCAGGCTGCAAGTTACTTACTCATGCAAGACTTTCGTTGCTCTTGAGAAGTCAAGGCTCCGACCGCTCCACCCCGCTCTTTCCCGATCCTTAGTCACCGCCAAAAAAATTCCAGACTTCTTGCTCGGCCTTCAAGCTCTCAAAGCTCTATGCGGAAACAAATGCGCAGCACTCCGACTGTGTCATTTTTGATAGTCTCTTAGAAGCTGGAGCATCTGAATGGAAGCTCCCTCGAGTCGGGATCGCCCTTCATTCTCGAGGCTATACATTTGCCAGCGAGCAGGATTTCTGCAACGGGTCACGCGAGGCTTACGGCGCCATTTCATGTTCACCAGATCTTGAACCGAGCTTTGTGACGCGACAAGATCACTTGTAGCGCACAGTCTAGGTATGGACGTGCTATGTTGGCGGCCTGGAGTTTCCGTTATGAAGGCTTAGGTGGATGAGGAGATACACTGGAATTGCGAAACTAGGACACGCCCCCGAGTTGGGATTCAATATTCAACGCTGTCATGGGAGCGCATCCACGCTGAGGATCTTACACTCCTTGTTATTGGCTTGCTTCGACTCCAAGAGATACCAAGAGATTACTAGCTTAGATAATACGAAGAAACCTGGACGTGGAGTCCCCGCACACTCTATTCCGCACTTCTCCCTATTCCCGTTCTTATGGAGAATGGAGTATGAATTCATCTGTAGGAACGCCTAACTTAAATCCCTTCGATGCCGGTACGCACCCTTACACGTAATTCTAAGCCATCACTTTGTGATTCCCGAAAACTCCACGAAAGCGGCGACGCTCACTCGCCTCGGTGTTTCGTCCATTCAAGGTGCATTCCCCATTTGCACGACCACCGTCTACCCGGTTGCCAAATGGGATTATGCGTAGAAATGTCGCGGCATTCTCAGCCCGGTGGGTTCGCTAAGGCGCGTTCGACGCGTCCTGCCAGATCACGTTCGTAGCATCCATGTACGCTCTGTGCTATCATGCTGAAGTTGCTGGAACGCATAAATTGAAGGGTGAAAGAGACAGTAGATATCTATCAACTTCCCTCTCAGTCTTTTGCGATATTCAACATGGTTCGGATCAGCACTTTGTTCACCTCGCTCACCGTCACGCTTTTGGCGGCCGTTGGCGTCGATGCCGCCGCCAATCAGCTCACACAAGTCTCTAACTTCGGCACCAACCCCACCAACGTCCGCATGTACCTGTACAGGCCAACGAGGGTAGCCAGCCCCCCTCCGCTCCTCGTCGCCATGCATTACTGCTCGGGAACGGCCCAGGCTTACTTCACCGGCACCTCATACGCCAACCTCGCCGACCAGTATGGCTACCTCGTCATTTACCCCAACGCCCCCGACAGCGGAGGCTGCTGGGATGTCCACAGCACCGCAACCCTCACCCACAATGCAGGAGGTGACTCGCTCGGCATTGCGTCTATGGTCCGCTACGCCATTAGCACCTATGGTGTGGACCCTAACCGCGTCTTCATGACTGGTACCTCGTCGGGTGCCATGATGACCAATGTCCTCGCTGGTGCCTACCCCGACCTTTTCAAGGCCGGTGCTGCCTTTGCTGGCGTTCCTTATGCATGCTTTGCTGGGTCCGGTATGTGGAACAGCGACTGCGCCACGGGCAGAACTAGCAAGACAGCGCAAGCTTGGGTTAGTCGTATTCGTGATCTCGCCGCTCCTAACTCTTAAACTTAACCTTTGCCGCAATCAGGGTGATCTAGTCCGCAACGGCTACCCAGGATACACCGGTGCCCGTCCCAAGTTGCAAATCTGGCATGGTACAAAGTAGGCCTTTGCTTTCACTCTTCATCCCTAGCGCACAAGTTTATCTAGGTTTATGCCCCATCCAGCGACGAGACGCTTAACTACAACAACTTCGGCGAGGCCATCAAACAATGGACCAACGTCTTCGGAGTGAGCACCACGCCCACGTCCACCCAAACCAACTCGCCCGTCAACGGATGGACACGGTCGAGCTATGGCCCGAACTTCCAGGCCATCAGCGCCCAGGGCGTTACGCACAACATCCCGGTCCAAGCCAACGACGTTATCAGCTGGTTCGGTTTGAACCAGCCTCCTAGCACCAGCGTCCCGGTTACTACGCCGCCCGTCACTACGCCGCCAACCGGGCCGACCACGACCTACACCCCACCCCCAACGACCACGGCTCCAAACACTCCTCTGCAAACCCTCTACGGCCAGTGCGGAGGGTACGCCACAGTTCCAAGCAACCCAATCTCCAAAGTTAAATCGCTTACCTTGTTTTTCTTTAATCCAGAATCGGCTGGACCGGACCAAAAGCTTGCGCGTCCCCAGCCAGATGTGTTTACTCCAACGATTGGTACTCCCAGGCAAGTCGAGCTTTGTTTTTACGCACACGTGATATATCCATTTTCTTACCTATCTTGATTACTTCTACCTCAGTGCCTTCCCTGAAGGAACATGGGTATTGACCTAGGGCGAAATAAAGCGTCAATGCTTACGTGTATACTCCAAAATGGTGACAACATGATCTTGAAAATTGAAACTGCCAAGTGCTTTTAAAAGTGGTACTGTGAAGATATATCGCGCGGTTGTCTGCTCAAACAAAACATTCAATTGATGAATACGCACACATCGAGCCCTGTGTACTCGTTCTCTACGACAGATTCTCATTGGAGCAGCAAATCAATACTTGAATTGATAGCAAGAGTAGTGCTGAACCGCGGATTGTAGAGACATAAGACATGCACTGACTAAATCTCCCCCTCTTCCGGTGTATCTTCTCTTTTTGCACGCTATATAACAATACACAAACATTTTAGCAGGCGCCTTCAGACAGACAATTAGTGGGCGTACCTTGGCAAGCCTTTCATCCTCCCCCTCATCCTCTTCGATATATCGTATCCTGGCCTCAGCTTTACGGGGGTCAACCTGATCAACATCCATGTACGATCTCCTTCGCTCGTTGCGTGCGGGAGAATCTTCCCATTCCCGCCCACCCTTATCCCTTCGCGAACTGCTGCGCTCATAGACATGGCCTCGCGAGCTTCGATAATCTCTCTCCCGATCCTTGTCTCGCTCGTCTCGATGATGTCTTTCGTACCCCCGGCTGTCGTAGGAACTTCGCCTCTCTCTTTCCCGCTCGTGCTCGTACTCACCGCCTGTTTCATACTCCCGGTGGCGATGATGCCTAGGTGGAGCGCGCTCCCTGTCCCTCTCGCGCTCTCTTTCATAATCACGCGGATGATGGGCGGGCTCCCGACGCCTTCGGCTCGTAGCAGAGCCGCCGTCTTCTGATAGCTCGCGAAGCTTTTCCTGAGGCAGGAAGAAAAAGGTGAGCCCAAAAGAAGCCAGAGCCGAAGGGGAGAGATAGAACCTTTTGTCTCTTGATGAACTTGGCAAACGCCGCTTTTCGTGCCTCTTCATCTTCGATGGCTTTGAATTCTTCCAAGTCTTGAAAGAGCGGCAACGACTAAGAACATGATGTCTCGTAAGCAGAGGCGGAATTCTCGATAACGAAAGACGCACTTCTTCGTAAGTCGCATTCAGATCGATGTCTGCGATTTTCTTGAGCGCATATCGAAGATCGTCCTGCAGGTGCCGAAGCTTCTTTTCGGCGCGCCGACGTTCCTCGGCAATTTGGCGATTGATTACATCCACAAGCTAAATTTGCCTCGGTTAATCAGCATTCAACCCGTAGATGCACTGAAATGCAAGAACGCACGTGCTGGTATACCTCCTTCAGCTGAGCCTCGCTCAGCTCCTGGATCTTTTCCTCGCCTTTGACCAGCTCCATAAACTCTTCCTCCGGGATCTCGAGCTTGAAGATGACTTGTTTGGCCTGCAGCACGCTTTCGACGACAGCCACGCGCCGCTCCAGCTCCTGGTCAAGCTTATCGATAACGTCCCAGAAGAGCTCGAGCGGGTTTGAGCCGGGGTTTCCAAGGAGGGCGAGATAACGTTCGTCGTTAGCAAGCAAAGGATAAACCTCTTTCCACTTGGTTTTCGCACGTATGTGGCCTGCAGCTCCAAGCTCGTCCAAAAGCTCCTATCATCAACGAGTTAGCAATGGGCGTGCACAATCTGACGCCTAGCAATGGGATACTCACCCTGAAGCCCTCCCTGGCTTTCCTCTCCCTGCGCGTCCTTTCAAGATTATTCCGCCTCTGTGTTTCCTCGTACTCCCTTTCGAGCATCCTGCTGTAGTCTTCAAAGGCAAGCAACACGTCCAATAGGGGCAGCTGGCGGAGTTCTGGGTCGTCGCGATACGCCTGTGATTCAATCAGCGAAACTTGCGCCGCGCGCCAGCGCGTAAGGACGTCTACGGACAGCTCTTTGAACAAGGCTACAACTTTTCCGATGGAGCGCGTGCGAGTCTCGCGTGATTCGGCCTTTGTGAAAATCAGCAAGTTTAGGAGATTCGTCGACGAGGGGACCGCGGAAGACGTACCAGCTCTTTTTCTTTGATTTCCTCCATATGTTCGTTGAATAGCTCTTTCCTTTCGTCGAGTTTAGCATTCGCCCAAGTGGGATGTTGTGCAAATAGCTTATCGGCCGTTTTAAAAGTCGTGTAATGAACTACGTTTGGGTTCCCAGATAACAGTGCCTTGAATCCAGGTCGAAGCCGATTCATCCTTGTTTCCTTTTCCTCCGCTTCCTTTGCTTTGAGGTCTTGGACATACTATAATATCGAAGCGTCAGAAGAAAGATTCTTGATACACCCAATACACCTAGAGTCATCGTACCTTCAACCAGCACGCCTTCTTTTCGCCCAAAGTACCCAATGCCTTGTAGAGAGGATCAGTGATGATTGCACGCATCGTACGGTCCCACGTCCAGCTCGAGTCAACCCCAGCTTTCTTTAACAGATGGACAAATGCCTTTTCTGCTTCCTCGGTTGTAGCGAAACCTGTAGCAGGAATAACAGGATCATCTGGAAGGTTTGGCCGCGCGGGAAGGGCGGGAGTCTGAGTTGAGAAAGGGAGTGCCATCCCGGCGGGTGGGCGAGAGGGCAGGCCATTGGTGGCAAGAGAAGACGGATCAGCACCATTCGCAGGCAGAAGGGGGTTCATTCCTTGGACAGGAGTGATTGGGCTCTGGACAGCTCCTCCGGATACAAAACTGGGAGGTACTAGTCGGGGAGCACTAGGAAAGATGTTTGTGTGAGGGACGCGCAAGAAGGCTTCCGAATAAAACTCGAGCCACGCACGCGACGGGGGCTGGCGGCGCGGCAGCCTGCTCTTTTTCTACCTTTTCCAAGATCTCCAACAGCTCATCCGGCATTTCCCATTTTGACTGTTTGGTCTCGGTCTACAGAGCCAGGCGCACGGCGCATCAGCCATCGCGACAGTAAGATATTGGAAACCTTCGATTACGAACGTGATACCAATACTTCCTACCCCCTGAGAAGTACTCTTTCCATTGTGTTTGTGCTAGAGCGCGCTAAGATTTCGAACTTTGAGTACCACGCGCTGGGGATGTCTGGGAGATGTTTGTCATACCTCGAATGGCGTCTTCAATTCTTCAGGCTTCTCCCATGAGCTCTGCTTTGTGGTATTCTGCGATATTGAAAAAGCGTGAGCTTTGAAAGAAAACCATGTCGTCGGACTGTACGAACGTTGTACCAATAAGTGCGCCCTTCTGCGTTTCGGTGCTCAGACTACGGATGATAAAGGTGAATTAGACGCGCGACCATCAGATTTGAAGAGGTACGCACCCAAAGCACGGGCGGAGTGTGCCCTGCAGGAGGCAGCGTAGCCTGAAGATATCGAGAGTGTTCAGACGTTTCGCTCTCAACATGCGAAAAAGACCATGACCTACCATTGTATGTCGTTGGTTGTAAGTAGAGTGAAAGGTGCAAGGATTCAGGAGGGACCAGACGCGGGCTGCTGGCAGGACTGGCGACAGATTTGCTTACGTAATTTTACAGCGTCGCGTTTGTTGCTCGAATGGACCATCACCACATCCTTGGTGCGTGCTGCAAAATTCTCTCATCCTGCTCCGAACGCTCACCATGGCCTCTGTCATGTGCTCCGGATGAATTAGCCTAGATTTGGGACTCAATCTGCCACTAAATGGAAGACTACCGCAGCTCGACGCGAGCCGAGATAGCTCGAATGGACGACGAGCTTGGGGACATCGATCGTAGAAGGGAAGAGCTGCTGGCCGAACTCAGGATCCTTGACTCTCGGCGAGACTCAGTGGCAAAGCTCCGCTTTGCTTCTGCTGCGACAATTGCACCTATCGGTTTTCTCCCGAGCGAACTCCTCGGACACATCTTCATGTGCGGAACCCAGCAGGACCCGCAGTCTTTTCCTCATCTAGTGTCGCAAGTCTCTCGGATGTGGCGCGAGGTTGCGCTGCATACCCCCGCACTCTGGTCGTATATTGAACTGTATGACGACTATACATACGAGCGAGCACAAATTCGTATGGAGCGCTCGAGAGCGACACCTCTCGATATATCCTACAACTATGGGACATACACAGATCACATGACGCCATTTGATGTCGTTGAGATGATGGACTTTCTGATCCCTTTTTCTCCCCGTTGGCGCTCTCTGTCGCTGCGATTTGCATCGGCAGCCAACCTCCAGATTGCGCTTCTCAAGTGCTACCAGCACACGCCTATACTAGAGAAGCTGTACCTCGAAACTCCAGAAATAGACGCGGGGTTTCTCCTCGAAGTCCACCCCGCTGACTTCTTGGGAGGGACTATACCAGCCATACGCTCCCTGACATTCCGGAATGTTTACTTGGGTTGCACACCAGCTCTGCTGTCGCATGTCACATACCTCCACCTGAGCGATATATTCAAACTTCCCGGTCTCACATGGTCCGTGTTGGCGTCCGCTCCCCTCCGACACCTCGTTTTAGACGAGTTAGGTGAATTCGGCTCGGAAGACATCACTTTTCCACTCGCAACTCTACCCAGTCTCCAGAAATTAATATTGTCACATGTCTCCGAATTCATCGCGCTGCAAGCTCTCTTTTGCATCGACATGCCATCGCTCTCCCACCTCACCATCATCTCTATCAACGGCCATCGAGCATTTCCCTGGTCCTCCTCTCGCAACGTCGAGCTCTCCCGCCGACTCCCCTCCTTACGCCACCTCGCTGTGCGCTTCGGCACCTTCTCCCACATCACCTTTGAACATATCCTCCGCATCATGCCTGCGCTCGTTGGCCTCGAATTCGAGGGTTGGGTGCCCGACGACGCCCTCTTCTACACCATGACGATGTCATCATCAGCTTACTCCCTTGAAGACATGATATGCCCGCGGCTGCAGGGCCTGACCATCATTCGGCCGCAGCGCGATCCGAGCCACGCCGTCGACCTTTTCGTGCGGTCTCGCTCGGGTCCGAAGGGGAAGTTGCCCCTACCCCTGCCCGGTTGGGCGTTGGTGGGGAACAAAAGGCCTGCTACGGAGCCTCCCCAGCCACCTTCCGAGTCGGATATATATGATGACGACGAGTCTTGCGTAGTGACGGATGCTGTTGATACCGACCTCGCGAGTTCCGTGGGTAGTGCGTCGTGGACAAGATAACCTAGTAGATGGATGCAGGGTCATCAGATATGTATTTTACTTTTCACTGCCTTGTTTCAACCCCTTTCATTTCATTTCTTTGCTCTCGCTCGACATTCATATGCACGTTTTCATGTCACCGTTCCATCTCGAAGTTCAGCATTGATGGACCCAGCGGGCCTCGCAATTTGCGCGATGACAAACAGCGCCAAAAAGGCCTTGGCACGTCCTGGTAGCTCAGTGGTAGAGCACTACACTCTTTCGAAATCGTAGAGGAGGTCCGTTCGATTCGGACCCGGGGCTTTTATTTTCTTTCTCGCATCCGAATCAACCGAGAGAATTTTTTGCAGTTTCTAGTTTGCGAAGAACTTCTCCTGGTGCCCTACCACACGAGGAATCCTTGGTATATAAGTTTTGATAGGTATCACTGGAGTCAATAGCTTCCAATCTTTACCACACGCGCGTCGCCTCCCGATCTTCAGAGATCAGCCACTGCAATAACTTTGCCCCTTTCCGCTTGATCGCCAGGCGTGGGGATCACCCAGAATCAGACGCAGGCAAGTATCTGTTGCACCCCTCTATGAAAACTCCAGTGTTGCAATGGTTGTGATCCGTGCGCACGCTATCTATTCCGCCAGCGTCGTCGGCCACACACCATTCACCATGAGTAATCTACTAATACTAGGCTTGTTTGAACTCAAGCAGCCCCATGACTCTGAACGCAAGGACTATCATCGACTTCATTGTAAGTTCAGAGCCGTCATCCACTTAATCCGCCTGAGGCACCGAGTACCAGAAGCTGGGCGCAACTTTTGAGTGGTTTATAACAGCTACGCATACGCACAGGGGCGGGCAGGAGATGCTCGTGGTTCGAGACTAGTGGCAGTGGCCGGTGACGCAGGCGATTGTTCATATAACATCCCATCCAGGGCAGCGTAGACATTCAGTAAATGCTAGCTCTATCGAATAGTTTATATATATGTAAACGCCGCGGCGTGGGTATAGTTTGACATTAGGGAGGCACACATGATGGTAAGTAAGAAAGAAAAGAATACATTAGCGATAAGGAAACGTAGGAGGAGGGTAGGAGGTGGTAGGACATAATGATGACGCATACAAATCGGATGTAAGTAAGGTGGAGGGGGAGGGGAACGGGTGGTGTGAGAATAGTGATGATAAAGTAGGTGACACACGCACAAGGAGGCGGCGGAGGTCCACGACGTAACGAGAAGGGGAGTAAAGAGGGAAAAACAAGCAGGGATAGATCGCGCCTAGTCCAGACTGGACAACCGCATTGCACAATACAGCCGGCCAATCACTGTGCTAACGTTGTCCGGGAGCGCGGCGTCCAGATTGAGGTAGTACTCGAGCTCAAATTCCCGGTCGAGCATAACACCGGCCTCCACACAGTCCCGATGGAAACGCGCGGCGAGTTGGCCCAGGCGCGCGAGCCAGTGCGCCCGCAACTGCGCGCGTTCCGCCCGATCGAGGTTTGCGTCAATGTCCTGCGCATTGCCAGACAATGCCCTGCCCCAGTGTCCGGCCGCTGCCATGCTCTCGGCCTGGTCCGACAGTGACCGGGGCAGGCGCCCCAGCCCGCGCTGAAGCCCAGCAACACCCTCGTCTTCGCGTTGGCCCGCGACTGCACGGAGGCGGGCAATCAGAGGCTGGGGCACACGGTAGGGCTCATATCGTAGAGCACGGGGTGTCGTCAGGGTCTGGGGGTGAGCGCGCGCGCGGTGCGAGGGCGAGGGCGCGGGGGGCGAGGAAGGCGGGGAGAGGCCGGCTGGAGGCGAGTGAGCGGGGCGGACGAGCTGAGCCGTGGGATGCGCAGAGAGGCCGCGGCTTACAGGGGGATCCAGGATGGGCGTGTGGGCGGGGGTCCTTGCTCCAAAGTTCTGAGCAAGCATCCTGGGTGTGGGTTCGTTGGTAAGCGTAGGCTCGCGCGCACGGCGATGGGGACGACTTACGGCTACGCGGTTCTTGGGACCCTCGGAACGAGGCCCGCAAGTCGACCAGGGCCGCGGTAAAGGCGTTCGGTGACGAGAATGCGCCTCCCACCACCCTGCGGTCGTCGTCGGGTGCAGGCGCAGGCGCCGATTCGGGTTTGGCTGTGTGTATGCTGTGAGCACAGAGCGGTGCGGGAGAGATAAAGACGAGGGCGCATACCGGTGTAGTCGCCAGAGCCGCTGGGGCCTTCCTCGACGCGGTCGGGCTCGGGGGACGGAGGAGCAGAGGGGGCGCTGGCGCTCGAAACGGGGACCCACTGGAGCTCGGGGGGTCCGTTGCGCAAGGCGTCGTAGCCGTCCCGGAACGCTTTCGCCATTGAGGACCTCACGGTCGCGATCTTGAGTCCTGGGAGATAGCATTTGGATGCGGCCTTGCTGGCTTTGGCGTCGGCAAAATCTATGAAGATATGGAGGAAGGATCGGGTCCTCTTGACCTGTGTCCAGCGCCAGATGGCGTCGCTTGATGGGCGGGTGCCATGGGTAAGTAAAAAGAGCGCCTGCCGTGACTTGCGCAAGTACTCACATCGTTCCACACTGGTCAAACGCTTCGTGGAGTGCGGGGTCCGACACGCACTCGATGTGCTCCGTCGCGCCTGAAATCCGTATCGCAGACATGGCAAAAAAAAAGATATCAAAAGGTTGAGGTGGCCGTCCGTGAACGCGTTGGCGCTGTCGCGGGCGATGGTGGTGGTCGCGCTGCACGATCCAAGATCGTGAAGGCCATCCTTATGTAAGTGGAACAACCACACGCAAACAAGTACACGCACACACGTGATACGACGACCAACCTGTCTGATCTGTATCCGGGGCCACTCCACTCCACCGCAAAAAGAATAAAGAATAACATTCACAAAACAAAACAAAAGACTGCCCGCTGCAGGACGTTCACGGGTGACTAATCAGAGGCGCCGCGACGGCCTCTTTGACTCTGGCGCACGAGCCTGTTTACGCGTATCGAACCCATGCCCCCTGCGTTGTGCTGTGGTCATTGCCAGCTCAGGACTGCTGCGCCACGCAAATCCTGTTATGACGACACACTAGGAACGCAGCTGCGCCCTATATAAGCAGACTCAGGTAAAGGCTTGCTGACTCATGCTGACCTAATCAGGCGGAGGTTGCTCGTGCAAATACTGCGTGATCTCAAGCGAATCAGCTCGAGTGCACTCCGGGTGTACAACTTCAATTTGGCACCATTGAATGTTGGATTGCGATGTAATGATGGGTACTATGGCATGTGTGTTGCCGTAAAGAAAGACACAGGGTGGACAGGCGGCGGCGATGGGTTGAGAAAGAATGCCGTGTTCTCCACCGTGGGTGAGGCTCACGAGCTTTTTGTGCAAGTTGTCCATTGGCCTCAAAGACCAGTGCTCACATCCGTTTCTACCACTACCCCTTCCACGGCACCAACTTCCTCTGCATCGGTGATTCTATCATGTCCTGTGGGAGGCCCGACCGCAGGTTGAGTGTCCCAGTCAATTGGACGGCCGAGCAGCACCTTGAGGATGAGAATGGCGCCGATCTTTGATCCTTTAATGTTTTTCTCAGAGCAACTGGAGCTTAGTATGCCTAGCATCAACGCCGTGAGCTGTAAGACCGTTTATTCATCTGCATCGCGCAATATACTCACAGGAGAGGCAGCCATCTTCGCAAGAGCAAGCTTCGACGCTGTCCAGAGCTTGCCGCAAGAGAGGAGAGACTTGAAAAGTCGGTCAGCTACACATCATCGCGCTGATTTTCATGACTATGGCTTACTATGGTCAAAAGCCTTGGCAGCAACACCACCACCTTTCCCACAGGCGTCATAAAAAATGAGCCTATTACGATGTATCATGATATGTTACCGGACTTTTTGAGCAATCGTCAACGCCTACCTTGCGGGGCGCATCCGCAGGAGTTCTGGAGGGTCGTTTAGTTTTTCAGGCGCCTTGCACTCCGTCTTCAGGTTCCCAGCAGATGCCATAGAGAAAAGAGGCGCAATGCTCAGGACCGCATGCTGCGCCGAATGGATGCACTCCGCTAGGCCGTGCCCCTTCCTGCGTAGCTCTTCCACCGCGTGCTTCGGTATGTCAATCCACATGCCTGTGGTGTCGCGCTCATAGGGCGGTGTCTGCAAGTCTACAGTCTCGATAATCACCTTGTTTCTGCAAGATGCAACACTGTCAATGGGGTCCGCGAAGTAGACACTAGCAGTGAACCCCTTCTTACAGTAATTTATAGAATCCAAACACACGCGTGAACAAATGTATCCGGCCATAGAATGCCCTTTCAGTGGATCCTTGGATCTCACGGATGCGGTGTGTTTTCATAGGGTCAATGTTCCTATCAGTTTGATCAGGATAAGCATTGCTATACGGTCGAAGGGGGATACGACATGATACTGACGTAAAATCTCTACAGACAGCGAATCAACTCAAGGTTACGAGACGCAGAGAGAAAAATAGCGACCCACCTGGGTTTTGTGATCCACTTCACATCGCTCCGCATGACTTTGACAATTCGCTCATCATGATCGACTTCCGCAACCTATCCTGATTTGAGCGCCGCGTCATGTTATGTAAAGAGGGGCAGAAGAGGACATACAACAAACGTTAACCCTTGGTGCATGAACTGCCATGGAGCGTACGGCTTCAGTCGCAGTAAGGGACAAAAGGCGTAAAACTTACCACGCCTCCTTCGTAGGTCTATGCAAGGACGTGATTAGATACTCATAAGGCGGAGTAAGATTATCGCGACTACCTCGAAGATGGCCCGGGAGAATTCTATATCCTCCAGCACCCGAGCGGGTTGGTGTGCATTGCTAATATCTATAATAATATACATATCCTCCGTTCCTCCTCTTATAGATACGAAAGAGGATGGGTGGGGCAAGAACGCCGGGTTTGTGTGGTACCTGCGAAGCAGAAATCAGGCGCAAGTAGGAAGATAATGTAATCATATTGCGCACCATCCGTCTTGATCACACTTCAATTTCTCACTTAGTTCTTCGAGTAGAGATCCAAAGTATTGCTCGTCTTCCTCCAAATTTATAGGCATCTCGTGGGCCGCACATTGTAGATGCCCGTCCAGGATGACTTTATTCTCCAAGTCGACGAGAAGGTCGCTAGTGCTCTTCAGTTCGACAGTCAACGTCAGATAGACTCAGGGTGAATCGATACTAATCGAAGGCGGACCTTGTCGTGTATCTCATCTGGGTTCTTGAGGTAGTGCTGATCAATTGGGCGGTTATCTACGACGAGGACGGAAAGCGCATCCCGTGCTCTTCGGCCAGCTCGACCCGTTTGTTGCCTCTGGAAAAAGTACTGTGTGAGCCTAGTGCAATAAGACCATTTGAGATAAGAGAGCATACGAAGCTCGCGAGATTGTGCGGGAACCCGAGTGTGATAACCGCGTCCAATGTGCCGATATCAACGCCAAGCTCAAGAGCATTCGTGGCGATGATCCCCAAGAGGTTGCCAGAAAATGCTTCAGCCTCAATTTTACGGCGATCCTGTGAAAAGATCGCAACTGGTATCAGACAAAGATTGAATATACTAACCTATAAGACAAGAGTTGTACCTGTTGCGAATAACCTCCTCTATACGCCTTCACCTTTGAAAGGATGTCCGTACGCCCGTCACCTATGAGCTGCTGTCTTACCATCTTCATCGCCTATAGTGTATTCAAAGCGACTTAAGCAAAGGCTCTACGACAGTAGATAAAAGATGCGGCACCAGTTCACAGGTCCTCCGGATCTACAAGAAATATTGCCAGCAAAATTAGCCTCGCGCGTCCCTCATATTTATGAAGAGGCCACAGAGTATATATCGCCTACATACCTTGCAAAAAACAATACACCGAATACCCCTCTTCATCAAAAAGCAAAACATCTGGCAAGCCTCAGATAATGGCTCGACTCTACCAGCGAGCTCATCGCGCGGGTCTATTAGAGCAGGACGCCAGAGCAAAAAGTCTTTTCGTCCCGTGGGCGCACCATCGTCAGTGACCACCTCGATATCCTACCGTATACCATTTTGAGATTATCAGCGTTTGGGGAAATCGAGGGGCTGGGAGAGCGTAGTGTTACCTCTACGCCAAATATGTTCCTCATGTGCTAGCAAATCATGTGGTCGCATAAGCATTTGTATTTGGGTTCGTGTTGAAAAAACGGATGTGTTACCTGCTCGGGATTCGATATTGTCGCAGAGCATGATATGAACTGCGAACGCCGGTCTGTAGATCAACGGTGAGCCTAAAGATGTAGGGGTGCTACAGTGGAAAAGACCTACTCCCGACAGCTGCACAAACTCTACGAAGTCTTCTCATAATCAGCGCAACATGACTGAATCGTTTCTTCTTTGAGCGGCGTTATGGAAATGGCAAAGGGAAGGTTAATTCTTACCTTCCAAGGGGACCATTGTAATAATGCAATTCATCGACCACCACTAGTTTCATATTTTTAAGAAATCTGCGCAAAAACATCAGCAAAAAGTAAGAGGATCTTCGTGGCATTTAGACTCACCCTCTCCACAAGGTCTCGTTAGGAAGGATCGAAGCATGCAGCATATCCTATAGGGCTCAACAGCGTTAACAGCCGGCATCGCGACCCATACCCAAAATTGCTCACGAAATTCGTGAATATGACAGATGCAGTATCTCGGATGCCTGCGTGCAGAGAGCAAACGGCGTTCACGAGGGCGAGTGTGAAAACAAAGTCATGTGCAAATACTCACGTCGCCTATCCTCCTTGGGGGTATCGCCATCGTATGTGTACACCCGAATATCACCCAGACCCTCGCACCGAGAGAGCAGCTGCTCCAGAGCAAGTTTCTGGTCTTGAGCCAACGCCTAGTAGCAAAGCAAAGCATGTTTGCTCAACGACTGGAATCGGGATCAGAAACAGGTATGACCTACTTTTGTAGGGTAGATGAACATAGCGGTGGCATGTCTATCCTGCTCCAATTGACACAATACAGGGACCTAGCGGCTCGTAGCATGGTGTGAGATCCTTGCTATTCGAAAGCGACAAGGAGACACCTAAGCACCTGGTAGATGATACTCTTTCCCGAAGCCGTGCTGGTAGAAACGATCACATGCCTACCCTCCCATAAGGCGTTAATCGCAGCCGCTTGGTGGGCATAGAAACCAGTGACACTGCGCGCTGTTTTCAGCGCGTCGAGGACCGAAGACGATAGTAGTCTGCTAAGTTCTCCTATTATTCTATCATCAACACAGGGTAACACCTCGAGTGTGCTATGAGAATTATAAAGCAAGCGGAGCATACCCCATCTGGCAGTTTTCTCATCAAACACTCGGCTATCAGCAATCTGGTCGTGATACCAATTCTGCTCTTTGATCTCCTCGATGACGTCCACAATCGCGGGCCGCTGGTGAGGGGACGGGATCGCAGACTCCGTCGGGCGCGGTGCTTTGGGATCCAGAGGGATATGCTCCTTTGCGGCACTTTGAACCAGCAGGACGGGGTCGGTGTCTGGCGTGGCGGGTTCGGCACAAGCAAGAAGCAGTCTGAAGGTGCGGAAAGATCAATAAATTGACAAAGGCTTTCCTAGAACAATTGAAACAAGCTCACTCATTAACAGCGCTCTCAAAGCGCTGATTACGCGCTTGTATCAAGTCCTTGACCTGAGCAGGCGTGAGCGCCATCGGCGCCTCAAATGGGCTATGATAAGACCTTGGCAACCCCCATCGCCTCATTCACCAGCTGCCCTTGACATGCATTTATTCCGGGGAATCTTACTTTTGCTTTGACTCCTTCGGTGCACCATCATTATCGAGGAACTCGAGCACGAGAACATGCTCGTCCTCGCCTTTTGCTTTTTTGGACCAGCTGGCGTACACGTCCGGGGGCTCCTCAGGCCTGCCTGCGGCGATGGTTTCAACTTGAGTCTTGTGATCATCGGCGGGTATATACGCAAAGCGGATGGTGCTGGGCAACAAAGCTCTGTGCGCGGAGGGTCCCCGATTGGTAGATATACTAAGAAGGAAATAGGCATCACTTTTGCTTACTTGATTTCCGCAACCTTGGATAGTTCGAGCGGCCTATTTAGGAGGGGCGCTGTGAGCTCGGCCTTATCTACAGCCAGTATATAGCTGCCGCTCACGCTTTTAGTATGTTTTCCACAGACGTTCTGACAGAGGAGAATGTAGTTGTAATCTTTTTTCGCGCAAAGCAGAATGTTATGACCGTATTGAGCGCCTAAGATCACTCGGGTGTAAACAATCTATCGAGCTTGTTTCGAGCACGCAAGTTGACGCACTTTGAATGTTTTGAATAGCTAAGTAAGAATTATGAGATAGGTTCACTGTCATTTTAATCCGAAAATCGGACCTTGATGAAGTAGTCAGGCCATTCAAGTTCGCCAGTTCCAACAGCTTTGCCCTTGCCACTTGTTGACGCAGTTGCTTTCGATTTCTTGGCGGGCGGCTCAGAGGATGCAGCTGCCTTTCTCTTTTGTGCGAGCTTTTGTAAGCTTTGCCCAGATACAGCCATCGCTGGGGGGTGTTCGAGCGCAAAACGGTGACGAGACGCGTCCAGAGGTGGGCGTTGAGTACAGGTCGCGTGCGTGACAATAATATCGGAGATAAAGTGACAGGACGCGACCGCGACTTCAACAACGCCAAACATCCACTTGGTTCCCAAAAACTACCACCACTCCGAGCTTCGCAGGAAATCCAAGCCACACCGCGCGATGCATCCATCATTTTCCCGGTCTATCCGCGTCATTCCACGCAAAGTACTTCCCCAGAATCTCGTGCCAAAAACGGCACCCTCTGCGCGTCCACCGCAGGCGCCAACTGTGATCCAGCAGCTCGTCGCGCGCCAGCAGCAGCAGGGGAAAAAGTGGCCAACAAATCTTCGGATAGAGACGTTCGAGGACAAGAGGCATGTTTGGGTGGGGATCAAGGATACCGTGCGGAATGGTTTGAAGCGGGTCATTAAAGAAAAATAAGCCGTGCGTTTGGAGATGTGCTGTGGTACGTATTTGCGCATCTCTAGGTTGGCGTGCGAACACTACAGACTGATATTCATTGCTACAAAGTCTACTGCTGTTTCCCGAATAACATTTTCCCCCTATGGTTTACACTCATAAAACCCAGCCGCGAATCCATTTCGTCAATCGACCTTGCGTGTGGGGTTGGCGTTTATATGTTAGCTGAGGCGAAGAATACGAGCCACCCTCATGATTATCTGCACCTTTTGCTCATTTCACTGGCCCATGTGATCTCCTTCAGCGGCGGTGCATTGAAGACGGCTCCAAACGTAAATAGCAACAAGGCTAAGAGAGACTCGAACACGATCTTTGCAGGCGAGGTCAGTTTGCAGAACAGGCCAAAATCTTTAAGGTGCAGCGGGCGTACATCTTTCGGAAGAGATTCGTCAGGCCTATTGATTGCTTTCAGAAAGGTCAAGTCTGAGACAGTCATTCATCAGCACGCTCTCGAGGCCAGGCAAGAATGAAGGAGACACACGCTCATAAGCAGAATATGCAGCTACAGCGTGTAAGACGTGAGAAGCTTTGCCGAAAGCCAGAGCATGACGCTACGCACCGTGAAAGAGTATTAGGGTGGACAGGGCAAGAAGAGAGCGACCGAGGACGGAGGGCATCGTTGCAGCAGCAATGCAGGATGGGAGGACAGCGGCACGCTTGAGTCGGCGGTCGACGCGGTACTTACTTCGGAAGCAAATCAAGTGCCCACTCACCCGCTTCCACTATCCATAAGTAGTCTGCCTCAAATTTCGAAACAAGCTCCGAGTCTGTCTGTTGCCAATACGTGTAACCGTGCGCTGCGGGTGATCTGAGCCATAGACAGCCATCTGGGCTCACTCAACCCCTCACAAATAACCGAGACTTCGACGCCAGTGGAGGAAGCGGTGAAACAGCGCGGTAGCTCCCTCGTGCGTTGTACTCAACACCCGCCACAAGGTAAAGGGCGCCATGAATCTCCGCATTCACCGTGGCTTATCGTGTGGTATTTCTTGCCTAGTGCCCCAGAATGGAATTTGCTACCTTATCCCGGGTGATGGAGATCCTCATTAACGAGGCCAAAAGCCATATCCCCGACACGAAGACGAGTTTCCCACTGACGGGTATCGCAGACGAAGTGCGACAAAACATAGATCGCGAAATTGACGCGATGGAACTTGCGGCGCAGGCCGTGAAAGAGCACACTTCTAAGTCGCTGTCGGACCTTCGCCAGCGTCGAAATCAATTCGCCCCCATCCATCGTCTCCCCCCAGAGTTGCTCTCAGAGATATTCAAACTCGTGATGTTCTCTGATAGCTACTTTGGAATGAAGACACCTCATCTCCGTCGCCACACGCTCTCGAGCGTCTCTCGCATGTGGAGACGCGTTGTCGAAGAAAATCCAATGTTATGGACAGACATTACTCCGATCTCCGGCTCATTCGTTGACCGGCTCCTTTCTCGATCAAAGAAAGCCCCTATAAACATTCGCTTTCCGTCGGATGATACCGAAGAGGCGAGCGAAAACGGGAGTGAAGGGCCGAGTGAAGAGGAGGGCGAGGAGACGCGCGGTCCCATGACTGCAGCTGACTATGCGGCCCGTGTCACGCCTCATACACATCGTTGGCAGAAATGCCAACTTTCTATCAGCTCGCCACACCAGTTTGAACTATTCCTGCAAGCTCCTGCCCCGAAGCTGGAGTACTTGACTCTCTATTCCGATGCCTCATCGTTTCATCACGATAACTTCAATGGGATGCACCGATTCGACTATCCCGTTTTTGCTGAGAATACACCGGGCCTTCGCAGCGTGTCGTTGGGTGGGGTATATATATCCCTTACCTCCAGGATTTATCACAATCTCGTCGATCTGGAATTTGCGTGGGTTAAATTTGATCAAACTGGCGCAATCCAACAACTGCTCGCCATCCTTGATTCATCTCCGCGCTTGGAGAATCTACGGTTTTGGTCCGTTGAATTTCCGCCTCCCACAGAGATCGCAGCGACAAGGACGGATGCCATCCAATTATCTTGCCTTTGCCGCGCTTATTTCTCCAACACTACGAGAGAGCTAGTAAACGCCATCCTCTCCAACATCGCTACTCCCCCGACCTCTGCAGTATCCCTCGACTTCGCTCCGGGTGATTCCTTAGAAAGCGTCCTTCCCCGTCGCTCACCCTCCTTGCCCTATCGTCTTCAGAATCTATTGTTTGAGGATCTCAAACTAGATATCAACAGTTCCTACTTTCATCGTGGAGAAATCACGTGCCGTCTGACTGGCGTTAAGCTAGATGAATCCACTACAGATTTGACCCCCACCTTCGAGGCTGCGATCAAAATGGCCAGCATAACCGATTTGTCCCATCTCCTCTCCGCGATCGGCGATATCTTCCCGCTACCACTCAAAAAAATTACCCTATCGATGCAGTCAGCACTCTATCACGAGTTTCCTGTCGATCCCATTTTCACCGCCAGCTTTGCCGCGTTCCTTGCGCGCCAGCCGCTCGTCCAGCACCTCGGACTCAAGACCTGCACTAGCGAAGTTTTGGAGCTCTTCACAGCCCAACCCGCAGGGCATTTGTGCCCCTCGCTCCAGAGCGTAACCATTGACTGTTGCAAATGGATAGATGATGCTCAGTTGGTTGATCTCGTAGAATCGAGAATCAGCTCGTCGGTTGAGGATAGTCCGCCGCGCTTGCAGTCTCTTGAGCTCATTGGGCCCAGGGATCCGTTGATCATTGCCAGGCTACGCGAACTCGTGACTGTGATGTATACCCCAGAAGAATGGTCCTTAAACTGTCGATGAAAGGGATCCTGATTTAGTGAGTAGCATGCGCCGGCCGGTGGTGTATTTAGCTCTAGTGCCAATGGCTGAAGTACGGTTGCTAAAGAGGTGTTGTATGGAGATATGCTAGGCTCTGGAATACCACGTGCTCTCCTTTTGCTGGGGATTGTCTGAGCAGGAGTCGCCAAATGTGATGCCTCAGGCACAAGTCGGACTCGCCGTGATCACTTTGGAAACGCTCAGCTCTCTGTCTTTCTCGTCTTTTTTCACTCATCCCTGCTGCTAGGAGTGTCAAGTTTCAGGCGACTCAAAACTCTAGTCTGCAGTAACGTTTCCTCAGCTGTAATGATTTAGCTTCAAGCCTTTGGTACGATGTAGACGACAATGCGAGATGCCGATAAGATGTAGGTTAGGTCTATATGCTGTCATGGTCCATGGAGCCACTACGCGTGTCCACAACAGGCCAGAATTTTGGACGCTGCCATGATACTTACTTGGTTGCTCCTGCTATGGAGCTAGCTAGCCCGTGCGGGTGTGTACACTGTATTCGCTGCTGTCAGCCTGAGCGGACCGCACACGAGCTCGATGGCTCTCGGCGCTCAGCTTCGCACTTACTCAACACTCAGCGTTTAGCGCTTAACACCGGCGATCCCAAGTATGACCAGTATCATTCTCAGCACATGACGGACCGTGACTTATGAGCTCCCTCACAGCGACGTCGCTTAGCGCCCCAACTTCCAAGATGGATTTTGCCATCCTACCCCAGCTGATAGAGCATCAGCGAGATCAAAAGCCAGCAAGCGAACATGGAGACGAGTTTGCCCGCGAAGAGCATCACAGATGAGGCTCGGAGAGGCATAGACCGCAAAATGGATGCAATCGAGCTCGCGGAGCAGGCCGTAAAAGAATACGCTTCCGAGTCGCTGCTGGACCTTCGCCAACATCGAAATCAACTCGCCCCCATCCATCGTCTCCCCCTAGAGTTGCTCTCAGAGATATTCAAACTCGCGATGTTCTGGTCGTTACTTCAGAACGAAGGCACCTCATTTCTGTCGCCACATGCTCTCGAGCGTTTCTCGCATGTGGAGACGCACTGTCGAAGAAAATCCAATGTTATGGATAGACATTATTCCGATCTCCGGTTCATTCGTTGGCTGGCTCCTTTCTCGATCCAAGGAAGCCCTCATAAATGTTCGCGCAGAGGGCCGAACGACAAGGCGAACGGCATGACCACAACCAATTGTGCGGCTCGTGTCATACCTCATTCACGCCGTTGGCAGACATGCCAGATTACAGTTAGCCCGCCACCTCGACTTGGGCTGTCCCTCCTAGCCCCTGCTCCGAAATTGGAACGTTTATCTATTCGCATCCCATCCAGCTATCCCGGGGGTCATGGTGGGGCGCGCACAATTCAAGGAACCTGTTTTTGCTGGGACGACACCAAGCCTCCGCAGCGTGTCTATGTATGGGGTATACATACCGCTTACCTCCGAGGTTTATTACAACCTCGTCAATCTGGATTCTGCGTCGGTGGGGTTTGACCAGACAGGCTTGATTGAGCAACTACTTGGTATCCTGGATTCATCTTCGCGCTTAGGGAACCTGCGGCTCTCTTTCGTCAGATGTCTGAGCCACGATGGCGACGATGAGGACCGTCCAGCTGCTCTGCCTTCGTCTTGCTCACCTCCTCGGCACTACACCCTGGCCGGCACAATCTATCCTTTGTAACATCACTACTCCAACCTCCGCGATCGCCCTTAATTTGGTTTTCGGCAGCTCCCTAGAAACCACCCTTCCCTGGCACTCGCCTTCCTCGTCGTGTCAGCTTCAGAATCTCCTGATTGATGATCTCAAAATCCACACAAATGGACCCCGTTCTCGTATTGAATAGCTAAGATGCTGGGTGACTGGCGTTTTGACTGGCATCTCTACATACGAGAAGCCCACCTTCGAGGCTGAGATGAAGCTAGCCGGCATGTAAGCTTACTCGAAATCCTCTCCAATTGGTGACCTTTTCCCATCATCGCTCAAAGAATTTACCCTGTCTATGCGGATAGCGCAGTGGGGCGAGATTTTCATTGATCCTGCCTTCATCGCTGGCTTTGCTGAATTCCTCGCTCGCCAGCCACTCCTCAAACACTTCGAATCTGTGTCTTGCATCGGCGGCCTCTTGGAATCCCCCATGATCACACCCACGAGATAAATATGCCCCCTACTACAGAACATAATCATCGGTGACTGCCAAGGTATCGCTTCCGCCCAGTTGATTGAGCTTGAGCAATCGAGGATCAACTTGGCCAAGGGCGGTCCGCCACACTTGCTCTCTCTTGAACTCATTAGGTCCAGGGCTCTGTCGGCTGTCGCCAGGCTACGCGAGCTCGTGACTGTGGTGTATACCCCAGACAAATAATCCTAGGCCCTTTGATGAGAGTGATTCTCACGCTGTAAGTATCATTGCGCCGGTGGTGTACCTGGTTCTAGTTTTAGAGGCTCGCTATCACCAAAGCGGAGATGCGTAGGGATATGCTTGGCCACCGTGCGATGCTCACGTGTTTACTCTCTGCAAATTTATGAGATGCGATGGATGAGAGCGGCACTTGTCTGGTCAGAAGCTACTCTTTCGACATGACTTGAATGACTGGGAGCCTTGCATGAGCAAAGTATATGGGAGGCAAAAAGTGGCCGTCCTGAAACAGCGTGTTGAGCTGAAAAAACGCTACAAGGTAGTGCAAGAGGCAATCGGCATTTCCTTATATGTATACTTGGTATGGATAGGATAAGACTTAGGAAACGAAGATTGGAAATAAAAAGAGATGTTGAACAGTAGTGTATGGGAGCGGATACCTTTCCCCAACAGGGCACATTGTTTGCACGCAGTGCCACTGCCAGAGTCGTCAGTACCGCTCAACCCACTGATATCTGTTCTAGTTTGGTCCTTACTGCTGGAGATGCACGTTTCGAGTAGCTGCTCAGAACATTGCGTTTCATGCGGTATTGTGGGCCGCACCGTTTGCATCCGCATCTGCATACACCGCCGCCACGGCCGCTGCCAGTTACTTACTGGCATTTCAGGGGCGAAGCTGTCGAATACTTGCGTTATCTCACACCTCCATGCTGGGCTTAGATTTTCCTGCCTAGCGCCACAAAATAGAGCTCGCTATCTTGCCCCAGCTGACGGGGATTATCATCAAGGAGATCAAAGTCTTGAGACTTGCGGCGCAGAGGCGGGTCTGCCGGCGCAGAAGGATAGTATTACGCTGAATGATAGCTGAAAGGGCGTAGATAACGAGATGGACGCGACCAATCTCGAGGTGGAAGCCGTGAAGACATACTCCTCAAAACCACTCCCCGATCTTCGCCATCACCGAAGTGGATTCGCTCCCATTCACCGTCCGTCTTCCTTGCGGGCTGTTCTCACAGATCCTCGAGCTCGTAGTGTCTTTCGATCGCTCTCCTATGGGACTTCATCTCCATCGTCACATGCTGTAGAATGTTTCCCGCCTTTGGAGGCACGCTGTGACCTGTTGGACAAAACCCAGTGCTGGGCGAACATTGCTCCTGTCTTTGGCTCATTTGTTGACCGGCTCCTTCGATTCAAGGAAGCCGCCTTGATCTTTCTTTTGCCATCTCGCGATGGGGCGAGGCAGCCGACTATGCGGCTCGTGTCAACCCCTTCACATCATTAGGAGAGAAAGCAACTCGTTGCTGTACCGGATCAGCTTCAAGAAATTGTGCGAGCTCCTAGTACCTACCCCGAAAGTGGAGCTTTTGTCTCTTGAATCCAGTCTCGTCGACGGATCATATTAATTCAATGATCCCATCTTTGCCCGGCACGCACCAAATTTTCCTAATATGCCCTTGAAAAGGATGGCATATCGCTCGCCCCCCAAATCTACCTCAACCTCGTCGAATTGCGAATGAGACGCGGACTTTACCCAAACTTCAAACTCGATCAAGCAGTTATTCGATGCCTTGGATTCATCTCCGTGCTTCGAAGAATTAGATTCGCGTTATGCTAACTGGTTGCCCCCTCTCCCTGCGGAGGCCACAACGCGAATAATACAATGGCCTCGCCTTCGCACAGTTGCGATTGCGAAGGTCACACCAGGGTTAGTAAAGCACATTCTTTCCCATATTGCTACTCCTCTGACCTCTGCGTTGTCGTCTGACTGACAACAACGTTGTCGTCTAACTGACAACAAACTAGCCGCCCTGCATGCAGATCAGTCATCGTTTGGAGACAGTCTCCCTGAAGCGATGAGGGCTGCAACAATGCAACAATGCACCGCTGTCCTCCTTTGATTTCTTTGTTTCTGGTCTGGCATGGCCTTCGTCGTTCGCCGCTCGGGTGCTGCGAGAAGGGCTGTTACAAACTCTCGATTTCCCGTCTATGTGGCAGTTCAGTAGCTAGACTTATAATATAATACAGATGAGCACGGTGAGGATGAAAGTGAAAGATGTCGAAGTGAATGATTATGCTACGGCAACGCTAAATGATCGAGAAGAAAAGAAAGATTAAGTACAAGAAGGGGGTATCATGGTCGGCGAACAACAGCAATCACGAAGTCCCAGCCGCCGAGGATATATTTAACTTCAACCAAACGCTTGACTTCTCGCCATCCAGCTGCCTGTGCCTCCGCTCGACCACTGTTGTCTGATACGTATATGAAATCGGCAGGCGACAGGAGGGAGCGCAGTAGGGAGCCGAGGAGGAACGATATGAGAGCCACGATGAGTAGTGCCCATAGCGAGTATACGGGTGCATGAAGAATCCGCCGTGCTCGAACAGCGGGGCTGTTTTCGGAGTCGGATGGTGCGGCGGCTGGAGCAGTAGCGTTCACTGGCCCTTGCTCCGGTGGATCAGTCTTGGCATCGTCCGCGGCGCTAGACTTTTGGGATCCATCCTCGGCTGGTGCTGCGGATGTCTTTGGGTCGTCAGGTTCGGCAGCTGCAGTAAGAGAAGTCCGCGATGCCGCGAATGGATAGGTCGTAAAGAAAGTCATGATGCTATTCGCCGCTGTCTGTGTTAACAGGGGGGCGGGTGGCTTGTCGGGGGATGCTTCACCCTGCATGCTCTGGTAAAATCAAGCCATAAATCAGGGTGTATTCCGGAGGATCATAAGCAGCAGTGCAGGCTTACCACAGTGCTAGCATCGTCTTTGGTTTGGTCTGCCTTCTGTCCTGTTGCTTTGTCGTCTTGAGTTGGGATCGGCGCAGGGGCCGGAGCAACCTTTTTCACCTCGTCCGCACACAAATGGCGCGCAACAGCAACTGGCTCCATCAGTTCTTGAGGGAGTAGTTTCGAGTCTCCCGCCCGAGGTGCGCTGCAAAGGGGCATTATCAGTGATGAGCCAAACACAGCGGATCTTGTCACAGAGGGGATTCTCACCGATTCAGCAATGACCACATCTCAAGCTTCTCATTCTCCAGCTCGCTCTTCCCTAGTGCCGCCAGCGACTTTTTCTCGCTAGCAACGTCGACTGGAACGCCGTTCACGGACACCTTGGTTTTACCAGCTCTGCCACCCGCTGGGGCAATCGACACCTCGACAACACCGCCATTCTTTTCAATGTCCAGTAACCAAGGCGGCTTCGTGGGTGCCCTCCGCGTTTCCCCTGTGAGAGGGTCATCGATCGGAGGTGTGGTGTACGTTGATGTGGGTATTGTGAACCGTAGCAGATGACGCGGCGCGGACGAAGTTAATGAACCGGAGAGAAGGGCAGACGGAGGGAATGTGTAGAGGTTGGTTTCCACTGGGATAATCGTTTTCGACCATGCATCCGAAAGAGGTCCCAATGCTAGACTAGAGGCCTTTGACGTAGATGCCTCCTGGCATCCCTCGTCGTCCGAACGAGACGCGGTAGCCAATTTGATATCATACCCCGCGGGGAACAACTTTGAGTCCACGACGACCTCGCATACCAAAAAGTCATCATCATCAATTCCATGTATAGCCTCCATGCCGCTGCCGGGCGACAAAGAAGCGGAAACGCTTCGCACTCGGTTGCGTCGTGGGAAGGTATTGAGTGCACTAGAAGAGGAGCTTGCACTGGGGTCTCGAGGGGTTATCGATGTGACTCGTCGGCTTGGGTACGCGGGTGACGGCAAAGAGGGTGTCTGGACATCAGCCTGGCTTTGGTTAAACGAGCCGGTCGAAGACGGGAGGCGACTTGGACGCGGAGTTGAAGTGGAAGACGAGGCTGCAGAAGGAGGGGGCTGCTCGGGCTCCAGCGCTCTGGGGTTGACGAGGACTTGGGATCGGAATGATTGGTTCCCGGGTGTGTATACGGACGACAGTAGCAGCCGCTCCGTATCGTATCGTTCAAGAGACCACCCGACGCCATCCTTCTCCGTTTTCCCCGGAGTCGTGTCTTCCGAGCTCCAGGGGGCGAGCATAACACCAGCAGCAGGAAGCCTCACCAGCGGTGCGTGGGCTCTGCCCTTCAAGTATTCCTCCAGCGCCACTATTGACTTTGGGAAGCTCGAGTTCACCATTGAGTTATATGTGACTGGAACCGAGCCTGCATAGTCTACTGCGACGACTTGTGTGCACCTGGTCGACGGGATCGCATAGTTCTCCTCCGTATACGGATCGAGCGTCTCCAGGATCCACCCCTGGATATGGAGCCTGCCGACAGGAAGCACTTGAGGGTTGCATTTGGTGGCGCTGAAATTTCCTTTAGGTGTAGTGGCATAAGAAGCCGACGCACAAAATATCACAGTGGGACTTGACGTTGGCGTCGCGGTACCATCCTCCGTAGACGGGGACCTCCCCCCAGGCCCAGCTGATCGAGACCTCGAGCGAGCGACTGCTGCAGTCCCTAGCCTGGCCTTCACAGTTGCCACATAGAATCCCCGATCCCGGAAAGGGAAGCCGGACTTGGTAGTGATGAACGCGGTATGACACCCGCCTCCATACTCCTCCAGTACGATGCCTGAATCGAACCATTCGTCCCATTGTTTCCGTCCGTCGTAGTTGGATACGACAGCAGCGACCTCCTCTGCCGACACGCCTTCGATGACTTTCGAGCCTTTGTGTACAGGAATAGTGGGGGAGATGCTCGGCTCGATCTTCTTGTGCACGGGGAAGTTCCCTTTACCACTCGCAAGCGTCCACCCTTCCGTAGTGGATGCTGACCGCTGGCTCTGCGTATGTAGAGCCCGAAGATATGAGATAGCACCAAGAGCATTCTTTATCGGCGGATGTGTATCCCACCCTGGGTCACTCGCGCTTGGCGTCGCCAGAGTGCTGGATGTAGCTGATGACGCGACTGCTGGCGTTGATGCTGCTACTGCTGCGGGCGTAGGCCCAGCTCCAGGTGCAACGGCCGCAGCGGCCGCCGTAGTAGTGCTGAGCGCCTGATCAGTCGCAATCGAAAACAACCTAGTGATCGGGTTCGTAAACCTCGGCGCACTCGGTGCCCACACACTCCCGCTCTTCGAGTTCCCGTCGTTTTCGTCGCTGTCTGCCTCCTCCCATTCGGTTCTCCGGCGGCGGATGGCGTTCAAGACAGGCGGTTGGTCGAGCGGTATCCGCACCGGCTTCACCCTCTTCATCTTCGTCAGCAACTTCACCTCCTGCTCCGACAGATCCTCCACATCGACCTTCGCGCGCGCCCCGTTCACCACGACGACGCCACGTTCTCCCCTCCCGCTCGTGCTCAGACCCTTTCGCACGATAACGGTCAGCCGGTCATCGCCGACAAACACTGCGTCGTGCTCGATCGTGATCCACAATCCACCGCCGCCACTCAGAAGACGGTGGCGCCGAAGACACGAGACAGATTGCGGGGGTGGGTCGATGACGAGCTCGATAGAAGAGGACCACGTATCCGAGTCGCATCTCAGCTCGCATTCGATCATGGGCATCGACTTGGCCTTCACAGAGACAGCGCCTGCGCCAGATCTACCACCAGAGGCAGCATCCAGAGAGGAACTGTCAAGTGAATCTGTGGAATCGCGAGACGAGGATCTAGCGTCTGACGGCGTCGCAGATTCCGAAGGCGACTTGATCTGCCCGTTGACCTTACCCCAAGCACGATTGGTCGACTCTCCCCTGCGCCTCTCCGAGCCTTCATACTCAACTTTGAAGCTCCCCTTCTCGTGATCGTATCGCATCCCAAGCACTTTGGCGGCCCCAACTCGCGTCGCAATGGGCGGACCACCACACTTGATCGCAAATTCCCCAACTCCCGCCACAGCAGCAATCATCTGCTGCGGAATTGACGACTTATTCGACCATCCCTTTGGGTCGGACTGCTCCAAGAGGGTGAGGAGCGTGGTTGTGGGAGAAAGTGCTTCAATAGCCCAGCCTTGCAAATCGACTTGAGTTCGGATCACAGAAGGGTCTTGTGTGGGTATGCTGGGGAATAGCTGGGTATCGTCTGTGGAGAATGAAAAGACGTGTACAGATGTTGGTGATTTATATGATGTCTTCAACAGCACTGTATCTCGCGCACTTTGACAGCGAAAACAAACACAATTGAGCACTGACACCCTGCCGCAGCGAGACAGAAGTGCTTACTTGACAGGCCAAGCCGCTCTGGTCTTCCAATGCCACAGCTCGGTTAGCTCATTTACATCCTCGAGCAACGTGGCGTCTTCGTGGCCTTTATCCCAATGCGTCCTCGCGCCAGGTGTTGAGATCGTGCTCAACAAATCCCACACGCCGACACCCACAAAGACAGCTTGGGCCCGATACACTACCAACGTCGGATCGATCGAGTCTAGCTGAGTCACCGTCACCCCGCGCGCCTCGGTCACAGGTCGAGACCACTTGGCCTCCGGCTCCTGCAGCAACGACGTGAAATAGATGTAATTCCGCCGCACAAGCGTTAAGATAGCTTTCTCAGCCGCCGGCGTCCTCTCCGTCGCGCTCCGCAAGAACGGATTCTGATGCGTCGATGCCGATCCAGATGCTGCAGAAGACGCGACCGTACCGCCAGCGCCTGGCCCGCCCACGCCTTTGCCCGAGCCCGATTCGTTTGTGTCGATGGTGAGCTGCGAGACGCTTTCCGCGTCTGCGAGCATCTGTCTCGAGATGGTGAAACTGGACGGATCTCGGGATTCAGTCATAGAGACTGCGTGCGGTAAACCATTTAGCCGTAGGCCCGACGTTCCCCCTGAAAGCTCGATCACGATTTTGACTTTTAATATCGCGTGTGGAGGTGGTCTTGGGTGCGAGAGTCGGAAGACAATATGCGACTCGGAGGGCCGAGTCGCCACTGCAGTGGGGGAAGACGGCGTTCGACTTGCGTAGACAGACCATGGCAGCGAGGCGACATCCGGCAGGGAGGCCCTCGTAGATATCCGCGTGTCCCAGCCAAATAACCCAGGTAGCGAGCACTCAACACTCCGCTCCAACCTCCTCCGTTCCTTCACGACCTGCAAATCATCCATGCCCCTCATACCGACCAGATTTTCCTCTTCCTCGTCCTCTGAAGAGACGGCGTACTCAATCTTGAGCGTATCCCGACCAGAGTCAAAGACGACATGTTCGATACCAATGCCAATACCGTACCCTGAGACAAGGGGGATGCGGTTGCCACGCTTGCGCACGGTTTTGACGAGACCTATAACCATAGTAGGAAGGTTGTGTGGAAGGAGGGCGCCACCGCCAATACCCCAGACAGTCATGAGATCATGGTTCCAGAAACATGTCACACGAAGTTTCGTCGGGCCAGAGCCAGTTGTGGGAGAGGTATAGAGACCGAGGTTTGAGCCATCGTCGACGGGCAAGGGGGCGGGTTGTATGATTTGAACACACCACGCAAACACTATAGCGTAAAAGGGTTAAATGACCGGCCATGCAGGAGGGTGGCAAAACGTACGATGTACATGAGAACGAACGTAAGGTGGAGCGGGCCGTAGATAAGCGGGCTCGTCGGGTGAGCGAGGAAGAGAGGTGGAAATAGCAATTAATGTAGTCGTGTCGCTGTAGGTTCGAGCAATTGTAATGGCATCTCGCGGGCTGTCGATTTCGAAAATAAATCATCAGCTCGGCAGCGCGAAAAGAGAGCCCATGATTGAGTGTACGCACTTGGCTGGCCATCCAAAGGTAAAGTCCGTTTTGGCTATGACAGTATTTGGATCAAACATCTCTACCATGTGAGCGCCCTCGACGCTGGGATCCCACTCCTTGCGCATCTCAGGGGTGGCAAGCACGGCTTTCCAAATATCCATACTGGCCAACGCATTATCATCCCCATCTAGATTGATATCAAGTACAACTCTGAGAACATCGCCTTCTTTGCTGGACCGACGATGCATGGCGATGTCAGCATTGTCGGTGAAGCGAGCTCTGCCTTTGCCTTTAGGAGACGGGTTGGACAAAGGGGCAGCTGATGCAGCGCTAGATTCGCTCTGGGGTATTGGCACGCGTTTCCAGGATGGCGAAGAGGAGGAGAGCAAAAGGGAGCGAAAACGGGACTGAGCCTGCGTGAGCGCGGCTGACCATGACTCGTGAAGCCTAACAAACGGGCGTCAGCGGCAGAGTCAACTTTTGTGCGCGTTATTCCACCAACTTTGAGCCTTCGAACATGGCGTATTAGGTCGTGAAAGGATATAAAAATCGTGAGGAAAGCGTCGTGGCGGGCGGGTGGAACGATGTGCGCCGCCGCTGGGGATGATGACAGGAACAAACCCTGGCCCCATTTCTCGCCTCGGCCACATGAGCACACGTGTCGGGTCACCCCCAGCATCTGCGCTTGCTCGCTTCGGGGAAATTTCTGAACTTTTCGCGCGCAAAACGAACGTTTGAAACCAGCGGGCGGAATACCTTTTTGAAAACACGTCGACGAGCTGGCAAATATGACTTTTGACCAGATGTGAGCACCGGCTGCTGCGGGCCGCGGGCCGGAGTCATCGCAGGGCCGGAAGAGTCATCTTTATTTTTCACTTTATTTTTTTCTAGATCTGTTTTTTTTTTGCTCAAGCTCTGTTCAAGCCATGACTAGGGATTTAGACCTAAGCCCGCCGAAGCGGGTTTTGACGATACAGTCGCACGTTGTAAACGGATATGTCGGAAACAGAGCATCTACATTCCCGCTCCAAGTTCTTGGGTGGGACGTTGATGTTGTCAATACGGTGCAGTACTCGAATCACGCCGGTAATCTTACTCGCTTTAGTGCACGAAGAAAATTACTGAGATTTGTCGTGGAGGGTATCAACGCTTCGGAGGGGTCAAAACCCAGCCAAAGGATCTCGTAGCCATCTTTGAGGGGCTCAAAAACAACAGCTTACTAGGTCATGACAGGCTACTCACAGGTGCGCACACAGCAGTTTCCATGTCTTGCTTTGGCGCTGCAGGCTTGGAGCTAAAGACTTGACCTCCAGGTTTTGTACCTGATCCAGAATCTCTCGGCGAAGTCGCTACTGTTGCACAAAACATGCGCTCGCAAAATCCCGATCTCATATATCTTTTGGATCGTGCGCTCATATTCAACCACCCAGCTATGGCTTTTACTAATGCGAGTTCTCGGATAGCTGTCTTGGGGGACGACGGGAAACTATATGTCTCGCCAGACAATCTCCCAATTTACCGTGACCGCCTCTTCCCCATCGCTACCATAATCACTCCCAACTGGTTTGAGGCGGAGTAGGCTGGCTCCTTGCTCTGCTTAGGCCTTATAACTGACTAGCTAAAAAACACACAGGCTTCTCACCGGGGTCTCAATCACTTCAGTGACAACACTCCGCGTGGCACTCCGGATTCTCCATGAAGAGCACCATATACCCAACGTCGTTATATCTTCCTTGAAGATCCATGATTCCTTCATCGCATCGCTTCCGGCCGATATCCGTCCAGACGGTCAGCCGGAAGACGAGATGTATTCTTCCAAGAGTTTACTCTGTCTCTGCTCAGCTTCGTCTCCATCTCCTGTATCCGGTGAACCAAGCTTGGCACCACAATCTGTCGTTCACGCTCTTACCGTCCCGAGCATCAAAGGATATTTTTCCGGTGTAGGAGACATCTTCTCCGCTCTCGTCCTTGCACACTTCCCCTCTTCCTCCACTCCCGCCGCGACTTCCACAGCCTCGCCTATCACGCATCCTCTAGCTTACGCAACTTCCCGTGCCCTCTCCACAACCCACACCCTCATTTATGCCACTCGTGCTTACGCCCTTACCCTCGGAACCACCGAGCACCCCGATACAGACACCGAAGCCGACGACAAAGACCCGGAGAGGCGTGTCAAGCGCATGCGCGCAAGAGAGCTGCGGATCATCCAGGGGGTTGACGCGATTAAGAGCTGTGGGTACCATAGAGACATGGTGCTATGGGACGGGTTTTGGAAGGAAGGCAGGGAGGATATGTAGCCATTAATGTGACTATGGGTACGCACCAACACCCCAAGTTATCTTAACTTAAAGGAATTTGGAAATATTCGATGGTTCCCACCTTGTATGCAAAACCACTTGGCTTGGGCGATCTCTGGCGACTCTAGAGCACGATACAGCACTCAAACCTCAAAGCTATCGGATGCTTCTAAAGCCCTTAAGTCCTTTCGAAACTTACCTTGGTCACTATCAACACCCCTTCTCTCTGCAAAAACTTGCCCGAGGAGGGCAACCACCTCCAGCTGCTCGCCTTGCTTTCTTTCGCTTCCGGGGCCCCAAGCTCTGGACTCTGATCGTCAACCACCTGCGTTCGCCTAGACGCCTTTTGTCCAAGCGCTTGGACGATTGGTTTGCCCCAGTGCTCCTCCTGCCAAGCACGCTTACGAGGCAATCTTGCCAATTTCTGGAGTTCCACTCCCATCACTCCTGCTTAGCGGCTCCATTGCTGCCACCCAGGAGAGGTCTCTCCAGCTTGCAAAGGTCGGCCATTTTATAGGCATCGTTGATCCCGCTTACAGTCGCAGGAGGTAATATCTCCGTTAAAGGCGCCTGCTGCAAATAGTGTCCTATGGTGGTATGTATACCAGATGCACATCTCGACGGCCGAGTGAATCTCGTATTCATGACCCTTGGTAATAGTTAGGCCAGCATCATAGTGAGAAGTGGCTCTGCGAGAACTCGAGTCTCTAGACACTTATTACAACTTAAAACTCATACGCGATTGGTGGATGCCTGTGCTATTTGTGGCGCCATGGGCACGCGATGAGCCAGTCCATAAGTAGCCTACGCGCGTTAGTCCTGCATATAAAAGCCTGCAATCCGAAAGTGCAAAGGTCTCCTCTTTCTCTGTGCCCTCGTCCATCTTGCTCGACTTCCACATCCAGTAAGCCCCTATATTCCGCACGGTCAGATTGACCTGACTACTGCTACCACCATCACCTCAGTCCCACCTCCCGAATCTCTGTTATGATCACCGAAGTCGAGGTCCTCGCCCACGAATACTTCCTCCACGTTCTTAGCTGGCATCTTCATTTTGGCTCTTTTGTCGATCCGCGCCGCCCCCCACTGCCTCACGCGATTGTCGTGTACATCCTTCGTCTCGCTGGATGCGTCAGCCACCGTTCACGCCTGCTCGCACATGCCACGGAAAACACAGCTACCCAAAATTTTGGACTGTTCTGCTCAACGCTTTGGTTTGTATCCCCGCCGCTCGATGCTCGCGCGTCATCTAGAGTCGCACGAATGGTTCTGTCTACCAAAAGCGCCCACAAGAGTCGTCGATTCGATATCTCGCTGTTTTCCGCGAATGGTGAGATAAAACCGGTCCCTGGACACGATTCAAGCCCTTGGGTAAGTCACTACGAGAGGGAGTTTCGTACTGAAGGCTCGATGAGCCTAGAAGGCACTCCTTTCGAATCCGACCACGATATATGGACGCATTTGCAGCCCGGCGATTGCATCGCTGTCTCGATTATGGCACAGTTCTCATCGTTTCTGAGTATTGCTGATGAGGGGAGGTTGCATATATGGGAGTGGTTTGTTCCGAATTATCCAGCCACGGAAAAATGGCTGCAGGAGATGGAGGCACTCAGACAGGTACTTAAACCTGATTACACCTCCCAATCATCCGATCATTTATCTCATCGAATCCTAGGAAATGCTGTCGCTGCCTGCGGGCTCCGATATACAACCCTTTCTCCGCGGACTCTCGGCCCTTTACATGATTTCGGGGCGCTATCCGTCAGAAGAGCTCGACTCGCGTGAAATCACTCGGACACAGGAGATATCAGAGGCTGGTGGAGGCTTTGGGCGGTGCTACAAGGGGGATTTTTTAGATTCTCCAAGCCACGCTGTGGCTATGAAAAGTCTGTACACAGACATCCGTGATGAAAGCGTAGAGGACTATTCGAGAGTGAGTAATCAACTTCTTTGCGGGGACACATTTGAATTTTCAATGGGCTCTCACCTCAGCGCGTAAAACGTGAGGTAGACGTATGGAGAAAACTACGGCACCCACACGTCCTTCCATTCATTGGATCGGTAGTACTGGGGACCACGCAGTATATGGTATCTCCATGGAAGGAGAATGGAGAAGTAAGACGTTATTTGCGGAGTCATCCGAATGCCAACAGAAACAAGTTGGTGGGTGTAAACTATCAATTTTTTCTTGGGGTATACGCCGCATTAATGCACGGCGCCCGACAACCTGATCTCTTTCTATTGAAGCTCCTGCAAGTTGCAATGGGGCTTGAGTATCTCCATACACTCAATCCAGCCGTCGTACATGGTGATATCAAAGGGGTAAGCGTAAAGGCTGGAGCCCCCCCTATTTCATCGTGCTCATACCCCATCAAACCCGAAAGCCAAACATTCTCATCTCCAGCACGGGCGATGCCTGTATCGCCGACTTTGGGTTATCTCATAAAGAAGGAAGCGATTTTCACGTACATTCACTTCGCTGGCAGGTCGCAGGCAACTATAGATGGCAGGCGCCAGAACTTCTGCGAGCAAAGACGCTGCCTCAATCGGTGCGAACGACGATGACTGATATATACGCTTTCGGGCGGGTCATTCTCGAGGTAATGTGTACACTTCATCTCCCAGTTTGTCGAGTGTGCGATTATTGACCGCCTTTGAATCGTCAGGTTTTCACTCATGAGGTACCATTTCACACCATGCACCTTGACCACGAAGTTACCGAATATATCAAACGACACAACCTTCCGCCGCGACCCAGGGACCCCGAGGTCGTTTCGAGGGGGTTGGATGACCGCATGTGGCAGCTGGTAGAGAGGTGTTCTCACAAGCATGCCACAAAGCGGCTCTCGGCCCAGGAGCTTGTAGAGCAGCTGCAAAAAATCTGTTTAGAGCCTCGAATGCCTCGGAACGACGTCTCTCAGCCCCTCTCCCAGAGCTCTTTTCATGTGCCGGGACTTCGTCCTTGGACACTCTCACTCCCCCCTGCCTCATGTTTCTGACTAGTGTTCCCAATGTCCTAATCCTTCCCAATCACTCATTTGATTAGATGTCCTTGCAAAACCCGCCACAAAGACCATACTACTTGTAATTCCGTACAACCTAGTACAGTACCACCCTAGCTTGTGCATCCGACCCAATGAACAAGTTTATCTGTCTTTCCGCCCAGGAAGCCGTGGTCAAGGACCCCTTCGTCGGAAGTTTATGTTCAGTGTAGGGCAGACTAATATCAACAGGAGGCCTTTCTGGACGAAGGTGTGAAATCAAAGATGAGAAATAGGAAAAGATTGAACTGTTCAACGGCAGCGGACCAACATGATAGTACAGATAACAATGCGCACGTAACCACAAAAGCCACTGCAGAGATAGGCATGATGAGTATAAGCAATTGAGAGCATGCAGGATTTAGATTTACCCATTAATATTGCCCGAACGCCCGCGCCAACGCGGCCATGGCATTCGCATTTTGTCGCTCGGCTTGAGAGGCTGGATCAATAAGGTGGTCGACCTTATCGCTCTCCATAGGTAACATGCGAGAAACATGGTCATCCCAGTAGATAGCGTAGCCAAGTATTCCTGAGCTCTGGTCAACTTTACGAAATCCGTTCTGACGTATTTCGTTAGTAGGTGCGTCGCCAGTACGACAGGCCAGAGAGCCTACCTTTTGGAAGAATTTGAGGACCCGGCAGTAGCTGCTTTGACGCTCTTCAGTTTGCTCACAGCTTTGTATTTCACTATCAAGCACGGTAGGCCAAACAAAAGCGAATGAGATGTCCTATTGAATGGGTAGGAAATGTATGATCAATACCGCCAATTCGAGCATACTGGAGCGGCTACCTCAAAAGAGCTATGATCATAGATTTGGCTGAGAAGCCATGAACCAAGACCGTGACCGCGATAACCTGGTTTGATGTACATATTTTCACCAGAAGAGTGGCACGGATCTCCGGCGATGACGGCAAAATTACTGAGATTCAGCTCCGCGTTGAAAGTCCCGTGATCTTCGTGTAAGAAGTCGCCGTTCTTATCGAATAGTTTGCGTCCGATATGTTCCAGCTCCTGTATGATCGATCAAAGAGCTTGATGAGTACAGTAGTGTTGACATGCGTTGAAAAAAAGAATACTACTCACCATTCCCCCGTATTCAGACATCTCAAGTTCATCCTGGAGCCCGCCGCGGTAGATCAATAAGCGATTGACAGACCTCCACATGACCCTTCCAACCTCTTCTTTATCTGCGCCTATGATAGTCGCCTTGTAATGCTGAAAGTGGGACATAAGTCAAGTTTGAGAATAGTATGGTAGACGTAAAACGGACCTCGAGCCATTCGTCGTATTCTTCAGGATTATCATCGTTCATACGTTTGTACTTGATCTTGAAAACGCCAAGGCCGGGGATGTTCAGAGTTGGGAACATGTCGATTGTGTACGCTGTTAACGTTGTGGCGAGAAAGTTAGACGGGGCCCATCGATCTCGGGCTCAGTATGTATACGTGGCTTTGGTCCTCGAAGTCTAAACATAGCTTGGCTTGAATAGAGCATCGGATTCCCAAGAGCTTTCCCACGCAGAGATGGCAATAAATCAACGTCAGCATTATTCGCATACTTATCACATAAGAATTACAAGAGATGCTTCGCCCTGAACTCTTCAATAATATTGCGTATTTCCTCCACATTCACACCGGCGAGAGAGCCTGCGGAGGGGCAGCCTGGCATGTCGCGCACCGACTCTGCTACCCTAATCTTCAACCCCTTGATCTCGTTCACAAGCTGATGAAGTCGGTGGATGGCGATGTCTAGATGAGTCAGAGACCATGGTCGAAGCGTATGAAGGTCGAGGTGCATTCGCTTTGCGAGTTCGAGGATATCGGCGTGGTCGTTTTTGCCAGGGAGAGAGGCTGATAGAGTGAGCAGCTGTAGTAGAAATTCAAAAAGCCGACAGATAAAACGCGCTGATGTTAAAGTGTCTTCACGAAAGGAAAATGAGAAAAGCGAGCTCACAGTTTCTGCCTCTGTTCGAGTTAGCTGGATATGTTTTTCGAGGAGACACTTGCATACCGACCCAAGCTGTGACTTCAGCTGCATCGCCAGCGAGACAGTCTTGTCTATGTCATCGATAAGCTCCTCGATATAAATCTCGGTCGCGGACGCAGCGAACGTGAATAGCTGTGCAGCGCCGATTTCGTGCCTGGTATGCCAAGGCGTCTGGGTAAGACCAAAAGGCCGCAGAACGACCATTCCCATATTCATGCTTATTGTGTTTGTTCGCCCACGGACTTTCATTCTAAAACAAGGTATTAATACCGACGGGTCGCGGGAGGCAGAAAAACAGCATACATATTTGTGATAGACATACTGGGGCATGTTACGGTAAACACAAATACCACACGAGAGGCACTGAAACAGACTCACGTTTCAATGGCGCGCTGATGAAGCAGATTGAGGAATAGGATACTCTGGGATACTTCGTTGGCACGACTTGCAAAATCTTGAAGCATCGGAACAAGTTCATCGCTGGACGCAGGTGGTAGCCGGGAAACCAGGTCGAGCGCAATTAGGGAGGAATTCTGAACTTGATGCTGGAGAGTCGATGTGACCGTCAAGTTCATCACAGAGCCAAACCCCTCTTGAATCTTCGCGAGCCGAAAAGAGTCCTCGTCAACAATAGACCTACAACAGCGCGCGTAGACATTCAATTATGGCCCATATATCAAGCATGGAAAAAAGCTCACGGCTCTAATGTAAACGTAAGTAGTGCGAACACGGCAAGTGAGCCCAAATAAGTGGTGAGGAAGAGTGCTCTAAAGTGATTGACCGTGAGTGCAGGATCGCTCGGCAGTACAATGTAAAAGCGAGACAAACAATGGCCGCCAGCGACGCCCGCGGAATCCTATCCAGACATGGATGACGGAGATGAACACAGCGAAGGAGATCAGGAAATGGGGGATCCATGGCACAAAGGTGCGCAGTATGAGCCCGGGCAAGGGAGCCAAAATTGCGCGTGCCAAAACGTAGATGCAGGCGAAGGTGAATAGCATGGCGCAGGTTCGCCGAGCGGATTATTCCGAGTGTACGTGGGGGTGCAGGAGAAAGAAATGTCCAGCCATTAGCGCATGACGAGGTCAATCGGATTCTGCGTTGGGTCGGGACGTTGGCGGCCTGGCACAAGACTCACCTTAAATAGTGCAGCTTACGTAAACGTCCATAAATGCCGCTTTCGGACCTGGTGGGCATTGATCCAACACCACCATGTCAACTTTCACAGCACTAGTACTCCTTGCAGAGATCCACAGTGGAATATCCTAGCTGGCGTGCGTAGACGTTGGGCGCACCTTACTTAATTTCCCATCACTTTTAAGTATGCCTTCGCCGAGCGCCTACGCTTCCATTTGACCTCGGTTTTGGAATCGACGCCCTGTGGCTATTTTAGGCCATCATTCAGAGGTTCCATGAAAAATGCTACATCTGCTCATTCCAGAGGAAAAAAATACGCTGGGAAACCCTACCGTTCCCGAAACCGGGTTCATCAGCGATATCCTGTGCGTTGTTTCACCCTTCCTCGAAACTTTGACCTGTCTAAGCTGCTTTTCACGCCGCCGCGGCGCCTATTAGGTGATGATCATATACTCCCAGCCTTGGCTTTACTTCATCGAACTGATCATCCTGGGGCACATGAATGTTCCCTTTCATCCATGCCCGTTCCTACCACTGCACATATACACGAGTACTCCTTCTTTGAAGTTTGAAGGATCAGAACAAGTGGTCGATAACGCTGGACCCCATGTGTCCCCACCTTATGCACTTCAAAGTGACGGGGTGTGGTTTCGAGGGTCTACGTTTTGTAGCAGCGCTGAGGCAAGCTCGGCGATCAACCTGACTATTGGGACAACTAGCTCTGGAACCTTGCGGTGGGAGGCATAGAATTAAACCACACCTCCCGTAACACCTCGCTGTACATATCATCATTTGGCCCGTGGTCTTACAGCGTCACGCCGTATCGGAAAGGCCAACGCTAGTGTTTCCAAAGATCGAACACTCTCTCAGATCTTTGCGTGACGCTATGGGTTTCACGGCAAGGAAAAGAGTGACGCGCGATCATGTGGTTCACGCGGCATAGAATGTGTACATGATGAGGAATATGGTGGGTGTATTAGACAAGTGGGCGAAAACGGGGGACGTTTTCCGGTCCCGAAAGGTGATCTAAAGAGAAAGAAGGAAGATTTTAGCTGCGAGGGCGGGTGGCACCGCTTCGCATAAAAATCATCGGTGCTTTCTCAAGAGGCACCTGTCCGGACCTGGGTACTTACCTAGGGACAAATCTGTGAAGCGGGCTCTGCCCCAGAGCTGAGGGGAAGGCGGGTGGGTCAAAGAGAAGGGGAGGACGTTTCCAAAATGGGCGAGGGCGAGTGATTGTCGTGGCGCGAAAGGAGAGATGCGTGCCGGGTCCAACCGCTCGCGCAAAGACTAAACTCCAAGTCCTCTACTCGTGCCTCGTTACGTAATAGAGCTGCGAATGCTGGGCGTGGTGGAAAGAGCGCAGGGGGTCGAGGTGGAGTCGTATTATGGAGCCAAATTATAAAATAGCTAAAACGAATGGATTGATAGGCAGAGTTGAGGTAAAGGATGCTGAGACGTGCGGGTAGTAGTGACTATGGGCAAGGCGGCACTTAGGGCAGACCTAGGGTATTCGTCAAAAACAATATGCACTATATAGTACCATCATCTAAGGGACTATGAGCTCTAAATTGGCCCTATCTGTGGCCAAAGCTAGGAGCGAATCCTTCAGCAGAGTAAACAATGACGGCGGTTGCTTCGTGTCTTCGCGTCTCCTGGCCAACGAGCCCGGCATCTCTCGACCAATTGTGCGATAGAGAATCTGATAGCCACCGCTCTGACCTCGAGCGGCAGGTCGCTTGTACAGCTGACACCTGCTGTCCCATAAGTGCTTGTCAGCTGCCTCTCTTACTTACTAACATTTTGAAAGCCGATAAAATAATCACAGGCCTGGTCATTTCCACATCACTACAGCCTTGAAGTCTCTCATAGCTAGCTACCTATATGTTACAGGCGTGATAAGCGCCACCCGAATCATAGAGGTACGTCGGAGGGCCACAATCTTTTAAAGCGCTGCTTAGCAGTGCTTGGTGTTGAGTCTGTTAGCCTCGAAGCTTGAGTAATGAGAAGGCGATGGCTTCTGAGCTCCTTATGTAAGCCCCGAGGCTGGAGTCGGGTCGCGATCGTTCTGAGTACATACTACTGCTCTCACGTCGAACTGGTACACTTTTGTCTTCGCTTACGAAATACCTTGCAATCGCACGGACGGAACTATCTAAGTCTTGGTCCAGGCCAAAATATGTTGATCGATCTGTAGGCTGTGGCTGCACGAGACATTCATGATCCCCGGTCTAGACTCTTACTGAGTCTTCAAACTCTGTCTCACATGCGAGTGTCGGGTGCACGCACTTGGTCTCAGCCAGACTACCTTAGTTGGCAAATATTAAATGCGATATTAATGAGATATTCTGCCCAAATCCTATAAATTGACTTTCTTCCTATTCAAGTTCCTTCCACAAACCGCACCCATTTCTCGAGCCAACCGAGCAACAATACCGCCCCATCTTCAGAAGTCCATCATGCTCTCCTACAATGCCATCTACGCACTCCTCGCCTACATCACCGCATTCTCTGCGGTGCTCACCCCTATCATCTGCGTGTCCGCGCCGGCGATCCTCTACTCGCCACATCTCGCGAGCGACGAGCCCTCTTCCGCCGGCGACGCTATAGACCTCAAGTAAGCTCCGGCCTTGCTCTCCAATACAACACGAATACTCATGCACTCTCCCTTTATATAGTCAATCCCTCATCGACGTCGCCGGAGCTAGCTATATGCAGCTCAGCCCCAAATCCCGCCTGAGCCTCCTTGCCATCCCCGGGCTTGAAGACGTCTTCGTCGTGTTCTCCAGCGTGTTCTTCTGTACAGTGGCTCCGCTGCTCACACTTGGCGGTGTTTTCACGATCGGTCACATGGCGTGGAATCTCGTCCGCTGTGCAGTATAATCACTTTGTCCATAATACTGTAGTCCATCTTTGGCACCAAGTCGGATGCAGGATTCCTGGACTGATTGAGGGTGCCAAGGCGAAACTTTGGACGCCTGCCAGAGCCCTGAAAATATTGGACATTTGCCATTTCACACCTTAGCTTCACTAGAAACAAAACTACAACAAAACTACGCTGGACAGGCAATAACGATATATACATTGAGGAGCGTCTTTACAGTGAATAAAACCCATGAGAATTCTTACAGCTGACTTCTAGCCTATCGTTGCATTAGCGCCCTTTTGGGCACCCATCACGGCGGCCTTGATAACCTCCTTGTCAGCTTCCCCTCAAATATATATTTGGCCAGCGCCAGCGCCTTCTCTCCGTCAAGCAGCTCGGGGAACGGTTCTGACAATCCCTTCCTATGTCAATTTCACGGGCAGCGGTCAGCCGGACCTCGAACACATGTCGCGCACTCACTATCTGATGTTGGGTGTCACGTCCCGCCTCATGAGTCACTCTACCGCCCCTGTGACATACGAGTTCCGCGCGCGCATTTTCTCGGTCACCCGCAAATGCAAATTCGCAAAACAGGTGACCGAGGCCGTGAGTGTATTCCAGCCTTACCACAATATCTTTGAACTCGTTGGTGACGCTGAGGTATTAATATTGCATCAGGAAAAACCCAAATCGCAAATGGCGGCAGATTTGCGCAGATTGGCTTTGGAGGAGAAAATGATGGAAAATCGCACGTATGCGAGTGCCAGATTCGCCCGGGACACTAGTTACCTATAGTTTAAATAGACGCTGTGCATATCATTGCGAGAAGGCGAGTTCGTGTGTATAGAGTACAGGCATGGAAATAGCACTACTAAACCGACTAAAACACGTCGCGATAGGTATGATCAGCAGAGAATGGGTTGACATAGAATGAAGTACAGTCATTAAGAACCGAGAGCGAGGACCAAGCGCGAGGCGCAATGGGGCCAAAACGGGGGAACAACATGATACTACGGCATATATCAGACACGCGAACCACAGAACTGACGCGGACCTTATCCCTCCCAGAAACTGAATGTGCGATGGAATACATACGGTGATCGGGGTTGGGCTGGGTGCCAAAGGGTGTAAACCAGTCAACGTACGCGAGATGAAGGGGAGAATCCATGGTGGGGAAATACGAGCGTGCGGCAGCCGCGGGAAGTGTGAAGACCGCGCGTACTTGAGCAACACGGGTGCCTACAAATAATGAAAAGCTTTTAGTGGATGCAAAAGAAAAAAAAACTGTCACTCACCTGCAATGCCAGAGCAAGGCGCTAGTGGCGTACCAGATATGTTGATGAGCGCGGTATCAAAACGAGCGGGCGTGGAATGAGCGTGAGGGCGGGCGTGGATAGTGTCAACAATGGTGGGAAGGCCGCCGTCATAAAAATCAGGGATTGTGAACTTGATCTTGTGGAAGACGGCGACACGTTGGAATTCGAGGGGAGTGGATTCAGCAAGGCGACGAACTTGGCGAGTGGCAAGCGCGGGGTTCTTATAGCGAACGAGGAATTCCCCGACGGCCTGTTCGAAGTCGGCAGCACCGTAAAGAGATGCCAAATCAGACATGGAAACCGTTCTAACCGGGTGCTTGGCCATCTGGAAGGTCAGACGGGGCCGGAAGACATCGAGATGGAGACGAGGTGACCGCGGCGGGGATACAATCTGGCCACCCTGCAGCCGCCATTGAATGAATGAGTTGTGCATGAGAACCTTCTCCTTGCGCAAAAGCCACAGAGTCATCTGGGAGAACTCATCGCGGCGATTAGATGCCCGGTAGGCATCCTTGGCAAAGTCAATATGCAGGCGCTCCGTGAATTCCGTGTTGTAGTTGTCGGTGGTCCCAAACAACATAATAGAGGCTAAATAATGCTCAAGAGCGTGGAGCTTGGGCAGATTGAAGTCTGCGCGAACTCCGAGATCCACAAAGATATCTTTGTTTGCGTGGAAGCGATCCAGAGCCTCGCGAAGCAAGCGCAGGGTTGCCGAGGAATGTACTTGGTATCGTGCGAGATGTAGGAAGTCAAGCAAGCCACGCACAGCACGAACGAGTCGAGCGGGAGACAGAGAGCCGGGCAAGGGGAGATCAACAATGAGTCCCAATAGAACTCGACAAATGTTCCGGTGTTCCTCGCCGGAGACTCTTGACAGCGATGAGATGCCTTTGGTGAAAAGGCGGGTGTTGTGATTGGGCGGCATCCGTCGGCACCGGGCGTCGATCTCGTTCTCGCCGTAGACTGATTTGAGCCACGCAACGAGGTGCTTGACAACGCCCTGATACATCTGGTGAAGGAGGTCCGGGGTGATGGAGCGATAGATGTTCGTGTACGGGAGATCTTCCCAAAACGGGTGGTAGATCGGTTTGATTCCTGCGCTAGCACACGCGCGAGCAAACTCCGTTGGGTCCCCATCGGCCTTGTCCAACGCGTCTAAAATTGCCAACAGATTGCGGAGGGGCTCAACCCCGGGCTCGCCAAACTCGTCGCGAGGCTTAGGGCACTGCGGGCAGTGCCCGTAGTAGCAGCCAGTGACAAGGCATTGCTCGGGGTAGTCGCCAACGAATACAGCAAAAATTGGGTGCACACGGCGCACAATGCCGTCACCACTCGCCATGAGAACACCGTTCTTCCCGGCCTCCTTCAACGGTGCGAGTATCCGTCGCATGGCACCATGGAACAGATTGGCTACGGCGCGACGGCGCGAGGCTTTGTTTGTGATGTGATCCAAACGCGTCGTTGGCAAATATCCGAGAAGGACCTGACCCTGCCGCGAAGGCTTGCGCCGGATGTCCTTGGGAAGGTTCCCAATCGTAAGGTACACGGGGTAGGCCGTCTTATTCCCAAAGAGGGTGAGCTGTGTTTTGTCGGAGGAGATGATGACCGGAGCTATCGTGGCACCAGGGCGATCCTTCTCAACAGCAACCTTTGATGAAAAATTAGCATGGATTAGCGTGTGTAGGTGAATAGAGTTGAATATAATTTAAGGGAACTGTACCTGAGTGGCCCACCACCATTTGCCAGTGCGCATATCATGGAAGAGTCGGAGATTCTGGTCCGCATCGAGATAGTGTCGCTCGGGGAGAAAAACAAGTATACACGCAAATTCGGGCTTAGCCCAGAGGGCTCGAATGCATTTGATGACATCACGAAAATAGATGTCATATGCCTGCCCGGCAATCACAATCTGCTCGCGTTTGAATGGAGGCCGTCCGGAAAGCTCTTCATCGATGATCTTATTCAACTCCTGTGAGTTCTTGTACGACAACTTGAGACACTCCTGGACCTACAGATTGATCTATATTCAGAAAAAGGGTGCATGCAAGCGTAAAACATTGAAACTCACCCCCTCAATATCCAGCAACTCGGACACTGCGGTAGAGCCAGGTCCCCGTAGCTTCGCCCAGCGAGCAAACTGCCAATCCATCTGGGAGCTGAATGGTGCGAAAGGGTTCCCCGGGTGATCCCTGCTAAATTGTTCGTTGAGGCGATCGTACTGGGACCCTGCCCCGAAGCTGACAGGCTTGCCGGCAGATTCGAGAGGAAAGGTGACAACAATGGGATCGCGATCACCTTGGAGTGTTGCTTCGGCGGGCATGTGCTGATCTCGAGATTCGTCAAAGTCATCTGGTGGCGGTGGAGGAGTTGGATTGGGAATGGTGTCATTGTGAGCGACAGGTGGTGCCTCCCATTGAGCATGGCCAAATAAGCGATTGTAGTCGGTGTCGTCGTCTGAGTCCTCATCCGAGCCATCCATTTCAACCCCGCCACTAGGGTTTGTGACAACAATAGGCTGATCGCCAAGCCACCCAAGATCACTCTCCGTATAATCCTCTCCAAACGCATCTCCAGTGAATTGGGCAGGGGCTTCCTCATCATCATCCGAGGAGTCACTGGCATGGTCGCCAAATAACTTCACGTCTGCATCTGAATCGGCATCGACAGCATAGAGTTCATTTCGATGGTGTAGACAGGAGGCACGTTTGGTCGCTCGCAGATGCCGAGCAAATCCATGGCCTGGGGCAAACTGGGCACCACACCCATGGCAGATTGTGTTGTTTGGCATGATAAAGTTGGTTCAGACAAGGGAGGTGTTGACTTAGGAAGTTCGAGTCCGAGTTCGAGTCCGAGTTCAAGTTCAAGTTCGAGTTATTGCACGAAAACTAAGCCAAATGGCTTTGTCATCAACTATACAACTGTTCCAGCCACTCCATCCATGAACTTCTCCCTTGCTCGAGATATCCAAGTATTACTGCTAGTCCTCGAACCTCAACTTGCCCGCACAGCACAATGCCACCCAAAAAAGACAAAGGTGACCAGATAATGCCATTGTCCCTGATCAACACACTCATCCCTTTTGTCGTTAGAATCAACTCCAAAGACAGGCAAGTGCGCTCACACATGGCTTTGAGATTAAATATTGACGCGCATTATTTAGCCACTGTTACCCGCAAAAGAAATCCGTCAAGCGAAGAAGCCAGCCAAGCCAGCACAAAGAAAGCCCGCAATGAAGCTCGTGTGTAGCTTCCCTCATTAATATTCATTGTCGATTAAAAACAACACCCCCTTTTGGATAGCACCCAAGAACAAGAAGCCAAGGAAGATGCTTCCCCCAACCGATGCTGAGATTGAAGACGAATTCGGAGATGATATGCTGATCTCACCCGTTAAAGCAACACAGGGTGCGGCGATCTTGTCAATAGTAACCCGATATTGTATCCTGATTCCTGAACAGACATCCAAGCCGAGCCCATTGCGCAAACAGATCAGGTCACCACTCGCGGGCAGAAATCCAAGGCCAATTCAGTCAAGAACAGCAGGCTCGAACCCATCACACACGTTGCCGAGGACACTTTGGACTCCGATCGGGACAGCCAGCGAGCAGATCTCAGCGACGACTACGACGAAGAAGACCCAGCCGATCTTGATCTCGAGCTTGAGATCCCTCAGGTTTGTTTTTGTTCGCTTTGGAGCGCGTTAGACTGCTTGATTCATCATTCCAACTTAGAATATTGTCGCCGAGAAAAGGCCCAACAAACCCGTGGCTTCTCGGAAAGGGAAAGTGACTCCCCCCATTGCCGTCAACAAGGAACCGAACAACGAAAACGCAGCCACGAAGGCCAAGCGTAAGCCTTCCGCAAAAGCAGAGAAGGCCAAGGCTGAGGTTCCCACACTAGCCCTTGCTAATACTACTCTTTTACTAATTGGTTTTCTCTTCAAGCGGCCATTGTATCGCCAAGCCACCCATGCTGAGGGCAGTGACAAGTCATCCGAGCCCGACAACGAGATGGAATCTGAGCCCGATGATGGCTTGGTCGACCCTGCAACATTCGAGGGGCTTACAATACATGATGTGCCGACCGATAAGCCTGCCCCTGCGATTCTGGTGTACCCGCCCAGCAAGGGTAAATGGAGCTTGGGAGCCCAGCACCCCGTCATCCGAGAAATCCTTAGCGACTCTTTCAGGCCCGTCTATGTCAAATATTTGGCAAACAATGGCTTTCCGGAAGCCGGGGAGAGGGTGCGGCTCATCCGTGGTGTTCTCAGATATATCGCCAGCAATTTTGGTCTTGTCGCGGAGAAGATCCTCAACAAGATCATCAGCAGCAACGAGTTTGCCGCGGATCTCTGTTACCTCGTCAGTTCTCCTCACGCCGCTAATTCACTGAACATCAATGACATTCAATACACAGCCCGAGGCTCGCGTTTCCACCTTCCGCTCAAAGGTCAAGACCAAGGCGCAGCAACTTGTGACGGCGCACTTCCAGATCGGACGCACACACAAAGACACTCGTGCCGTCGTTGCTGTGCTTCTACGCGAGCACAACTACATTCTTCCGTCGCCACGCGGGGTAAGTGGTCATCAATCTCCAATTCAAGCAGCTTAAGTCCATGCCACTATGAGTTAGGTAGTGCCCAAGAAGCGCACCCGACCGTATACGGGCTCACTCTGGCCGGATCTTATTCACGACACATATTTTACAGGCGATAAACTGAACAACCCACTGGCCGAGGACTACCCCAACCTTTTCACTATGATTAACGATCCCGCCGTCCCCGAAATCCCTGCGCCAATGCTCGCTTTGGCAGGCGCCGCGGTAATTTTTAGGCTTACTAGCCTGTGTCAAGCTAGCTACTTACACATACGCACTCTATCGTAGGTCTACGTGGCGCTCAGAGAATGGGAAAGCGGCAAGCACAAGCCCATCGAATTTTCCGCGGGAAACATGGCCGCTGGCGCGTACAAGGACCACATGAAGACCATCAATTCAATGTTCACAAACGCAGGGCCCGAAGTCGGCCACGCCTTCATGGCGGACCTTTACCAGCGTGCCGCGTAAGTTCTATCACGCTTGTTCGTCGCGCCCATTCAGGATTCTAACCTATACTTTCTTTGCAGCGGCAATCCTGCCTCGGCAAACCCAGCTGAGGAAGACCAGAACCCCGCGAGGATTGATTACAGCGCTATGGGCAAGGATTCGGACAACGATGGCGAGGGCGAGGGCGATCAATAAATCACTCACTTTAGTACTCTCTCTGCTTCATGTACTGGAAAAAAGCCGAAAAAAGACGCCAATTTTCTCTCGATTTTCTACTCTAGCGTTGACTTGGCGCAAATCTTCGAGTCCCAAATATAATCTAAGAGAATCTTCCAAAAGTCAAAATAGCGAAAATCGGCGCCGATTTTCCAACATTTTCTATTCGGGGTTTTCCTGATGTGGTATCAAATCTCGAAGGGAGGGATGCGGCGCGGGGGCGTACGGAACGCGGCGTGGTTGTTGGAGGCGATGTTAACGGCTTTGATAAACCTATGCGTGGCGGCGTGGTCCCCGCCCAGGGAATTCCATACTACGAGCAGCTGCAAGTAACACATGCGCGACCATTCAGTCAACAGCAAAGGCGGATATCTGGGGTACACGCACAGTATTCGCATCCTTACCCTCAAGCAGCGCTCCTGATTCTCCCCCAACGATATCCTCCAATACACTCCAAAAGCCACACTCCAGCTTTTGCACCCAATACCCAAACTCTTCGCCATAGAACAAAAGCTCTTTGATGCACAACTCTGTGATTAACGGGGAATGACGATACATCTCGTACCGAGCACGGCGTGCCAAAGCCGCCTGAGACATTCGGGTGCTGAAGTGGAGAGACTTGTCACTGCGAGAGCAAGGCGCATCGGCTTGAATTTGGACAACCAAGATATGATATACTGGATTTCGACTCTGCCATAGCGGGCATTAATATTGCACCACATAAATGATCAGGAAGTATTAGGCACGGTTCTCGGTATTTGACGTACATTTGGGACTTGAGCATATCGAAGGGTATCAGTAAGCTAGAAGTAGTGAAACATCAGCAAACAGCCATATAAGTGAGACGGCGGGGTTGACTGACCTTGCGGAGAGGGGCCTTGTTGCAGAATGGAGCCTCTCGAGGCTTTGTAACGCCTGGTCAACATACACCAAGAGCTCTTCGAGCTTCTTGACGGATTCGTCGTCCCGGGGGGAGTCACGGTAGCGCAGATTGAGGGTAAAATCACGTATTATCGGTACCGCTTGCGCAAGCTCACTGCGAAGAGGGTGCTTGGGTATAGTCTCGAACGCGGCAAAGAGGGAGAGTTGTATTGGAAACAAGCTCGCTTGCTCCACCCCACTAATTCTGGAGAGAAGGACCACCATGTATGCAGTTGTTATATAAGACACGGCCTCTAGGAACAAGGCGACTCACTCGGATAGCGCTGCCCGCCCCCCAGTCATTGCCATCTCAACCTCTATCATTGCCAGGTGGAATGCCAAGCAGTGCATCGCGACCCTGGCAAGAAATATCCTTGCGCGATGAATTCACGAGAGACGACAATAATGTCATGGACACAGACCTAACTGGAGTCAGAGGCGAAGATTTATGAAAGTAAACCGCAATGCAGATGTAAAGTCCCGCGATAATGAGCTCGGGTCCGGGTACGGATGATAGAACCGTGTGCAGGAATGCGCACGGCAAAGCACCGCTGAGGGATCCGACGAAGCTGTAGCAAAGAGCGGGGCAGATAAAGTCTATCGCGCGCCCGTACGCCCAGCAGTAATTGGGGATGGCTGTTTCTTGGCCGATAGATTCTGCGCCTGGTGGAATATAACCGAGTATCGATGCTGTCGAAAAGTACTCCGCTCTGATCAGCTTATATTGATTTCTGTCAAATATGGAACCACTGCCGTTGACAGCTTCCTCTTCGTGCCGAAATAAGTAACACCGCGATCGGCACTTCGGCAACGTCTGAAAATCAGGAAGGCTAGGACAACCTTCAGACAGAGGTGCTAAAGGGTGCTAAAGGCTCGTGTGTTACTGCGGGCCAAATTGTTTCAAGCGGTCGTGCCGACGCCGGCTAAGTATCGACTCGTAGCTCCGCGATTAACCGCTGGCTGTTTTTGCCGCGTTTCCATCGTTTTCCTCTAGAATTACACTGTGGAAAGTGTGATCGCTGTTGCTATTTTACTACAACACTGACGTACTTGTAGCGCGTGGAGCGCGCCATGCTGGGTTTCCCGAACAGAAGGAGAATCTTACAAGGTCATAGTTTCCTTGATACGTGTAGGTAGCTTGTTAAAAATTCAGTCCAAGAGCTCGAAAGATATTCCTGCGTGCTCCATTGTCTAACGCTGCGCATGAGCTTTTTCATGCATCAAGGGGCTGGTGTAAGTGAGGTAAAATCACAGGATATCAAGTATGAACTTCAGATATTTTTCAGCGCTCACAGTAAAGCTCATTTCCCAAGAAAGAAGCCAGTGCCTACAGAGATTCTGTAACATATTAATGCGACTCGTGGGAAGACACGGAGGACATGGTGTTGAGACTGCCGATGACGAGGTGCGAGAGGGCGATAGCTTCCGAGTCTTCGCTGCATGATCCAACACCACCACCTTCAAGAACGACTCGAGTCATTATCCAAACCACGAGTCGAACTGACGTGGAACCGACATCCTTAAGTACTGCGCCGGCTCGCCCAACTTGACTTGGGCTCAAAACATGTCGCCTGGCTTGAAAGCTGTAGCTGCCTGAGACACCGTCTGGACTCTGTCTTACATGCCGGGATCGGGTGCGGTTGGTCTCAGCGAGACGGTCTTGAATCTTGTTTGGCAAATAAACGATGTGACGCAGCTCAGAGACTCTTCCAGAATGCTATAAATCTGCTCGCATTGCTCCTCAGTCCCTTCAACAAACCACGCCCCTTTAACACTTATTCGGCAACACCACCGCCCAATCTCCAAAAATACACCATGTTTTCCTACGACATCATCACCGTACTGCTTGCGTACATCGCAATATTCCCTATGGTGCATACGCCCGTCATCTGTGTATCCGCGCCTGCGATCCTCTACTCGCCACATCTTGCAAGCGACAAGCCCTCTTTTGCCGTAGGCGCTCCATTCAAGTAAGTCTCGACACCTCTTTACTGGCTTTCGTGGGCTCATGGCATTATCTCATAGCGAATTCATTATCTGCGCCGTCGGAGTTAGTAGCTATGTGCAACTTAACCCCAAATCCCGCCTGAGCCTCCTTGCCGTCCTCGAGCTTGAAGACGTTTTCATCGTATTCTCCAGCGTGTTCTTCTGCACTGTCATGCCAATGCTCACACTCGGCGGCGTTTTCACGATCGCCCACAACGCGTGGGATCTCATCCGCTGTACACTATAATCTTTGTGTTCACACACGCATGATTCATTTTTCTCTCTCATCCTGGATGAGCCTCATGCTAAGAAAAATCTTCGAGTTTATTCCAAATCTTGATAACACTGAACGCTTACTATGATGCAAGCGTTTACCCTCGAGCTACAACGCTGGAGTTGGAACGGAACTGCGGCTAGCAGCAAATATTAATATATTGCATTATTTTCCACATAAAGCAACTATACAGTGAACGAACGCTAATGGAATTACAGTATATCCGGGCTATGTTGTCATCTTTTCGGAATTCCAGAGTATCGATCTCAAATCTATAGCATCGGCGACGGCTTTGATGAGCTTCTTACCCTCTTCCCCCTCGAGCAAAGTTTCGGCCAGCGTCACCGCCGCTTTTCCGTCAAGCAGCTTAAGGAATGGTTCTGGAAAGCCTTCCCTATATATACCGAAAGTCGAGTAACGCTCAGCGGGAAACCGGACACATACGAGTTCGCACGAAGTAGCACTTATACCAAGCACTCACCATCTAGTGTTTGGTGTTACTAACCGCGGCATTCTCCCTCCCCTGTAAGGATTGATCTTCGCCCGCTTATCTTCCAATGCCAGAGCGAATGCGAGCTTGAAAAACGAGCTGCCGAGTCCGTGAGCGTGTTTTAGTCCCGCCACGCTATCCTTGAGCTCGTCGATGACGCTCAAGTACTCGTAAAGAATTTCGAAGGGCGGTGTAAGGCGCGGGGGAGTACGGAATGCGATGTGGCTTTCGGAGGTGATATTAGCGGTTTTTATTATCCCGCGGATCGCGGGGTGGTCCCCGCCGACGGAATTCCACACTGCAAGCAGCTGAAAGCAACACTAAAACTTAGTCAATGGCAGAGGCGAGCATGCGGAATTTACGCACAACGTTCGCGTCCCTATCATCAAGTAACTCCCCCAATCCCTCTCGAGCCACATCCTCCAATGCACTCTCAAACGAACGCTCCAGCTTCTGCAACCAATGCCCGGAGTCCTCACCATGGAACAAAAGCTCTTGGATACACAACTCGGTGGTCAAGATCGAATTGCGATACATCTCAACCCCGACGACACCTTGCATACTTTGCACGGGAGAGTTGGAGCTTAGGCCAAAGAGACTTGTCACCTCCAGAGCAAGGCGAATTGGCTTGAACCGAGACAGAGAAGAGATGAAAAGCTGGGTTACGACTCTGCCAAAGTAGATAAAAGATGTTATTTTTAGGAAGTCAACTTCGGCACTTGACGTACATTTGTGACGTGAGCATACTGAAAACCGAGAAGGGGAGATTAGTGATGGGCTGACGTCAGGAAGTCGTAGATGGTGGATGGGCTTACTTTTCGAAAAGGGGCTTCTTTACAGATTCGAGTTTTTCGAGACTTTTCAGAGCTTGGTCGGCATCTCCCAAGAGCTCGTCGAGTTTCGTGGCCAGCTTGTCGTTCATGAAGGGATTGCGGTAACGCAGATTGAGGGCGAGGTCACGTATCGTCGGTATCGCTTGTTTGAGCTCCCTACGAATGGCGCGCGCGGGAATGGCCTCGACCTCGATAATAAGAGACAGCTCATCAGGAAACATGCTTGGGCTTTGAGGGTCCTTTGCACAGCTTTTCGGCCTTTAGAGATCTTTGGAGTCTTTGAAAGAGGGGGGTTTCCTTAATAAAGAGAAATAAGGAAACCTATTTTTCCCTGATGCTGTATCGGAAACAGGCGAGCCTGTTCTGCATGATCGATCCTGAAAAGAAGGCCATAAATGCAGCTGACATAGGCGATAAGAGGTCGAGACACGAGATGACTCACTCAAAAAGCTCCCCCCGCCCGCCGGTCATTACTACCTCAACCTCCATAAATGCCAATTGCAGGGCGAGGCAACGAATGCTGCCAACAGGAGATATAGTTACACTATATAACCTTACAATCGACGGCAAGCAAGACGGCTATGAGTACATACAGAGGCTTAAAGCTCGGCCCGATTCGAGCCAACGGTGATGCGTAGACGTAGAGGGCCAGGCCGATGCAAGCTCCCGTGGCGACGAGGCCAAGTACGGGCGACAAAGCGGTGTGCAGGAGTCTGCGGAGGAGTGCTATAGCGAGGGGCCCAACGGAGCCATGGCAAAAAAACAGTGCAGGCGAGGTCCATTCTGCGCGCCCGTCTAGCACCCGGAGATGGTGGTGGTTTTGTCGAGGACCGCGCATGGCTCGCGTTATATTCTCCGCCTGGTGGGGGTGCCTTGAAACTCCGCTCCAATTTACTCAGTATTATGTGGCTGAGTCTGGGTTTCAACTGCTTTGTCACGCAGAGGTAAGTAACGCCGTGATCAGCAACACTAGTAGTAGTACTTACCGTCACTCGAGATCTGTAGTGAGGACAAATTTAACTATATCGATACTCAATCCTCGGACCAGACTCCCTATCAAAGGCTCCTTTTTGCCCAAATTATGGGCGAAATTGCTCCAGACGAAGAACTTTCCGTTTTTTGCGCCGATATCGGCTGAATATTGCCCCTCGGTGCCCCAGGCCAGAGTCCAGCGTTCATCGTCGTGCGCACCGACGAACGGACTTATTCTCGACGCCAGCAGTCGGCGCAGAAATTGACCTCAACGCAGAGCGTCGATTTTGAACCGCCCCTCTCTTCGACATTACGCTCCTAGCTCTCTCAATGTCGGATTCCGAAATTATCTTTGGGAGCTTACTCTTCGTTGCTATCTCATTGGGCTGCTACAAAAAACAGATTTTTCGCTATGGCCTGTACGTGACGGTCGCTCATCGATGACCATGTCGCTGCGTCTGAATATCTTCTGTAGCATATACTTGGCTTCGACCTATCTCTGTCTCCTGGGCTTTATGCGGTCGCACTTTCAAAATGGGATGATATTGACGTGAGCCGTATATAAATGCACAAAACTCGTCCCGACTATCCACGCATACTTATGAGGTCCTTTGATTTTGAAGGCCTGTGCTCCTTAGTGAAACCGACGAGATGCGTCTATTCTGGATCCAGGCGCAACTTCCCCATCTCGTCAACCTTACCGCTATCGCACAGATTGAACCTCACAACCAAAAGGAAACCCACGTCCTACGCTACGCTGCCAATTTTCTCAGGGGGGAAACGCGGGGAGAAATGGACGAGCTAGCCGAGAAATTCGACGCGCTCGCGAGAAGCATTGAGCGCGCGTCGCAAAATTTAATAAGGCTGGAATCGATGGCCGCAGCTTCTGCAAATCTGTGCGTGTCACTATGGCCTAGCTGAGGGCGTGTGCTTATCAAACATTTGACATGCGCACCGTAGGATGCTGACTTCAAACGTGTAATTCATCCCGCCTTCACTCCCGTCTTTCGAGCGATGGCACTCAAGTCTCTCTCTACCTTGCTACAGGTTTACAGCCCGTGATGCGGCCCTTCAACTTTCAAAACACGTTACTCCAGAGCTGCGACACGCGCTGCACACACATATGCCCAACACTATCTCCTCGCCATGGCAAACTGCATATAATGCACTGGCGCCCAAAACATATCACCACTCCCTCCTCGCCACCGAGCTCCTTCTTGAAGAGATACTCCTCCATAGCGAGAACACAGCTCGCTCCGTACGTAGTATGGAAGCAGAGATTTTCGAGCTCTGCGAGTATATTACCGGAGGAGAGATCGGGAAAGCGGAGATACAGTCTGTGAGTCTCCGGTGGCACATTGAATAACCTCCTGCCGTCCCTTGAATAGAAAACTCCTTCCTGAACATCTGCAAGGTCATATCAGCGTGGAACTCTCTTGGCGCCGAAAACCGCACCCTATTCGCCGAATACAAACTGAAGCATGCTGTCTCGCCGGACGACGATCTCTGCGAACTCCGTTGTGCCAACACCCCCATCAGTCGGATGACCGTCCCCGCCGAACAGATCTACCAGTACCTCCGCACAATCGACAGACTCAAGCTCCGTTTTGTGCACTTGAAACCCAGCCTCGCAGAATTGCAATACCGCAACGTCGCGCGTGAGGTCCAAAGAGTTTTGAACGGGCGTTTGGAAGAGATTCGAGGGAATATGACGAAGCTACACGGAGCGGGGGACGTGGATGTTCGTTTTGCGCTTTTGAATAGTAAAAAGTGAGTTTTTCTAATTCCCACTACGCGGCCTTGCGCGGTTAAGCTGCGGGGGCGGGTCTCAAACAGGTCAGTCTGGGGGGAGGAAGGGGAAGCTGAAAATTTGATTGAGGCTGAAGCGTGGTTTTCCCGGGCCGAAGTGGCGCACAGGAGGTTGAGGGCAAATTGTACCCTTGATAAGATGGGGTTTTCGGGGCTCATGGCTAACAAGGAGCTTAGGAGTCCTTGGTGGAGTTTTTATTGAGCCATCACTGGTACTGCATCTCAAATCTCGAGCCATAGGTTTTTATTGTTAAGCTTGGCGTTCTCTTTGCTATCCTGCACACTTAGCTACTCAGCTTGCCGATGGAGCGCACGTATAAATAAAGTTATCTCTTCTGATAGGTAAATCGAACCATCCGGATTAATTGTGACAAGAGGCAAGGACGCTGCGGCGCTGGCGCTGGCGCAACTGGGAGAAGTTCTCCTATAATATGGGAGATAGATGTCGTAAGGATAACTCTTCAATTAGCTTGTGCCAAGACGCTTACTTTCTATTATAGACCCCTGAAGTCTACGCAACTTGAGCATTCCACCTCTGAGGCGTTTGCGAGTTAGAGATAGCTGGAATATACTCTTAAAGGCCAAGCCGTGGAACGCGCATCCACGATCTCGAAGGATGGGCTCGAGCGACTCCGAGCTCATCCCCATCTTTTCGGCAAAGCTGGTAATTTTAGCTCTATCGCCACCCAAAAGTGTCCACATATTCACAAGCTATATGCGGGGAAGACTTTAGCAGACACCCCCTCACATAACAGAGGACTAGTAAACTCTCACATGTTTTGCGTCTTCCGTGGGGATAACAAGCTTTTTCCTCATGATGAGTTCGCACATCTTATCAGTGGACCCCTTTAGCAGCTTTAGCGGATTGGATCTTTTGACGCCGAAGGTTATGAATAGATCCAGATCCCAGTAACCCTCGGATAAGCTCTGAACAGAGGATCCGATCACGCTAATGGAGTCGTGATGCAAGCTATTCGAAGGCAAGTCGCGCGTGCCACGGCTGCATGGAACGATAAAATAAGATAGACTTGGTGGTGTAAAAATGCGAACTTACGTGTCAAACCCACGCAGGCTGACCGGATTGACCGTGGTCAGTGAAGCTGAAGGCAGCCAGCCGCGTTGAAAGAGGGAAAACTTGCACTCACGCATTAAGAACATCTGCCCCCAGTCCGCATATGAGACGGTCGTATTCGTGTACCAGCCTCATGTGCCGTAAAATGCTATTGGATATCTTTTTGGCTTCATCATGAGAGACCTGATCGAAAAGTCTCGGAAGACAGCTGACAACGTCCTTGACTTTTGCCAACCCAGGTAGGAAATCCTCTACAAATTCGAGATATAGCGTAATAGTATTATAGAGACGGGCTTTGCTCGCTATAGCTGGCTTTTTCCTTCTATAGAGCTTAGTAGTAAGTCCAGAGCATCGACATTGTAGCTTAGGAGCAAAAGACACAAGGAGCCCTTACCTCAACGTTCTAATACATATGTGTCTATATGTATCAACGACCTCCTCTGGCGATGTGGGGGCGATGATATCATGGATCCTAGAGATAAACCGATCAACTTGACCCGTGCTTGGAAGCCGCGCGGGGACGAACATTAGCGTGCGACGAAAGTCCGACACTGGTTTTCGTATCTTGGAGAGCATCTTAGGGACGCCTAGTTAACCTAAAGCAAAGAAAAAGCTGTCTTTTCATTTCAAATCCTCACTGAGATGGAGCTGCCATGCGTACCTCAAGGGCAAGTTTTGGTACCTCCTGTGTCTCTCCCGCCCCATTAAGGGGTTTTTATTCATGCTTTGATCCACTCACATGGATCGGCGAAAGGCATAAAACATAAATATATCGTCCATCACTGGAGTACTCACACTAGAAGGTCGACCGTGTGCAGGGTACACCGTGGTAGCTTTCGAAGCGCAGTCCATGCCCGGGCTGGTCCGTCGTAGCGGATATGCGATGGATACGCGCCAGCAGGGGCTCCGACTTGATGGAAATATATGATCAGGTGCCGGTCCACGGGAATTGCAACTGCAATGTTTCTCGCCGCACGCAGCGTGGTAGGTGTATCGAGGCCGCTCGCTCCTTGGCGTCTAGCCCATGTAATTTTATAGTAGATCATTGTTCAGTAACTCGGAGGTATTTACGCGCGCGAGTGAAAGGCGTTCAATCGGGGCCAATGGGTTCAAGAGCAATGGATGGGTGCCGCGTGTCTTCGTAGTAGGCTGAAGAATGGGGGGTAAAATAAAGGAGATGATCGCGGTACCAAGGTAGTGCGTCTCACCATGGCGTTGACCATTGTCGCCAGTAGTGGGTGGTGCCCCATTCTCTGGGACAGAGGCTCCTCCCCGTGCTCGTGATCAGCCGAACCTCTCTGTAGGCTATGAAGGGGCTGTGGATGAGACCCCCGCCGGGTTTTTTGAGCAAATTGTCCCAAATAAGTCGACCCGCACGCTGGTTTGCGCCATCGGTTATGGATTATGAGCGACCGCCAATTACCAGGAGAGAGTGCCCGATGCTGCTGAAGGTGCCAACACAGCGCACTGGCGTAGCCCGCCATCCCAGCACACCACCGCGAGTCCCCCGAATTCAGTACTTATAATTGAATGTAAGAACCGGCTCTCGGCGTTCAAGAGCCAAACACGCACTTGAATCGGGCCTCGGAGATTGCGATCATGTGCCTCGATATGCGAATGCTGGCTATGGTTTCCCCCTCGAGGCTGCGCGCAGGCATCCGAGTTTGCATAGCTGACAACGATGCGCCACCCAGTGCTACAGAAGTCCGAGAAAGGGTGGTTGACCACCATCACCGTGTCTCAGTTGTCAAGCGCTACCAGCCAAATCGAACTACAGTGCGTGAATGGGCGAACAAGCTGCTATGATAGACCCTCTGACGTGCTTGGTTGCTCCCCCACCTGTTTAGATGGAATTCGTACCCCGTTCCGGTGACATTTGTGCTGCACTGTACAGTCGCGGCGACGGTGTAACTTTTCATTGGGCCTTCCTTGTCATCCAAGACCAAGAACGCGGGTTTAAGATGCACGCTGTGGACGATAGTTCAAACGTGTGGTCGTATCAAGAAGGTCTCGAAGCATTCAGAGCGAATCCGGACCTTGTGGCCTTGGTCAAGATCGGTGAGACAGAGTTCTTTTAACTGATAAACATCTTTGGACTTACTCGGGATGGTCAACATAGGGAGCTTGCAGGAAGATCACTCGACATTGGAGGCCGTTCAAGAGGTCTTAAAAACACGCGTCCTAATCGATCCGGCGGGCTTCCGAGGGCGATTCAGTTGCAGAACATGGTTCACGGCCGGGATAGGCGAGCTTGACGAGTACGCCTACGTGACCGTGCCGGACAAATTCAAACTGGAGAATGAGTTGCTGCAGGTGGCCACTACAGCAGAAATGGCTAGGTTGCGCGGCGTGCGCAGGATTTCCGAGTGCTGCGAGCTGAGCGGTTAAGACCCAAGTGTTCATTCCTTGTCTAGCGTTGCGCGCTATCCAAGGCCCCTATGCACTACCCCCTTTGAAAGTGTCTCCTCTATACCCCCTCTTTTTGCGCGTCTAAATACCTCGTACGTCCTACGCATAACTAGATTTGGGAGTAAGTAAACCCAAGCCGAGGAAGGCACGTCTGCCGGCAAGCATGACGTTACAAAAAGCCGCGGTTAGCTGCGCACACGAGATAGACGAGACGAATGCTCAAGCCGAGAGGTACTGGCAAGCGGCGCAGACGCTGTCGTCGCCGCCGCAGACGATGGTGACGCGACTCGCGGCAGGCAATCGGAGTGTGATCGGAGCCCGGACTCGGAATCAGAGGTCGGAGCGACGCGTCCTCGATGACGGCGGCCCCAAATAAGCGCAAGCAGCAGCTTTGCTCTCAAGTATCCACCACCGACACCGTCTGCCTCGCCGCCGCCGCCACCGCGCACGCCCTCTCCAACAGCTTTGGCATCCTCGAGAACCGGTGTATACTGCTAAAATGGACGGAGATCTCATCAAACTCGTTAACAAACTCCAGGATACGTTTAGCAATCTTGGTACGCCTGCAGTCTGGTGCACAAAAGTGCTACAGCTGACCTTGTTGCGCGATGCCAGGGGGTGAGTTGGATATGCCCCAGCTGGCTGTGGTCCGTGCATCTCTCTCGCGCTACTGAAATTGGCCTTAAACTTTGCTGTTGACCGTGTCTGTGCGTCTAATTTTTTCATCAGGTTGGCAGTCAGTCTGCGGGCAAGTCGAGTGTACTGGAAAAGTAAATATTGAATGCGTTCTTTTCGACTAAATGCACACATGGAGGCTTATTCGATTAATTTAGCATCGTTGGACGCGACTTTCTCCCTCGCGGACAGGGTATCGTTACGCGACGGCCACTCGTGCTCCAGCTCATACACACGCCCGCGTCTCCCTCCGATACATACACCGAGTATGCACAATTTCTCCATGTCGACAAGCGTTTCACCGACTTCAAAGAGGTGCGGCGCGAGATCGAGTCGGAAACGTTCCGGGTTGCTGGCCAAAATAAGGGCATATCAAAGCTCCCGATCCATTTGCGGATATACAGCCCCAACGTGCTTGATCTGACATTGGTGGATTTACCAGGTCTAACGAAGATCCCAGTCGGTATGTATCTTTGCATCTAGGCCCTGTCTCTGTCACTTATGCTTGCTGTTGGACATCTTGCAAAGGGGACCAGCCCTCAGACATTGAGCGACAAATTCGAAACCTCGTCATGGACTACATCTCCAAACCGAACTGCGTTATCCTCTCTGTCTCTGCTGCCAACGTCGACTTGGCAAACTCCGATTCTCTCAAGCTCGCGCGCTCGGTCGACCCGCAAGGTCGACGTACAATTGGTGTACTAACCAAGCTTGATTTGATGGACGCTGGAACCAATGCTGTCGACATCCTTTCTGGACGCGTATACCCACTCAAACTTGGCTTCATCGGTGTGGTAAATCGTAGCCAGCAAGACATTAACGCAGAGCTCGACATGACGGCGGCATTGGATCGCGAGACGGAGTTCTTCCGGAACCATGCCGCGTATCGAAATATCTCGCACAGAAACGGAACGAAATTCCTGGCAAAGACGCTTAACCAGGTGCGAGACCCCCTCTAAGCAAGTGACGGCCCTCGCTGAGCAATCATGCAGGTCCTCATGAACCACATTCGAGACAAACTCCCCGATATGAAAGCCCGCCTCAACACACTCATGGGTCAAACGCAACAAGAGCTGGACTCTTTTGGCGACGCAGCCCTATTTGGTCCCCAGCATCAGGTTAGCTTTTATACCTTAGCTATGATGCCACCGATTTTTGCTTACGACGTTAATATACCAAGGGAAGTCTTGTGCTTAAGCTTATGACTCAATTCGCGCGCGACTTTGTGTCCTCCATCGAAGGCACATCCCTCGAAATCAGCACGAAGGAGCTCTCAGGAGGCGCACGGATATATTACATCTTCAACGACGTCTTTGGGCACGCGCTTGAATCAATCGACTCGACGTCCGGCCTCTCTTCGCACGACATCCGCACGGCCATACGGAACTCGACTGGCCCAAGACCCAGTCTTTTTGTCCCAGAAGCTGCTTTTGACTTGCTAGTGAAGCCCCAGATTAAGCTGCTTGAATCGCCTAGCTTGCGCTGTGTTGAGATGGTGTATGAAGAGCTCGTGAAGATTTGTCATAACTGCACAAACGCTGTGAGTGCGAAACATTGGCAATCGCCTGCAAACTCAAACTCATTCGCTTTGGTTGATTAGGAGCTGCAAAGATTTCCGCGGTTACACGCTCAGCTGATAGAAACGGTGTCCGAGTTGCTTCGCGAGCGACTGGGGCCCACGTCGGAATATACCAAGAGCCTGATTGAGATACAGGCCGCTTATATCAATACCAACCACCCTTCGTTTGTCACAGCGTCGACTGCGGTGGCCAAAGAACCTCCACCGCGAAAGCAAATCACTGTTGTTGAGAGTAATCTATCCGTACGTACCCCTTTTCATTACTCGAGGATAGCGTGCTGAGAAATATAAAACTAATAGCCGAGTGGTGTTGATACTCCTGTCAATGGAGTCGACGAGGACGACGATAACTCGTCCGATCAACTCACGCCCAACGGCGGAGCCAGCCACTCCTCCGCATCGCGCGAAGGCCGATCCGTGTCTTCTACCCTACACGACCGTGCGCGCGAAAAGCACTCCACCTCATCCACCCTATCCACAGGCTCCCACCGCCACCACCACTCCTCTCGGTCGGAACGGCGATCGGCCGCGAGCGCCGCCGCCGCCGCTCCGCAGAGCGCGGTGCCAGGGTCATCGCCGATGGGCGCAAGAGACTCATTCTTGAACATGTTCTTTGGTGGACACCAATCGGAGCCTACGCCTTCGGTTGTTCGATCTTCGAGTCCGTTCAGGAGCGGGAAGTCGCGGAAGAGCGGAGACCTGGCGGAGCCGGGTGAGTCAAGGATAGGGGGTATGGAAGGGAATGCAGCGTTTGATATGAAGAGCTTGGGAAAGCACATTGATATGGTGAGCGATGGCCCTATTCGCCACCCTGACAATCAGCGCTCAATATAACTGTCATTCGTAGACGCCCAGCGACCCCACAGCCACCTTATCGAACCGCGAGGAGATGGAAGCGACGCTAATCCGCAATCTCATCGCCTCGTACTTCTCCATTGTGCGGCAGTCGATCCAGGACCTCGTCCCGAAGGCTATCATGCACTTTCTTGTCAACCACACTTCGGAGCATGTGCAAAACCGCCTTGTATCGACGCTGTACAAGCCGGATCTATTCGCGGGGTTGTTGCACGAGGACGATGCGCTGGTAAACGAGCGCGCGAGGGTGAAGTCGCTGCTGGACGCGTACAAGGAAGCGTTCAGGACGCTGTCGGAGGTGACGCTCAAGTCGACATCATGAGGGGCGCGGCAGTGGATCGGGCTGAGAGGGAGACGAATTTGCTGGCTTTTCTTTCCGTGTCTTTCCCCTTTGCTGAATCAGAGTTCTTACTGCATCGTTCATTCGATAGATGTATATTGTACACACGTCCCCATCTCCTTTCTCTATTGCACGTTTCAGGAGGCTTATGACATTTCACTTTGCGTGTCTGAATGCGGAGCGCGCTTGAAGCTTATACAACGCAATCCCTGCATCCCAGCCACACAAGCAAGTGCTCCATCTCCCCCCATCGCCAATTTGGCCGTCAAAGTACCCGGATCCTTGACTCCAATCTCATACCATGGCTTCCTTTTATGCATGAACTTAGAGATCCCTGCCAACTTTCTCTATCTTTGACAAGACACTGACAGTGAGACACCTTGAAAGTGTTCCTTCCATCTCTGTCTTTGCCTTGAATTCCCCAAAAACTCATCAGATGCTGCGTCAGTGTTTTTTCATGCCTCTTAGAGTGCTGTTATGCTAACATATAACATATGTGTATGATATTTGCATCTGCCATTCAATATGGGTTCACCCTATGGCTCTCCAAAGACTCTAGCATCAAGTACCCAGATAACACCAACAATCAATAAAAGGAACCACAACTGGGTTCCCACCCCACACCAGTAAAAAGGATGAAGATTCTCACTCCACAAAAGAGATGGAACTGTAATCGGACAAATCTATAATAATAAGACCATCCTCCACTCTAGACCTTAACTCCAAGGTTCCCACTCCATGCTCCATGACAGAGCAAGAGGCACTAGAATGTTCCAACAGTTACAAACACAGAGGATGGTCCTATGTACAATGTATATATAGTCCTGGCCCAGGGACATGAGCCAGCTGGAGACAGCTGAAGATGGCCAGGCCATTGATTCTGGCCTCAGTGTCAGGGCTAGGGGGCGGAGGCCAAGGGCCAACGACGGAAACTAGGAGGACGCCGTCGGAGAGCGGCGCGGAGTGGATGGGAACCAAGGTAAACGATGAGGAGGTCTACAGGGGTCCAAGCGAACGAGGACGTATAGGCAAGCTCAAGGGAAACCAGGGATGAGAGGGAAAGGCGCTTTGTAGCGTGAGGAAATGGAGTCTTTTTTTTTTTTGTTAACGCATGTATATTAGAGCCCCGAAACCTAAGGTTTATGCGGGCGACTAAATCTGGGATCTAGCCTACATGACTGATAAGAAGAGGAAACTGAGGGGGGGTCAGTAGCAATCAACCTAATCCACTACGCTAAGTACAGGGGGAGAAGGAAGTGAACCGCTGTAGAGCCGATTGTGGCTCTAGACGCGGATAGGTCATTTTTCAGTAGTTTTGGACTCACTTCCGTTCGTCCCGATCCTGGATGAGTCCTTCCGAGTCCATGCCATCATTGCCTTTCCGCTTCACAATCATTCCGCGTTTCCAACCCGACTCCT
>KL198019.1:999318-1116081 GCA_000697705.1 Botryobasidium botryosum FD-172 SS1 | reverse complement strand
TGACCCAACAACATATATGATCACATTTGATTTAAATCAATATACTGAAGAATGACTGCCTGGCATATAGAAAATTATAATATTTGTTACTGACACTGCAGTAGCACATGGTATGATTGAGGGTGCATATACAGTGATTCTATAGTCCTGTAGGAATTGTTCAATGTTATTTTTATCAAACTTGGTATACCTATTGAAAACTTATTATTCAAACAATGTGCCACATTCACTTGGTAATGCAGAAGGTAGCAATTGAAATGGACAAAGAGAATGCATGTTTGAGAAAATACCCAAGCTTTTTCAGCAGCAGAGACTCTAGGCCTAATAGAGTATGATCACAAATATTTGGCCATATCACATTGTGAAGGGGTGGTAAAATATCTTCATCTTATACTTGGTCAAATCTCGGATGCAAATGATTTATGAATACTTTTGTCATGGAATTGTACATACTCAATTGCATGCATTCACAGTAGCTCATGTCCCAGGATGTCATAGATGCTGTACAATGATGCTGTGTGCACAGTCTTGTATAATGGTGCATATTTACAACAATTCCATGGGGTTGTGATACTGCTGATGTCTGGGTTTTTGTAGTAGCCCAAAATGTCACAAGCCTGCTCTTTCTAAAATATACTCCCTTTGCAATCATAGCTGCTCTCCTTGCTCTCACCTTGACTGATCTACTTGCCTTGAGCAGTGATCCCTCACTTGAGTCTGCACCCATCATACACATCCTCTCCATTGAACCCCTGGCCAATGACCTATCATCCATCTTACAGCTCAACCTCAGTCCTCACCCTTTATCTACCACATATTCTTGTCAGCTAGTGAGCCAATCAACACACTGTTACAAGTGCATTTGGTATGATTTTTTACACCACAATTGCATATGCATCCATAACAACTGTTGTTTGGGAGTGGGTGTGCAAAGTGACAGTATTTGTGCAAATCACAACTACCATCTGGATGGAGCATCATTTGGGATGGTCTTTGGAATATCACTTGTGGAGGTGTCATTTGCACTAGTGTATTCTAAATACAGCCCAGGGCTATATTTGGACAAACAATGCTCACAAATCACATGTTGGAGACCTGCTTTGTCACATGTTGCACAACACACATCCCCCTATGCGCCTCTGTAGACACTCTATGGTGCCTCTAGTACTTGTGTAAGGCAGTACAAAATTTATTCAAGGGGATGGAGAGTTGTCTCCAAACTACTTTAAAGGTGCTCAGACTCACCCAATTCTCTTGGGCTCCTGACCTCAGAGTGCTTTTTTTGTGTATTATATGGTCTACTATACATCCCTATCCATCCCAAATCCATTCCAGAGCAAAACTTTGAACTCCAGAAAAAAGTGATTTTCATGAGGTGATGCTGCCAAACAGTAGTGTTGTTTGAGTGAGGGATTGGTATTTCATGGCTCTGGATCTGGTGATGTTAACATGGTCCAAAAAATGGTATTTGGGCAAATAATCATACCAAATGCACTCTTGGGAAACAAGGGAGTTCAGACTCAGATGACCTCCACCACACATTAATGCCAGCTAGCCAGCCAAGATATCAAGTTTTCTTGTCTTGTGAGCCATTATTGGGTTGTCAGGCCCTACATTTTGAGACTTCAAATGTATGCATACTTCATGTAGCATGCCAGGCCCCAGCAGCAAAAGATACTATGGCCACTAGTTAGTCATTGACCAATTGTGATTTGCATCCCAGACTTATTCCCTATCCTCCATGTCAAAGACTCAAATCAGCATAACCTGTCACTTGATTGAAAAGTACATTTTTTTGCTGAAAAATGCTGAATGTCCAATGCAGAAAAGTCCAAAAAATGGCCCAGAAATGGCTGGAGGCCCAAGAGTCTTTGATCCAGCAATGAGTCAGGCAAGAGTCCATATACAATCTCTGATTGAACTTTTAGTTTTTGTCCTCAAGGCTCACACCTCCAGCCAAAATTTAACCCTTTCCCATACTTTTCTGCATCAGACATTGGGAGATTTTTGCAAAATATTGGACATTCTGGCATATAACACCCTCTAACAGAGGCCAGGGTCTTATCCAAAGATACACTTATTCAACCATCCTTAGGCTGAGATACTCAGATTGTTTAACATGATATCTCACATAAAGTTGTTTCAAGTTTACATGAAATGATTGTACACTTCCAAGAAACTAAAATGATGATGTGGTACAAGCTAAGCTAGGATCCAGTGGTGTTTACCATATCCAAATGGAGTGGATGGGAGGGGGGGAAATGTAAAAATATGACCAGCCCCCCCAGCAAGGTTGCACCAATGGACCCTGAGCATAATGAAAAGTGCTTGACAGCACCAAATGCTGGTATTTCTGTGGCTTGCAAGCAGATGTCAAAGCACCATTGTGCCCTGGTAAAAGATTGCATAATCTCTACATATATGGCAAAGAATGGAGACTGAGTATTGAGCTGATCTGTACCTGGGGCCAGACTGAAGGTCTCCAGCCTGACCTCTCTGGAAGTATCCCAGGCCCATACTGCAGCCCCTTCATATGATTCAACTCTTTCAGAAAGCAGGCACAGCTTGGACCCATCAGGAGTGAACTTCATTGCAGAGTAGCGCCCTTGATCAGGCTGGAGTTGTCCATATATATCAAGCATGCCACCTGTGATAGCATCCCATAGGCAGATTTCAGTTGAACCTGAAGCAACCCTAAGCCCATCTGGAGAGAATGCCACAGAATAAATCTGGTCATTATGGCCTGACAGGGGCCCAGCAAGTAAAGCACCAGTCATTCCATCCCAAATGCAGATAGTTTTGTCCTCAGAGGCAGATGCAGCTCTCATTCCATCAGGGGATAATGCAATAGCATGAACCCTATTCTGATGTTTTTTGGAGGTCAAAATAAGGGTACCTGATAGCATATCCCAAAATGAAAGGAAGCCATCTCTAGACCCAGTGATTGCCCTTGATCCATTGGGAGAAATAGCAATGGAGACAATCCTCCCATCTTGCTCACTATCCAATGGCCCAATCATCTCACCACTGATCACATCCCATATGCAAATGGTACAGTCTGCACAAGTTACAGCCTTTACACCATCAGGTGAGCACTGAACTAGAAAGACTGGTGCTGGCACAGGCACCACTGGTCCAGTGATGGGTGCTCCAGTTGATGTATCCCATATGCAAATAGTGCCATCAAATGCACCAGTGATGGCCCTGCAGCCATTGGGGGAGAGGCATATTGACAAGGCATGAGACATGCTTGAGAAAATGTAGTTGTCAAGCGGACGATGCAAGCTTGGGACCCATACATTGGCTGCATTAGCACCCTGTTGAATATTGACATTGGTAGGGTCTGAAATATCTCTTGGGTCACAGAGCTGATTGAAGTGGGCATTGTTTGCTACATCCCACATACAGATGGTCTTATCAATAGAGCCAGAGATGATTTTGGATCCATCTGGTAAGAAAGCCACCATGGATGGCCCTCTGTTGAATCCTCCTATCAAGGGCCCAAGGATGAGATGACCAGTGGAAACATCCCACACACAAACAGTTGTGTCATATGACCCAGACACAATCATTGATGCATCTGGAGAAAATGCCACTGAACCAACTCCAAGACCATGCCCTTTCAATGGAGCATAAATTTGCACCCCAGCAATTGCATCCCAAAGATAGATGGCACCATCACCTGACCCAGAAACAATCAGAGTATCATCAGGGGAGAGAGATACAGACAACACTTCACTCTGATGCCAAAGTGGTCCAAGGATCATGAAGCCAGTCAAGACATCCCAGACACAAAGTGCCCCATCTTTTGAGCCTGACACAAGCTTTAGCCCATCAGGGGAAAAGTCAGCTGATGAAAACTTGGTTTTGAGATGGGCCCCAAATGGCTCAAGCATGGTGGTGCCATTGATGGCATCAGATATGATAATTGAGTCCTCTGAGAATGATGCAAGTTTTGTACCATCAGGGGAGAACTGAGCTGGTAGAGACTCCATCCTGAGTGGGCCAAGGAGAAGGGCTCCAGTAGCTGCATCCCATATTATGGTGTCTTCCCAACTGGAAGATGCCAGCTTGGTACCATCAGGGGAGAAGACCAAAATCTCAACTCCAGTCTGGTGGCCAACTTGGAGTGGCCCAAGGACCACAGAGCCAGTCATGAGATCCCATATGCAAACAGTTTTCTCTCTTTGTGCAACAGTGGCAACCCTCAATCCATCTGGAGAGACTGCCATGCACTGAAACTGAGGCTTGGGCTCACTCAGGGTAAGCTGCCATGGGGGCCATGCCAACAATGGATTGCCTGAAACTTTGAGCATCACATCATCCCTGTGGAATGTCTTGTAGATGAGGCTCTGAGATGGGGAAAAGGGCAGTGCCACTTTGTACACTGACAGTGGGTGCTGCTCCATGATGTGTGAAAAGTAGCGACAGAATCTCAGGGAATCAGACACCAAGTCACACAGGAGAATATGATCTGGGAGGTGGTTCTACAAGGCAACCTGATTAGGAAGAGATTGGCAAATGAGCTGATCAAAGAGTGACTTACTTGAGCCCAAGATTCTAGCTGGTGCAACATATGCCATGCCTTTTGCACCTCCTTGGAGATACACATAGCCTCCAACCAATGCAATAGATGGATATGCATGAGCTGGTACACTCCACTTCCAAGAGATTCCAGCTCTTCTCCAGTAGCACAGACATGAGGGATCCAAAAGAGGCAGGCATAGGCAAGTTCTGAGGAGAGGCTGGGCATAGAAGTAGGTCTGAGAGAGTGGACCAGTCCAAGCAAGTTCTCCTTCAAAAAAAGACCCAGCAGCTCAATACAATGGAAAGCCATGTATGTATTGTGCAGCTTGGCATTAATGAACCAGGGTAGTCTGGCCTGCCCTTGGTTGGTCAGGAAGTCATAGAATGAAGGGTGAATGATGCGGATGGCACCAGTTGGCTCTTCAATCAAGACAGCCCGGAAGTAAGATGTCATCTGCAGAGACCAGTTTGGTGGGAAGCTCAGGAGGCTGTCCATGGCAGAAGGTGGGAGAGGGAGCTTGGCAACAAGGATTGCACCAAACAGCTTGCAGAATGCAGTGCAAAATTCCTCATCATCCCACTTCTGGCAGGCATGGAGGACAGTGGTATATAGCTGGGAGAGAGTGTCCACCCTGTCCTTTGGAGTCACCCCATTGATAAGGATGTCTAAGCGCTGAACAGGGTTCATCCCATCATCCATGTATTTGACTGCTGTATCAGCCCAGATGAAAAGACCACCTGCATGAGTGGTGAGCACTCGGAGCACAGGGCATCCAGGCCAGTCTGAGTCAAGGGCAAGATGCTGCTTAGACTTGACAATTTTAGCCATTGAATGGCGTAGGAATGATTTGATATCCTTCGAGTTCTCAGAAGTGATCTCGAGGGTATGGCATCCGACATGTGCCTGATTGCCAAAGGCACTTGCAATATCATCACTCGGCCTGCTCGTGATCAAGATCCTGACACATGAAGGAAGGTGCTGTGACTCATCCACTAGTGTCGAGAGCAAGGAGCTGCGGCCCTCGGCATTCCCGCACTCATCCAAGGCATCAAGGATGAGCACAAGAGGGCCGTCATCATCGAGTGCCTCGATGGAACACAGCGGTTTTACAACCAGCTGCATGAACTGGTTCCGAACATGGGACCGCGTCATGTAGGGGCTCTTATCAAGCAGCTTCGAGACCTTTTCCGCAATGCGGTGGTCAAATAAGGCAAGCTGATAGGCCAAGGTCTTAACGACCCGCGAAGGCATGCTTCGCTCTTCAACATCACGGTTGAAGAAGAGAAACGCTCCGAGGCGTCCCAGGCCGGCAAATGTATCTGCGAGCGTAGTCGACAGCGTACTTTTGCCAAAGCCAGCAGGGCCAGGAAGCCAAAGGATGCGCTGATTCGCATCTGGATCCATCACCCACTCTGTGATCGCCTGGATCTCGCTGTTTCGCGTGCCTGGCTGGCAGCGCGGGAGATCGAATGTCTCCATGTCCACTGGCGCAAGCTGGCTCATCAAAACTACAAATATCTGTGAGCAGCTAGCGTTGCTGTGAGCAAGTGAACTCGAACTTACACATCTTCTCAACACGATTAGAAACGCGCGTGGTAACCAGCGTAATGTGGGCCAAGGATCTGTTGCGGAACGAATCCTTCAGATCCCGTAGCGCGTCCTCGAACTCCTTGATTTTAGCATCCGTAGACGAAATCGTTTGGTGGAGAACACGTTCTGAGGGAGAGAAGAACGTGAGGTGGAGAACAAAACATTGTGTACTGGTACACTTACTGCCGAATCCCAAGCCCACGTACTCCCGAATAAACAGCACACACTCAATCGTTTGCTGGAGGATCGCCTCGATTACGCTCTCCAATTCCTTAATCTTTTCCGTACCCTCGAGGGCGCGAACCGTCGTATAGAGGTCGCCAATCTGCGTAATGAGCCGCACAACTTTGTCGTCGCGGTCGAGCTGATTTCTAGGTATCTTTCGTATCAAGATATGAGCCACCATTATAGACATATTCTTTGATAGAGACATACCTGATACAATGCGTGTACAACTTTCCACGCAACATTGACGATCGGATGAATCTTTGCAGAGACAATATGAGCATGTTTGCATCGGCCACGCTGCACTGCCCTGGGCGTACCTTCGCAACCTGGTCCATAGCCCGGACGAACGTCTCCAAGACGGTAACGATTGCCTTGATCGATTCGTGAGAAGACACACTCTCAATGAACTCGTCGATCCGCGCGCCAGCTGGAATGATAGGGTGCGATGACGAAGGGAGGCTCTTAGTGAGCCCTTCGACGAAGAAGTCGAGGGCGTCGCTGCGCGGAGCCTCACGAGCGTGGACTGTGAGCGTTGCGCCGCCGGTGGCCGAGGGAAGGAGCTTAAGGACAACGTCTGGCAGAGTTCAAGTGTGATGTGAGATGTGAGCTAAACGAGGAGCGAGGAAAAGATTACCAACGCACCAGAGCTGTCCGTAGAAGACTTGAGCAATTCGTCTATCTCGATGGCAGCACGGCACAGGAAAGTGTTCCCGAGCGTTCCGTCGTGGAATACCCGAAGAGAAACAACTGAAGAGGGAGGCAGCTGCACGCTGAGGGAAAGTAGATGTAAGAGCCTCTGGACATGCAGGGCGTGCACAGATGATGAACTTACAATGGGAACGACTCGTTCCAGACAGGTTGCGTAGTCGCCTCGGCGGCCGTTTTAGTTTTGCCCTTGATTCCACCCGCTTCAATTTTCACGAACGGTTTCGGAGGTCGTCCCCAGCGCAAGGGGAGATTAGATGCGTTGATGACTGGAATGCGTTAACCCATTTCAGTACGCTATTTCTCTAATCAAGATACCTGATATAATGATCAATCTCGAGCTTACTTGTAATATCCAAAGATCTTGTACTGTGGGGCGGATGTTCAGAATCCAGATAGATTAGATCGCGCGTACTGGTATGGTGCGTACGCAAGGTACTCACCCATCCGATTCAGCCCTTCGTTCATCTCCAATCTCATTTTTCTTGCTTGTCGCCATAATTATCGATGAGGTAAATGCTGATCTCAAGTGTTCCCAATGCAAAGCGTCCCTACGAGCAGCAGGCAATGGATATGCGGATTGGCGGCAGGTGCTTGCGTTTATGTAACGTTAGCGTCGACTGCAAGAAATTCGACAGCGGTTCCGTAAGCACCTTGCTTGGTTCACTTCCGTATCCAGTATGTAAACAAAAAGATGGAGAGATCCTTCAAGAATCAAGAGGGCTTTGAGAGCCTTGGATATCGAGCGTCGGGCAACGAGTGCCCATGGACAAGTACTACATAGCCGAAACTATGCTTTCCACGGGAGCCATTGAAACACATAAGACGATCCTGTTCTCCGTCGCTAGCAGTAGCTGCCTGCAGTACCGTGCTCAGCGCCTTATTATAACACTAACGAGGGCATTGCTACCTTTTACTGATCTCACATGGTTCGCTAGGTCGGGGAGTAGAGACTCATCACGCAATATGGGGGATGATGATCAGAAAGATTCTGACAAAAGGGAATAGCATTGCAAGACAAATTCTAGACGACCAAAAATATAAGACACAGTGGAGCAAGTTGAACTAGATGAGGGAAAACGTATAAGCAAGTGGGCGGGGGATCTGTACAAATGTCAAGTGTCGTGGGGTGCTACGGTGGATATGGGGGATAGGATGGGACGAGATGGGGCGAGGTGACCTGGGGCAGGAGATGATCGTATGGACATGAGGATTATAGTGTCTTTCTGTTCGTGATTAGTACCTAGGACTCGGTTGCAGTCTCGGCAGGGACGCTAACTTCGGTGGCGACGGGAACGGGCGCTGGTGCCGTGGGCTTCACAGACACCCACTTCTCTTTGGGGACCGGCTGGGCAGCAGCAGCGGCCTCAGCGACGGCCGGAGTTGCATTTTCCTCACCAGATTTCTCAGACTCTTCATCGTCGCTCTCATCAGCATCATCTACCGAGTCATCAACGACTTCCGAGGATGATGTCTGGCACGCGGTTTCCGACTCGGAAGTCGTTGACGACGCTGGCGCAGGAGGGACGACCTTACGGCTCGCCTTGGGCTTTGCAGCAGCGGCCTGAGTCTAGTCGAACGAGGGGTTAGCTTGGATATCTTATACACCAGTAGTGCGGGGCAGACGAACCTTGGCTGCTTCTTTGGCCGCAGTCTTTGCTTTCTAAAATCGAAATCAATGAGTTTCACGGTTGACGGCTAAATGGTCAAAATATTTACCTGAGCAGCTTCACGCTTGGCCTTCTTCTCCGCCTGATAAGATATACAATTAGATTAAGAAACTTGCCGGATGCACAGACGAAATAAAATAAGCGTACCTCTTCTTTCTCAAGCTTCTCCTTGGCTTCGCGCTCTTCTTTTTCTTTCTGGAGTCTTATTTTCAGCTCGCGCTCTTTGATAACCCAGGCCTCGACCTCAGCAACCGCCTCTCGCGGGCGAGTCTTGTTCCTCAAGAGATATCCTTGGAGTCCAGCCACCTATTCCAAAAAGGCCAACCAACTCAGCTCCGCGCATAATAAAATGGGAGAGAAAAAACGCGACATACGCTAAGCTCATTCTCCGGGATGTGAGCCGCAAACTGGGCCGCGAGGACAGCGATCTCCTCTTCGTCCAAGATGGGCACGACAATCGCGTTCTTGCCGCCTTTGCCAATCGCATTCTTGGGGCTGGGCTTGGTCTCGACCTTGGTGCCCTCTGCCGCAGAGTTCTTAGGTTTGCATGGGAAGAAGTTCTTAAAAATACCCTCGGCCTGCCACTTGCTCGCGTGCTTGAAATCGACCCACACATCCATGCGGCCTGGGCGCGACAAGGCAGGGTCCAGGCGCTCGATGTGGTTCGTTGTCGCAAAGAGCAATCTAGCCCGAAGCTGTCAGCATCGAAAGACACCGGGCACTAGTATTTGTGGGGTGGATTTACCTTCCCTCAGCGGCGGCCACGCCATCAAGACTGTTGAGGAGGCCGCTCAAGCTGAGGGTGTTGGGGTCTGGAGCCTCGGTCGTGGCTGCCGGAGTCGCCGTAGTTGCGGTCGAGGAGGAGCCGGCGCGAGGGATGCCCGTGGATTTGGCGTCGCGAGATACACCGCGAGTGAATGCTGCGTCCAGATCCTAGGCGGAGTTTAGAATTATTTAGATATCCGTTCTCTATTCAGAATAGAAAAGAGATCTCACCTCGAGGAGAACAATGCATCTGAAAGCGAGGCGCGAATAAAAAGACACGTTGAACAATTACCGATGGGCACGAGAAAACCTCCGCAAACTTACCTTGGCGGAACACGGGACATCAAAGTGGACAATGTTGTGTCGCTCATTCTATTCGAGACACGTTATTAAAGCGTGCATTGCAAGGGAAAGTAGCAACTTACCCTTTTGCGCTCAAGCTGATGACATAGATGTCCAGACCAAGCTCACCCGCCATGGCATGAATCAAACTGGTCTTCCCGCTTCCGGGCACACCGTGCAGCAGGTAGCCTCGACGGAATGGAATTCCTACATCGAAAAGTAAGTATCAATCCCAAAACCATTTGACGGACAGAGGTTGTTAATTACCTCGCTCGCCATACCAATATTCGCTTCGAAGGAAATCCTGGGCGTCGGCAAGAAGCATGTCCTTAAATTTCGAATTTCATTAAATCGAAGCTCGGAAATGAAACGACAGATCAACTAACCTTAACGCCAGGCTCCAGTACGATAGAGCTCATGGGTCGCTTCTGTCGCGACCCATTGAAACGCCAACCACCAAATCTACGACTGGGAAATCAGCACTTTGTCTCTATACACTAGTGGGAAAGAAATAATCACTGGTCTGCAAGGTAGATATTGACTAAATAGCGACGTCAGCAATGATTCCTGTTGTGCACAAGGAAAATCTTCGAAATGCCTACCGCGATCATCCATATCCGCCTCGTACTCGCGCTTGGCCTGTAGAACGAGCTTCTTCAGGATCGAGTTATTGCGGGCGACGACACTGCATTGTATCGGTAGAATTAGTAAACGCGTGTCTGACACCTGTAAATATGAAACACAAACCTGATTTTGAGCTCCTCTGAGGGACCATACTCTGTCGTGCGCATAGACCGTGTGATCTACGTGAGGGTGTGAGTTGAAGCTTCACAAAAGGAGGTTGGGAGTGGATCCTACGCGAAGCCAATGGCCGTGGTAGAAGACGTGGTGGGTGGTATCTGGGGACGCGCGATGAGTAACTCAAATAGATGAGATCATTATAGGCCACCATACTCACTTAGAGATGGCATAAACGCGACCTGGCGCTTACGCTTCCCGTGCACGAGCTGGTCGTCGTCGTCTAGGAGGTCGACGTCTACCTCCTCCTCCTCTTCGCAGAGAGCGTTGACACCTCCGCGGCCAGTCGAGTCGCGTGTGGTGATTTCAAACTCGCGGGATTGACTCCATGACGGCTGCTTCGCTAGCCAGTGCATTATCCAGTCGTACGGGCTACACAGACGCGTCGAGTCAACATACGCGAATGGTGGGAGCGGTGGGGTGGAATACACACTAGTCTTCTTGGCCGAAATGCGCAGTCTGAAACAATAGAGTAAGCACAGCGACGGTGAGGGGGAACCAACGATCATACCAAAAAGAACGCTACAGCAAAGAAAAGGGTTAGTACGTCGCGTGTCTAGCCTGCCTCTCACACGCGTATACTCACAGTCGACAAAAGAATTCCAGGCAGACACGGACGCGCGGCGTGCGGTCTCGACAGTGCCGCCAATGACAACTAACTTGGCTGTATCTCTGATCGCGCTCTGGCTGATAATACTTTTCAATGCCTCCATGGTGGCAGGGTACTTTTGCACGGTAGAATGAACAGCGGGGAGGAGAAAAAACAAACGACACGGGAGGAGGGGGAGGTAGATAGCAAAGCCCAAGAGAAAGAAACAGCGCCTGAGAAACAGGCTGCCTTTTATACAGCGTTAAGTCCCCATTTTGGGGGGAGGGGTAGCCGAGACACGAGCGAGCGGGGCGCGGACCCAGGAGCGCTGTCGCCAAAAGCGCCCATGCCGCGGTTGCAATCGGAGATCCTCAAAGCTTAACGCGGTGACTCACAAAGAATCTGGGGAAATCGCCAACTTTGAAACTGAACCTGCAACAGGGTTAAAGGAGTTGCTACGCTTTCTGGAAGCTGCACCCTTCATTTCGCTTCTCTCTGCACGTGTATCTGAGCGGGCGCACATCTGGGCCTGCGAGTAGCTTTCAGCAGATCTAGGTCCCCACCAGTAGTAAGTATATCTCCTCCCCGAGTGAGCCAAAGCTGGCATTTCATTTTCTGGTTTGTTCACACCTACTTGCAAGAGGCCTGCTCCTCTGCCTGCCACTGACAACTGACTGCTCTGCCGTGAAATTCAGGAAGCCACCAGCTGCGGCTTTGTGTTCACCTATGAAGCGCGGGCGGTGAATCTTTTTCGACTTGAAACCTTATGCAACCAGCTAGGAACACGCATATATTGGCCAACGCAACTTAGTGTGTGAACAACCACTACTCCCGCCTTCCGTCATATTTATGTAAACCCTACAGGCCCTCTCAGGTTCTCGGACGGAGATCAAGTGCCCAATCCTATCTCGCAGGCACTGCTCGCGACGAGGCTCAGCACCGAGCAATTATCCCGACATTTTGCAGCGATGAGGTGCTGCCCCTAATCCCGCTAAATTCTTTTGGCGCCAAACTGCCGCTCCAGAGACATGAATTTTGATTTGAAAGTGAAATGCCCTTAACGTTACAGAGCGTAGTGCTGGCAGCTTGGATTAACCACACGGATTCAGTTCCACAAAGCCTCCGTCGCAATAAGCTTTCCCGGAATGCGGATCGAGGACGCTGATCGGAGATCTGAACCTAGGCTCCGTGCGGACAAATTGGGATGATCTGCAGCTGTAAGCCTTCATAAGAACAAATTTGTAGGTGGTCGCCATTCTGATAATCGACTGTGGCCTAGAACGCAGGACATTACTACATGACGCCATGCGGGGTAGAGCCTGAGGGTACTTGCAGGATCAACACCTCTGGTGAAAAGCAGAACTCTTCGTAAGCCTGTTTCAATTCCAGGAAGCCAGAAGTCGAGCGAGAGAATCTGTACTCAACGTTTTTGCGCGTGAGCCAAGGGGCTCCGCGTATCGCTCGCAAAATTCGTGCTCAGTTAGCCGCTCGTTGGAGTGCATTCACCGTCAGTGCCTTCGGTGACTCCGCCCCGCTGGCAGTTATTGATTTGGGTTCCCAATCTTGGTGGCATCTACATGGTTCTAGAGTACCACCACTCTTCTGGATCGCCTTCTGATTCATGCTTCCCCTAAATCAGAGTCAGACACGCGACTCATTGGAACGTGCTGATACTTGCGGTGCCGCGCGACTCCACCGCAGCCTGCAGTGGCAAAATCACACAGTTCAGTTCAAGAGACCCAACTCCGACCCGATGACTTGCCCTATATAAGTCGCCACCCACCGCGAACCGGCGCTCGCCATAGTGCCGGAGGTGACCATAAACGCTCGACTCAGCATGTGATCCGCAGTCCGTGACCTACGTGTCCTGTCAGCCAAGATAGGGAAGCGTTGAGTATACGGCCTATGGCTTCAAAGTTCGACGCCACACAACAAAGGTCCACGAGGCGAATAAGTATGCGAAAAGCACGATATAAAGGCATATCAAAGGCCCTGTCAGCAAAAGCGCCAGCTGAAACGTTTTTATGCTAGATTTAGGCTCCTCGGGGTGCGTGTATCGATGGTGCCCGGCCTTAATCGGCTAAGAACACCCTACGGTTTTTAATCTGTCGCTACCTGGCCGTGAAACCCAACAGCTGTCAGGCCGTCCAAGTTCGAGAGCTTCATTTCGAGCATAGACTTGCCGTTCCACGCTGGTCCATTCCTGAGTTTGGATGGCTGTAGGATACTATACCCCAGGCCGAATTACTTCTTGGGCGGCAATACTCAAAAGGGTGTGTTGAGCCCACTGGTTATATGAAATAATAAATATGAGCATGCTTATCGTGAAAGCCCTGCAGGTCAGGGCGGCCTGTCAGCTAATAGTACAACTAGGCGACCAGTAGCGCGCTCGTGTTAATTTAGGCCGGTACCTCGCGCCCAAGAGAGCGTGAAGGGATCGCGCATCCCTGAGGATGTCAATCGTGGAAATATTCCGGTGCACAGGGTAAATTGAGCAAGAAATTCACCGGTTTCTCATTTCGCAGATATCGCGGTCTGTCGGAGGTAGTTTGGTCAGACATAGTTAGATTCTGAATTTGGTATGAGTGTGCATGAGCACTCGCGAGCACACTGAGATGCAAAATGGCCTCTCAAATACGACACCGAAGCCACTTATGTCGTCTGAAAAGAGGCATCGCATCCAAAATCTCGGCGATCCTGGAGGGCAACGCGCCGTCAGGGCGTTCTCGAGTCTTAGACCGCGGAGGGCGGGCTGGCGTTGTGTATACATGAAAGGCGCATTCAAGAAAGCCACTCTTCTGGCCGATGCAGCCGACATGACCAAATCTCTGCGACAAGCAATTCTTATATATGCGCGCAGCGTGTAGTCGGGGTTGGGCCTAAAATAAGCATAGTATGCAGCCGCGAAAACCCGCCGACCGTCGCTTGAGCAGTCCCGTAACAGGGTTCTGAACAAACGAACAAATGAACAAACCCAAATTTGCAATTATAGTGGTTGGAACTTGGGCTCGTGAGCGCACTGATTCTGAGCAAAGTGGACGTACAGGCTATTTGTTCATTTTATTCACTGCGGGCTCCTCCGCGTCATCGATATAGAGTATGAATGGCGCCGAAAGCAAAGAGCGGAACGCGGGTCGATGCCTTGCCTCGTGATGGAGCGCAAGTGACCCCGTTGCAACGCAGCGGAAATACTTCGGTACGTCCTCATCATCGACAAGCCACTGACGAACGTGTGTGCTGGAAGTGGTGACTGCCGCATGGGAGACCAACTTCAAGGGGAAGAGAGGCCCGCCAGTCTGCGTGGCTTCGATGTTCGCTGGACTTGATGCAGAGGTGGGGGGGCACAAGGACTGGGTAGGACAAGCAAAGCTGGTTAGGATAGCGCAGCCACCGAGCAACGTTTCTTCGCAGCGAACATTTCCATTCCGTAATATACTTACATGCATATGTCTTTAGCCTAAAGAGATCGACGGGCGGGTGCCACTGCCCAATATATGCGGGGTTGTGTGTTCGAACTTTTGCATGGCAAATTTTGCGGGGGTTGCCCCCCAAGCCACGTACGAATATCGCCTAGAGTTGCTGAGTGCCACGGGATGAGACCATACGCGAGTGGAAGCTCAACGGAAGAGATGCGGTGGCTTGAGCGCGCAAGGTCATATTGCCGCAGACACAAGAGTACCAGTGATCAAAGGATGAAGTCAAGCCGCCAATATTGCTAGCTAAAGTCAGGTTTCGCAGCGGCGCGTCTGAACTTTATTGCCATAGATAAACCCCAGGATCGTCATTGCCACCAGCTTTGGTGGTATGCAGCTGCCAGCTTGATGATAGCCGTCATATGGCATGGTCCGGTAGGCCAACAGAAGCAGAAGTGCATTGTTCACTGAAAGCTCCATATCCACAGATGACTGATTGGCCATCTAGAACTGTGATCGGGTAATGTGATTTGCCAGGGAATTAAATGGTGTTAAGGAGGTCAAGTATTGTCCAAATGAGAGCGCAAGTGACGCGGAGCCGAAGTGGAAAGAGCATGTATCTGAACAGAGGTGTATCATTATGTATTTCCATACTCTTCGGTGGGACAGAAGCTTCTGGCGTACATTGAGCGGTAGAAGGTGAGGCTGTCGAGGGAGAATTTGAAGGTGAATAAGTCCCAGAAGATTAAGGGGTTGATACGCTAGAGGGCGAGGCCAGGACTGCGCGCGCATATACTGGGTCTCAAATATTGGAACGAGATGAATAAGAATGCCAGCCCTCTCTCTTGGCTCCTTTAAAGGTCGATCGCATTTGTCATTGGGGGGCCAAGCTGACTATAACGAATGGCTTGAATGAGCCATGTGTGCAGAAGGATTTCCTGTGATACTGTCCACTTACCGGCGCTTGAAATCTGCGCATAACTTGAGCTATTTGGCCTCAAGCTCCTTTTTGATCTCATCCCAGCTCTCATCCTTCAAATTCTCCCTCTGTGCTTGCCATTTTGCCCACCTCCATCGGATGAGTTCCGAGAGCGTGTCCCCGGGAGGTGGTGCAGTTCGGGGATGGGTCTCGTAGAGGCGGTACGCAAGCAAACCTGTGAAGACGCCCAAGACTGGATCCATGGTCCTATATGCGTTGGTAATTGAGCGTGATTGCGCGTCTAGGGAAATGACTCGAGCGCGCGCACCGCGAGATGATATACATCGCTGCTGCTCAGGGATATTATTTCAGCTCGTTCGTAGTTCGTTCGCGCGTTGGTGGTGGTTGGTGGTAAGGAGCAGTTGGCGAGACGAAGCGGATGCAACACGCATATCAACGGGGGCTGCTGCTGCGAGCCCACCTCGACCTGCGATTCATCTTCAAGCTCTAAGCGCAGCTTCAACCTCAAGAGGGATATCGTTGGTATTACTCCAAAGTCTTGCTGGAGAGTAAAGCCAAGGTCACCGCATCTGCCATTGACGAACTGGATCCGGCTACAGAACCTACAGTCGTACTTACCGTAGTTTAGTTATCGTGAGTCGCGTTGGAGATACTAGAGCAGCAACTGTCGTCGGGCTAACGTGTTCTTATCCTTGGCCGAAATGCTCGTCAAAATTGAATGTTGGAACATAGTCATTTACGCCAGTTATCATGGCCAATTTTGATGACCTCATATCTTCAACCCGCAATCTCACACTGGATAATCCATTCGAAGATCCATTTGCCGACGTCGGGCGCCCACGATCCCCCGATCCATGGTCTACTGCATCATACTGGCAGCAGCAACCGCCAACTCCTCCACCGCAAGACGTGCGCCCTGAGTCACCACAGTCCGACGTTTTCATTTATCCTACCTCGAAAGAGGATGAGATGCCAGAGGCTACAAGCGCGTCACATGTGCCACCAGATCCACTCGCAGACATTCTTAAGGCCACTCAGGAGGAGGCACCCACCAAGCACAGCCCGCTTGGCCCACTACCAATTATACCAAAAGAGCCCGAACCTATATCTATCGTGGATAAGGCTGAGCGCCTTGCGTCTCCAACTATCGAATCACCCCCGGCTGCTCCTTTGCCGCAATCAAATGACGGTCCTGTGCAAGAGTCACGCCCTTCGCCGTCGACTGAAGACGCGCCTTCGCTGCCTCTAGTAAAATCACCATTACTAGATGATCCCACTGGGCAACGTGTTTCAGACAGCTCTGTGTCTACAAATCCTGCATCTACCACACCTTCAGCTGGATCACTAGGCCCAGGACCTACGTTGTCGGTTTCTGCGGCTTCACACAAAGTTATATCTCCACCTCTGCCCCCAAGCCCCCATACGCCAGTTGCTCGAACCATTCCTGTCACTTCTCGAACAGAAACATCCCCCTCTGTTAGTAGCTCGACGTACCGCCATATAGTCTCGCCTCTCGATACACCAGTTTACACGGCGCCGCCTGACCGTTCGTATAGCGGGCTAAGCCTTGGTGGGGAGGTTCCGGGCTGGGGCGGGGCGGGAAGTGCCGCGCCTAGCGCGGCCGCTACTCCGTCACGTCCTTCTACCCAAGGGTTCATGCAGGTCAAAGCTTCTCCCGAGCCAGAACCCCAAGAGGTCGAGGCCAAACCAGAGGAGACACCTGAACCAGTATGTTTACTTTTACACCTTTCTTAATGAGTGCCCCAAACTCACCCGCATTTTCAGCGAGTGCCAGAGCCTGTTGAATTACAGAAAATTGAAAAGCCTGAACCTCTGTTCGTTATAACAGTTGGGGATCCCCAGAAAGTCGGCGACCCTATCAGCGCACATATCGTCTATACCGTCCACACCAAGGTATACTTACCCTCTCACTTGTCTCTCGCACAGACTCACCCCCACTTCCCCTTCGCATAGACTTCATCCCCTTTATACTCTAAGCCAGAGTTCTCTGTCCTCCGACGATATTCAGACTTTCTCTGGCTTGTCTCCGCCCTCTCAGCGAACAACCCCGGGGTTATCATCCCCCCTGTCCCGGAGAAAAGTGCACTCAACCGGTTCCAGGATTCGTTTGTTGAGAGCCGAATGCTCGGCCTGAATAGATGTATTCAGAAAATTGCAAATCACGCGATGCTGTCGACGGATCCGGACCTAAAGTTTTTCTTGGAGTCGGATTCTTTTCAAATGGATGTACGTCCTTTGTTTTGTCAAAATATTCGAGAGATTATGCGCATAGTTTTTATTATTATTGATACTGATTATCCCCCTCACTTCACGAATAGATCAGGCACAGACGACCTGACATTGGACCAGAACGTGGGGGCGGGTTGATCGCCACCATCGGGAACTCCTTGGCAGGTTCCAAGTTCTTTGAGATAGATGAGGTTTGCCATTCTTCCACTTTCAACGCATGGTTTAACCGTTCTTATCCTCCCTTTGTTATTTCGTTATGGCTTTAGTGGTTCGATCAGAAGAAGTCGTACCTGGATGGCCTCGAGTCCCAGCTGCGTGCGCTGGTCAAATCAATAGAGATGGTGTCGAAACAGCGTGGTGGTATGACACTCGTGCTTCTCGCACTCTGGTATGAAATCCGTATTAAAAGCCTCCTTATTAGAGATGGCGCAGGCGACGGCCGAGTTCGCAGAAAGCGTTGCGAGCCTGGCGGCTGCAGGGCTGAGCAATCAGCTCTCACAGTCGCTAAACATGTTGGCCGAGGTCGAGAAGCAGTCCAAGGACGTTCAAACTGCGCAAGCTACGGATGACGTGGTTACCATTTTGGCGACAGGTACCTCGAAGCCGCTGTCATTCGTGTGCACCGCACTCTCCACTAAACCACCGATTCCCTTTGATAGCTGAGGAGTACACGCGCTTGATACAATCCGTTCGCGTATGTCCTCCCTTCACTCGTTTACTCAGACTGTTTTTCATATATACGTAAAATAACTCTTTCACAGCTTTCGTTCGCTTCCCGGATCCGAGCACATGCTACGTGGCAGCAGGTCGACACCGAAGCTCGTCGAACCAAGCAGAGCCAAGAGAAGTTTAGGCGCCAGGGACGTATCCCTTCTGAGAGATTGGCTGCGTCTCTCGCAGATGTTGCAGATGTATGTCTTTTTCTCGCCTTAGCTTGCTCTGATCTCATGCTTGCGATATTCATCTGACAAACAAACTATAACCTTTCGACATTGACACGTAGGCGGAACGCAAGGCTACCGAATCCAGACAGGACTTTGAAAACATCTCAAAACTGATCAAGGCGGAGATGGTACGGTTCGAACGAGAACGAGTGGAGGACTTCAAGAAGGCACTAGAGGAATTCTTAGATGGTATGATCAATAAACAGAAGCAGGTTCGTTCACGCCCGATAGCGCTTGCATGATCCAAGTAATCCAAGGCTGAAATTTTGCGTAGCTCATCAAGGCATGGGAGGACTACCAATCTTTCCTACTCAAAGGCCTCGAAAAGAATCCCACTCCCACTTCCCAGCCAGTCCAACCTGCGCCTGCGCCTGCGCCCGTTGCTGCAGTACCAGAAGGGGACGAAGAGTCTGGCGAGTGGCAGGGATAAAGTTAAGGAACGTTTTCATTGCAATCCTATTGGTAGCTCTACATTTGTCACCATATCCGACATGTCTCCATAATGAACTTGTACAGAAGAAAGTGCAGCCCGATATACAGAGCAAAGAATTGCGTGAATTATGAAGAGAAACAGGAGAGTAGATGAAGAGAAAAGTGAAACGGTCTATGCATGAGGGGTCGTGAACAACGGTGTGAAAAAGGATCACGTAAGGGATTTGTGGGGTGTTTGCGGATTTAGAAAGCTGAAGAGCGAGTAAATAAGAGTGGGGAGAACTTGAAAGCAGAAATGGAAATAGAAAAAAATGGCTGGCGACCCATCTACTCCCAATACCTAGCCGCCTTTGCGCTCCCGTCGCCCGCCACTTCCAAAAAATCAGAAGGTCGATCACGCTTGGGGCCTTTGCGGCGATTGTTGACAGGCAGTCGCTGGTACGCCGACTCGCCACTTGCGGGCTGCTGGTTCGGGAACGGATTGGTCCATCCAGGACGGTAGTCGCCGCTCTTGAACGATTGATCCATCCCGGCGCCATGGCCCATCATCGACGGTCCGCCCGGCCCCTGCATCCCGCCTTGCATCCCGCCTTGCATGCCCCCGCCGCTCATACCCACGCTTACATTCCCCATCATCGGGTGGTTCATCCCCATCCCCATCGGGTGCATCCCGCCCATGAGACCGCTGTTGTACATCACCATGATCTGCGCCTGCTGCAGCCGAACGTTCAGCGGACCCAGTTGCATCTGTAAGTTCGTCCTCGTCTGGAGCGGCAGCGCATTCTGCAGGCTCATCAAAATCTCCTGAATCTTTGCCTGCAACTGCGGGATCTCGGCGGCAGCGGCAGAGACGGGATCCATGTGCTGTTGTTGCGGTTGCATTTGAGCCATGTTGTTCCCTGGTTGCTCCTCGGTGTAGTCTTGATCGGGGTCTGGGGTGTTTGCTCCGGGGTTGCCCTCTTTCGGATCCTGTTTCAGGTATACGTATCAACGCCTCGAAGCGAAACTCATGGGTGTGTAGCGCGCACCTGAGGTTTGTTACCGGGCAACTCGACAGCTTCCCCGCTATCTGCCTCCTTCTTACTCTCCTCAACTGCACTGTCGATGTACGCACTCACTTTCGCCCTCGTCGCCTTATCGTTAACAAGCTTGTCCAGCGACGAAATCTTCTTCTCGCACCCGGGGCAAGAGAAATCGCGCTCGAGCAGGTGAGTTTGGATACATTCCTCGCAGTACGACTTGTTGCAGCATGGCGTCTTAACCGCATCTCGGAACAACTTGTTGCAGATTGGGCATGCGAGCGTGGAATCTGTCAACGGCTTTTCTCGGACTTCCGCCGCGGTGAGGCCCTTCGGACGGGCTCGCTGTTTCTGCCAAGCCGCGCTGTAGAGCGAAACAGAGTTTAGGAACCAGGACGGGATTTGAAAGACAATGGGCGTACGAATCAGGCTGGGCGACTACAAACCCGCCATCGGGAGTGACCATGACGCTTTGACCCGCCGAATTCGCATCTCCCGGTGCTTCTACAGCTTTGAGGAAACTTCGCGGGATACCAGTTGTCCGCTTGATACGGGGTCGATTGTCAAAGTCCCTATCGTCATTGGTCGGGCAATCTTGGATCCAGTGACCTGCATGAACATAATGTCAGATACTCATCAAACCCGCGAAAAAGAATGCTGGCGGTGATATGAACCTTTCTTCGAACATCGATGGCATACATAGCCTGGGGGAAGCGGCTTTGGCTCGTAGTGTGGTTGCTGTTGCTGGAAGGGCTTGCGCGGTCCGCCAGTACCCTGCCGGTAAATCGGAGTGGCTCTGATGGTATCGGATGAGACACAGGAACGCCACGCGGGATGGGTGCGCAGAGAAAGAAGAAAAGAAAGGCATGTTCATGAGAATCTTGGACGTTACAGGAGGGGCAAACAGATAATGGTAATAAGGCAAAGGGAATGATACAAACTGTGCCATTTTTTCCTGTGTTTCCTCCCATTGCTCCGTAGTAGCTTGAAACATGGCTGCTATCCGAGCGGCCTCATCGGACTGGGTCGATGCGGCCGCAAAAGCGGGTGGGTTATTCTGAACAAGATAGGTTGGTCAAGCCCTATAGAGATGGAATGAAGGCGCCAACATACCTGCTGTGCACTGCGCGGTCTTTCCTCTTTCCCATCGAATCGTCTTGACATGCGGTTATTCCAGTTGTTATTCGAGGGGCCGTTAGAGTTTGACCCTGCGCTCTTGGCAGATCCGGCTGCAGTCTGGTCTGCATGGCCAGCGATATATAGAGCGGCCTTGCCCTTGCCAACCTTGGCGGCAGGTATCCGTTTGACGATGACGGACGACGATCGCGGGATGATTTGTGAGTCATCCTTGTATTCTACAAAGCCCCCGAGCGAAATAGCGTGGCGATGAAAAAACTGTGCAGCTTTGAGTAGGCAGGCGACGCACCTTGGTTAGAGGCATCGAAAAGCAAGAGGTCAAAATCATTTGCTTTCCCGAGGTTGTTAGCAAGAATGATTTCCTTCTTCAGATCGAAGACAGAGATGCCAGTGCCATCGAACGTTACACGAGACTCATCCCTCTGAGACTTGAACTTGTAAAACACTGAGGACGCCATGACGAACGATCAGTAGAAGTGGTATACAGAGATGTGCGATGGGAGGACGAGGGCGTGACGAGTTGGGGTAGGTGGACTTTTTTTTAATCAAAGGGACGGTCTGTGGGGTCAAGCAAACAGTGCTACGTTGTGCTCTGAGACTATTGACAGGATATGCCGCGAAAGCAAAGAAAGAGAAGAGGAGGTTATACGATGGGATCAAAATCCGACCGCCGTGGACGTGGAGGCGAGGAGGAGGGTGGGAGCGAGGGCGGGGGAGGAGGCGAGGAGGGTGGGATGATGGTCGTGTCGGTTCAGGCGAGCGCAGCCTGAAAAGCGCATACACCCGTCGTCTCACGTAAGCATACGACTCAACGTCGTCACTCGTCTCTTTTGTCGTCGCCGACCCCAGCTGAGCAATGGCTGAGTCAAGAAGATCTGGCAAAAGGTGCCGGAAGCCTGAAGGATGGGGTGAAGGTCAGAGAAGGTCAAAGAAGGTGATCTAGGCTCATCTGGTGAGGTTCACCTAAGTATCGGCTCCGATGAAAGTGCTGCGCTCGCTCGGTTCCTCCGAAGAGATTACCAGATTGGACTCCTTCTTTTGGGCGAAAGGAGTCTGGAGGTAGAAAGCGCTGAACGTCGAAGAATAAAATTACTCACAACCCACAAGGATGGTCACTATAATGGCTGTTGCTGTGATTCTGGCCACGGACAAGGCCGCTCGTGGCGACAACCTCCTCCATTGACCGCACAAAGTCTCGTTTGCAATATCGTTTGCAACCGAGGGGCAGCATAAGGGAGATGTTTTCTCTTCCCAGATAAACCAGGTGCTTCTTCAATCCCTTTTGAGCTGATGAACAGCACGGCGTGCTCCGCGCTTGCGTCGCACGCTGCTTTCACGGGCACCCTTTGATGTGACTTGCTGGCTTACATCGCAGCCGTGCTCTCCGCGCTATCAAAGTCGCTATCGAAATAAGCCCACCAAGCCGTTCGTGAACGGTGCGCCCCGTCAAGTGATGACATTCAGTGTACGAACTCCGACAAAGGACTTCAAACCGTCGTGGGACTCCTTTGTCGTAGTTCTATACATAAGCACCTGGGCGCCGCTGCGAAAGTCTTATTGTGCCTCATACATATCTCCCCTCACTATAATGGAATCTATGCTTTCCCTCAGTTTCGCCCGAGATATCGCTGCTATGGGGGCTACTTTTGTCATATTCTCCCTCTCTCCCTACCTCTGGCGCAGTATCCGCGCCCCTCGGGGTAATCGCCACAACCTGTTCGTGCCTTCTATTATGATGGTTGAAAGATTAACCCACTCTTTTTCTTCACAGTATCGTCCTTGCCTTGGTGTACGGCGTCGCCCTTGGACTCGCCCCGGGCCTCGCCACAGCCAAGCCTTCTGCAGTATCCGAGTACGTATTAAATCTCGCGCGTACACGAACCGGCAGCTAATGCTTAGTTCGCGCTCGATGATGGCAGCCCCTTGGCCGATCACACCATGGCCAACACCGAGTATCACTTCAAAGTCGTCGACACGAAAGTTGCGCTCGATCTCCTCGATCACACCAGTGCCATAACCTCGGTTCTGAAGGATGTTGCTGATCGTGTGAAGTCCACTAGACGGAAAGCTTCCGACTCTGATAACCTTGCATTCGCTCTTTCGAGGGTCATCAAGTGTGCCGCGCTTTTGGAGGAATCCATTATAGCCCACGCGGAATTGATGGGGTTTTTTCATGAGGGGTAAGCGTTCTCCGAGTCTCCGATACTTATTGACATTTGACCCAAACTTTGCTGGTTCTAGCTTTATCAAGACCAACGTGTAATTGATCTTTTTGTATATCCCAGCGTCTACTTGAAGGCTTACAATATCTTCTTTAGGAAACTTGCCATGCCTATTATACGGGAGGTGGCACCCACAAAGGTGGACATTCAGAATCTCCAGCAAGCCGCTTCCGTCGCCGGGGCTTACCTCGAAGGCTTAATCTCTCAGAGGCGGCTCATTTACCCGAACTTCGGCCAATTGGAAGCTCACATCGAAAAAGCCCTTAATCTTATCAGCACAACGAGCACGATCAAGCTCAAGCGCAAGGATGCCCAGGTGGTAAGCTCTGTTCTGACTCTACGCCGGAATTGCAGACACGAATTCTTACTCTCTGAATTCTCGCACAGCTGGTAAGCGCATGGTCGTTCCTCGGCGGCGATCGCGCCAAGATCACAGAATTCGCCAACCAAATGGGGATATCCATCGACTTTGCTTCTCATGGACGCGCGCTCGCTTTCATCGCCCCGCCCAAGCACATCCTTCAGCTCAAAGAGAAGCTCCAGGACCGGACAGACGCGGTAGCGAAGTGGACAGCTGCTTCTCCTCATGGCGTATTCAAGGTTTAAAGCCTTTCTGCCGGAGGTCGGAATGCCGCTCAAGGTCAGTTCCCTGGAGATCTTCAAGCTTTGCAAAAGGGTGTTGATCACATTTTTCGCATTTCAGAGAGTGCGCGCGTTGTGCTGTAAGCTTCGCCGTAACTGGTCTATGAAGCAGTATGCTGTTTCAAGCGATAAAATATCTTGCATCATTGTAGCAAAGTAGCTTTGATAATAAATATCAGTCCGCGATGATTTAGTCCTGCAGGCCACCACACGGGACAGCCACTGCGCCTGCGTGCTACCGTCGCAATCGAACGTCCGTACACAGAACTAATGGACCCAGTCATGATGTACTTCTTATTGTTCGACTTTATCGAGCACCTGTGGTGCTAAGTCGTTATCCGCAATCCACGAGGATAGATGTCGGACACTGGCAGAGCATGTCAGAGACCGGGTCTCTACTCAAACTGCATAGCGCATCCGCACGGAGCATCGCAAATGCCGCTGCACAAAAAGAACAGTAGCACGAAGGCAGAAGAACCATTCTCGGCACTCAGCAGCACCGCGATCCTCGAATAACAAGATCCAAGTCGTACAGAATCCAGACCGCCCTGAGCAAACGCCGCCACCCTAGATCAACTGACCCGAACAGCAAACACGGTCGCTGACAGAAGTGGACTCTGTATTCTATCTCGCTGATACGCACCAAGGGGAGCCCTGGTGTCTCGACGAAAGGGTGCAATCTTTCAATTCAACGCTCCTCCAGAAATCGAGGCGGCAGGCCGCGAGCAAAAGAATCCGGTGAACGTAGAGAGTTGAACGAGCGATCATCCAAATTCCGCACCAAGCCTCTCCGAACTTCACATGACGGCGTGATAGCGTCATGGGCCGCCCATCTCCTGTATTGGAACAGGAAGACCAACAGAGAAAATGAATCCCCAGAGTAGAACCTGGTCCTGGCGAATAAGGGCCTCGGTATTAGGGGCGTCGGGTAATTCGAAGAGGTACCCAACCCTTGGCGTCCCCGCAGCTTGTAGGAAGAATGCAGGAATTTGTTCAAAGGCAGTGATGCATTGGTAGATTAAGGCCAAAGGCTGAAGCGCTGCATAATCAGTCATCACACATTACCGCTCGTCATCGAATGGATAGATATGAAGTTTGAGCTGCAATTAAGAGCCCTCGCACTGCAATAGACCATTTGGCGGCTCCCTTTGTACAGGTCTATCGAAGTCATGACCTGTAAAAAGCTACCAAGCTGCCCGCAAGAAGACGCACGCTGCGCATTTTGGATACCGCGGTGCACACGACGAGCGCGAGGCGAGCACGGCAATCGATGGGAAGAGCCCTGCGAGCCTCATGGGTGACTGAAACGAAACCCCGGACCGGCGAGTTACAAGTAGGCAAAAAGGCGAGGATGCTTACATAATATAGTGTATAAAAATGCGAGTTGATTAGTGCTCCCCATGCGCTCGCCGTGAAGAGACAAGCCGACCATCCTCCCACCGCCGCCGTCGCCGCCGCCCCGCCGTTTTTTCTTTTCTTGCCATGGCTCTCCCCATCAGCCCTAGGCCCACGTATAATCTCCAGTCGCACTACCAACAGCTAAACCACTTGAATAATAACATGAACCGCTCGATTTACGCACCCTCCCCGCCCCTCCCCTCCTCGACCCCGGGCCAGTACGCCCTCATGCAGCAGCACACGCACGTCAACGCGCACGAGGAGGCGAAAATCTACGCTCTTGTTATCGACCTCATGGACCCCGGCTCGCGGGAATCCGCGCTGCTCGAGCTGTCCAAAAAGCGAGAGCAGTACGAAGACCTTGCCTTGGTTCTGTGGCATTCTTTTGGTGCGCGGCCTCGCTCTTCGCCACATTAACTATCCTATGACCGTTTGCACCGGCGAGTTTTCTGACTTTGGATGCAATGTGATAAACTTGCCCTTTCTAGGCATAATGGCGGCCCTTCTCCAAGAAATCGTCGCGGTCTATCCGCTCCTCTCGCCTCCGGCGCTGACCGCGCACGCCTCCAACAGGGTGTGCAACGCGCTCGCGCTCCTCCAGTGCGTCGCCTCCCACCCCGAGACCCGCCAGCTCTTCCTCAACGGTCGGTCCACTTTGGCGCCTCGCTCGCATTACGTCACGCGCTAATATACCTGCATCTTCCCCCTATCAAGCACACATCCCCCTCTTCCTCTATCCCTTCCTCAATACGACGTCCAAGACGCGTCCGTTTGAATACCTCCGGCTCACTTCCCTTGGCGTGATTGGTGCGCTCGTAAAAGTAAGCTCTCTCCTAACCCCAGTCTACTGTCTGCACACTCACACGACCCACCCTCGCAGCAAAATGACAACTCCTCGGTCATTCACTTCCTCCTCTCAACCGAGATCATCCCGCTCTGCCTGCGCATCATGGAGACCGGCTCCGAACTCTCCAAGACCGTCGCCATCTTCATCGTGCAGAAGATCCTCCTCGACGACACGGGCCTCACGTACATCTGCCACACGTACGAGCGGTTCTACGCCGTGGGCACCGTGCTGAATAACATGGTTAGCCAGCTCGTGGAGACACAGGCTGTGAGGTTGTTAAAGCACGTTGTGAGGTGTTATCTGAGGCTGAGCGATAATCTGAGGTGGGTTTCTGCGAGTTTCAATATCCGATCATGACTCACCGGAGGGTTGCACCGATATTTCATAGAGCGCGGGAAGCTCTCCGTGCTTGTCTCCCAGAGCCGCTTCGCAACCAAACCTTTGCGAATTTGCTCAAGGTCAGTACCCACACCCCGTCTTATTCTGGCCATAGCGCTAACTCGCGCTCCGCTCCTTAGGGCGACATGGTGACCAAACGCTGCCTCAGCACCCTGCTCATGAATCTCTCTGACCGCGCCGACTAAAAAGCACGGCCAGAATCCAAAACCCGAAACTCGACCAACACAAAATGAAATAGCATACCAGGTAAAATAAGATAAGATACAACTACAGTACAGTACACTACGATAAACCAAAACGGGGCTTTTATATCGTTTTTTCCTCTCTACATATTTCCTTGACGCTGCATACATAATCTATCCTAAACTCTCTCCGCCCCTTTTTCTCCTTCTCGTTTCGTCGAACATTGTGTTTAGCGCTCCGCAATGGGATCCCAACCGACTCTCTAGAATAAGACCACCTGTGTTTTTTTCCGAGTTCAATGTACCATTATATACCATCTTTTTACGTATCCCTGGCAATAGTAGTAATAGTACCAAGTCAAGGATGCTTGATGAGCGTGAGCTTGTGCGGTCAAACTTTCATCTACTTTTCTCCGCCTCCGCCTCCGACTTCAAAGCCCACTTAGCCCAGGCTCCCTTGGGGTTCGAGTCCATGCTGCCCTCTCTCCCCCTGTTCAGCATAATACTGTCTACTTACACGCGGACCAGGATGATCTATAGTGGCGGCCTCCAGTCCTTGGACCATGTTATGCGCCGCGCTCTCTCCCTTCGAAACAACACCGTATACGTCTGCTTTATTCACACTAGGTATGTCATCGCGCGAACGCGCCTCTGCAAGTCGCAGCAACCGCACAAATAATGTCCAATGGCATTCTAATTCTACACCAATACCAAACTATATACTTTTTATACTCGATCTCAAAAAGATCGAAAAAGAAAAGAAAAGAGAAAGAGACGGTCAGTCGACCTTCTTCCCGGCACCCACGCTCACGGGCCTCCACCTCCCCAGCGCGTAATTCCCGCGAATGACGATCAAGTCCGTGAGCATACCGAGGCTGTCCCACAGAAGTCGGATCTTGCTTCCGGCGACCTCCTCCCAGGCAACGGGCACCTCTGCGACGGGGACACGGAGCATGCGCGCGAGAAGGAGGAGCTCGACGTCGAATATCCAGTTGGTGATGTGCAGGGAGGGGAAAAGGGATTGGGAGGTCGTGCGCGTGAAGAGCTGGGTGGGGTTTGTGGGTGGTTGATTAGATGGCTGTTAAAGTGGGAAAAATTTACTGCATTTACCTTGAAGCCGCATTGTGTATCTCGGATATGACCAACGCCGAATGTGCGTAGCAGGAAATGGAATCCATGCATGAGGATATTCCGCACAAGTGATCGCTAAGCACATAAAATAGAAACACAAAAAATGAGTCAATAGGGCAAGCTCGAAAGAAACAGGAATAAATGGGCACCTTGACGACCGCCTCCGTTCCGACGAGATGCGCCCGGCTCCCCACCACAACGCCCTGCCCGTCCTTCTCAATCTTATCCATCTCTTCCCACAACTTCTCGAGGTCCTCAAACCGGCTCGCGCCGTCCGCATCAACCATCAATATCCGCTCTCCGCGCGCATGCAAGAACCCATGCTTCACCGCCGCGCCCTTGCCCCGATTCCGCCTCAGCCGCACTACGCGGATATCCTCCTTCGGATGAGCCGAGGCGAGGGTGAGAGCGACGGCCGAGGTGCTGTCGGACGATCCGTCGTCGACGATGAGCACTTCGTACGTCCGCGCGGGCCGGACCGATGCGAGGTGCGCGAGGGTGGTGCGCAGCATCGGCGGGAGGCGCGTAGACTCGTTGTATGCGGGCACGACGACCGAGAGCTGCACGGAAGCAGGGTCAGAGAGCGATGGGAGGGGCTGCGGCTTTGTGGGCGAGGAGGCGGAGAGGAAGGTTTTTTCTTCGGCGGTGGGCGTCATTGGTTTGGGCGAGAGGATTATGAGCGCGATATGGGCCTAATCAGAAACGCATAAAAAAGTGTCAGCAATTGTAAGCAAGCTGGGACATATAGATACGCGTGAAAGATGAATATCACGAGCTGGAGAGGGAGGAGATCAGAAACTGAGCAGGCACGAAGCCCTGGACCACTCGATTTCGTCCTCGCGCCAGCGCTGCCACGGACAAGCCATAGCAGCCCGGCGCTCTTAGAACAAGGATGATTTTGAAAGCTCATCATATCCCCTCCCGTCTCTGTAGATTTCAAGCTGCAGGATAAAGTAAGGACACGTACAGTAATGTAGAGCGCGATGCCAGCGGCGAGGACGGCGACGAGCATGGTGGCTGCCTTATAGGAGAGAGCGGGCGATCTAAAAGGGTGGGATGTTGGGAGGGCACTAGCTAGTGGCTATATATGCTTTGCATGCGAAGAAACGAGCGCGAAGGTTGTATGCGTTGGTCAATGGTGGCTGCCTGTGCCAGCGTGATCGGCAACAGTAGGTTTCGCGTGACAACCCAGCCTTTGGTGGCGTGACAGCGCGTTATGTTTCCTCCTCCCGTCGACGTGTTTATCTTGGGACTTCACGAATTTCTTACACCCTCATGATACTATCTTGACTTCAGAAGCTCGGAGAAGAATTACGAATATCAATAGGTACGTGGAAAACAACATCTACGGGGACCATAGCGATCCACCATACGACAAGCTTGTGCTTGGACTTCAGAGCACGTACTCGCAGAATGCCTGCCATGTTCTTTTTGATGGCAAAAATTGAGGTAGTAGCGAATGCAGCTCGCCAGAACGGTAGGTGACCCCGGCGAGACCCGCGCCGAGGCTGCTGGATACATCGCTCATCGGTACCTCCCCGCCGCCACACTTCGTCTTATGTAGGCCTCTCCCCGCGAGCACCAGACCACTAACGATCAGTGTTTACGTTTCGACAAGGTGCTCAGAACATCGCATTTCATGCGGTATTGTGGGCCGCACACTTTACACTGCACAGCCACCTTCGTTTGGGGTTTCGCTCCATGATGGTGACTGACAAGTACTCTGAGAGTCTCACCCCTCGTATTCAACCGCTTGCTCGGTAATGCGCCTGGCATAAATCAGATCAATTCAAAGGAGATGTTGTAGCCCGTGCCAACCCCAGCAGATCAGCGAGGCCTATGAGCGTCGACCTTGCGGTCGACCTCCCAGTATACACCCCATTTATCTGCCAACTTGGATGACCAGAAACAGACAAGTGAGTCATGTAGTTATAGTATATTCTATACAACATATTTCTTCATCAAATGTCCAAAGGAACAGCGTTGACGGAAAGACAATCAACCAACGCGTAGCCTATTGAGCGCGCATAAAGGTTGCGAAATACTCTCCCACCGCTGCAAAATCGTCAAGCGCAGCGACCATCCCCACGTAACCATCAGGCCGGCACACAACGAGCGCGCCCCGCTCCGGCGAGATCCCATACGAACTGTAGACCTTGCCCCCGAGTTTGCCGCAGAGCGATACATCATCCGTAAAGACCCTATCGTATTTGAATTGCAGGATCAATAGCCTGGACGGAATGAATGGTGCTGAGGGGACCTACTTTGACCAGTGGAATCGGAGTCGCGCAGGAACATCGATGAAGTTCGTGAACTCTTCCTTCAAATGACTACATAAAGCACATCAGCCGCCACATATACCCACACTCTCCCAGGAGAAAAAAAAAAAGAGAAAGGCGGGCTTACCTGATTGTAACCAAATCGAATACCGCATCCAGCTTGCCATCCTGGGGCGTATATCGCCGCAAGAATCCCTCGGGCCCATCTAGCCCGTCTGCTAGTGCCTGGAGCCTGGCCCGCTGTGCAGCGTCGCGCGTATCGCCCGCGAAGATGAGGATCTTGAATCGCGTGTCGGAGGGAATCACGTCTTGGAGTTCGAAAGGTCGGAAGTCTGCCATGCGGAGGACGATTTGTGGGGGGAGACGCTGGAAGGAGGAGAGGAAAGGGCAGGTGTTTGATTAGTTGGGGTCAGTTACTTGGGGTGGGATGGAGAGTGCGTACCTGCCCAATGACAAGGTTGGAAGCAAGTGCCTGGTTGGACGTCTTCACAATGTTCGAAGGTTGATAGTGGATTCCAATCCCGCTATTTTTAAGGCGTTAAGTATGGACCATTGGGCGAATGAGAGCAGAAGGCAGACCTAGTGAATCCGCCAAAGGTTTGGAACGCCTCCAGGAAATCCTCATGGGACACCCCGTCTTGGTTCTCTTCCGTTCGTGGTTTCCCAGAGAAAAGCGCGGCAAATTTCTTGTCAAAGTCAATGAGGTCCTACGAATAGAAAGAGCGCGGATCGTTACGAAACGGTTATTGAACGCAAACTCCTGGCCGCGACAGACCTGAGCAAACTTCCGCCTTTCGAATTCGTACTAGAAGAAATGCAACAGCATGAATGAGCCCACGGGGACGAGAGAAGGTCTTAGGAAAATGTACTCGCAGTCCTCAGTAGAGAAGGGTCTGCCCATCCCCGCAGTACATGCACAAGCTTCCATGCCAAATTGTGGGAATCGTTCATACTCGCATTCATTCCCTGGCCAGCCTTTGGCGAGTGTGTATGGCCTATGATATGGCGCTGGCATTAGTTCAGCGTTGGGAAACGAGGCTAGGACGGCACGTACAGGCATCACCGACTATAAATGCGCGGTTTTTCACGGAAAATCTCGACGCTACCCGCTGGCCGACTTGTTAAATTAGGCATAGCAAGATGGCGGGGTTGAATCAGCAACTGGGGAAAACACAAGAGATGGAAAGGGTTGACATACTAATGTAAACTGTCCACCACTGTATCTCGTTCGGGAACGAGATCGTGTAAGGATGCAACGATGCTCGCGCGACCTATAAGTTCCACCAGAAATAACTAGTTAGAAGCACATCCCCCAAATGAAAGCAATCGGCGATAAAAGTACGCCAAAAAAACGCACGTCCATGACCTTCTCAGGCCCCATAGTCGACTTATCCAATCGCTTTTCCTGCCCGACCTCCACCTCGCTCATCTGGACATACAGCCGCACCGTATCGCCCTCGCGGGGTATAACCATGCAGCTCCCATTTGTAGAGTGGATCGCGCACCGGTTCCGGATGTCCGGGAAGTCCGTCTCGGGGATCGTGTCCACGACACCCCATACATAGCCTGCAAGTCACCGTCGCACCAGTGATAGGTATACCCAGACCTTAAGGAACGAGATTGGGGAGGAAATAGCTTACTGGTCGATTCCCCGTCCATGGTGATCCCCAGTGTTTTACGTACCCAGGAATGGGCGCCTGGCATAAGAGCGTACATTTTCGTGTAAATGAAAGGAGAAAAGAGACTTCACTCACCATCGGCGCCTACGGCATATTTCGCATGCACGATCTCAGTCGCACCCTCGGGGTCGTCCCCATTGAACGATGGATGCGGCGGTGCCTCTGCGTCCAATCTCCGCAACACGACCTAGGTTGAGTATGCCATAAGAGCTTAGTATTCTACTCCAGCAGATTCAATAAGCGAAAACGTACCTTGACTGGATAAGACGTCGAGCTGCTCAACTCTGCTTCATCGTCTGAAATTTCTAGCGAGATTGGAATCATAGGCTGGTCGACTTCAAGCCCGTGCTCCTTCATCGCGTCTCGGAAAATCTTCTCGATGGCTCCTTGGTGTAGTGTAATCTGCATGGAGGAATGGCCTCAGTGGCTTGAAGTGATAGCGTTGTGTTCAAAGGAGCTTCACCTCAAATGGGAATCGTGCCGAGGGAGCTGTCACGTCCGGGGCGCGTCCCGTCCTCTAAAGACGTATAAAATCACTTTGGTTGGCCTGCGAATTAATAATGAATGAAGGAATAACGCGCACCTTAATTCCACCGTCTGGGCCGGGGTTATAAAATGCCTGCGCGCAAGGGGGCCCATTAACGAAGAGGACCAGCAGAGAAGGAGATCGGTCACTCACCGCCATATGCATTTGGTTCCCCTGGTCGATGAGGTGCTTCGTGAGTCCATAGCTCTGCAAAGATATAGATAAATAGTTAGATGTGTGCTCATAAGCGCTTGAAAGGCAGGATGAGACACCCGCACCTGCAGGACTTCGAGCGTTCGAGGCTGGATACCATCCGCCTGGCCCGCAGCAACCTTTGCTGCTCTGTACGCAGGACAATTGCGCAGAAAGCATGAACGAGAGCTCAGCAAGGCTACGCAGTGCGAGGATCAGATCGCTGACCTCTTATCGATGACGCGCACACTGACGCCAGCACGCGCAAGTGCAAGAGAGAGAAAGACGCCTGCAGGTCCAGCGCCGACGACCAGGACATCGACGTTTGATTCAGGAATATTGCTACTGGTCATGGCTGCTGGTTGGAATTCGCGGGCAAGCGTCTGATGGCGAGCAAGGGCTAAAGGAGATGGGTTTTATGAAAGCCACGACTGCAAGGTCCGTCCGGAAAGCCCTGAACGTAATCCCAAACAGGACTAATTACGACGCGTTCATAAGTCACGTGCCCAAATTTCGAGGCCTCTGGCACGCCGCACGGCGACGGGGCCGAGCAGAGGCTTGCGGAGGCTCTGCGCTCTCGGCTTTGGTCTTGACGATAAGGTGTTTGAACAGCGCCAATACATCCATAATTTCTCAACTAAATGTACATTCACCACGATGCCATTGTCTCTTTCGTGAGAGGGACCGTCTCCTCCTCGTATTCAATCTCAACGCGTGCACCGCCTCCTGAAAATAAAAGAAGCCGTTAGGCATTGATAGGATGCGTCGCGGAGAGCATACTCTCGAAACGTACTCGGTTTGGATTTGGGTTTTTTGCCAGCCCCAGGTCGCTGTGTCTTTCCATCAGCCTTCCGCTTGCCCAGAGTAGCCTTGCGGGATCGGCCCGGCTTCTTCTCGTCTTCAGAGCCATCTTCCTCGTCGCTCGGCTCTTCCGACTCCGAGCCATCTTCGTCTTCGTCCTAGGTAGACGACCGGATAAGTCCCGAGGAGCGGTTACGCATGCACTTGTGCTTGGAACTCACCTGAGCCTCTTCTAAATCTTCGAGATCACTCAGCCCTTCAAACTCGTCGCCACTCTCATCACTCACAAACTCCCTCTCTCCAAATTCTTCTTCCTCTTCCATCTCATCCTCATCTTCCTCCTCGTCTTCATCCGTCTCCTCATCCTCCAGTTCCACATCGGCCTTCTTCCCGCCCTCTAGCACCGCGCGCCATACGTTCTCGTTCACGTTCAGAGGCGCATCACCGTACGCCTTTGATTTGAGCCGCTCAATGAGCTCTTTTTCTATCGACCGCTCGATGTGCGCTGCCGCCAGCGCCTTTGCCTCCCGCTTGGCCTCGCGTCGGTCAAGCTTCTTTTTGACGCCCACCAGCGTGGGCCTAAATTTCAGACGTCAGCAAAAGGGAAATTTTGGGGTGTGTGAGAGGCAGATTCGTGGCTCACTGTTGAGTCAGTTTGAGCTTTCGCATCTTGATCAAATATTGCGTGATTTTGGTTATTCGCTGCTTGCATTTGTGGATGAGGTATTGAGGCCAATAAATAAGCTCCGAGTCAATCTTTTAGAAGAGAAGGGGAATTGTAAGCGTGCTCGAGAAAAGGCGGGGGTGGGGCATACCTGCTCGAGCGCTTTGGTATAATTATTCGACAGTTTTATCCGCTCCCACATCTTTGCAGGAGTATGTGCACGTTCGATCGTTTTCATATATAGATAAAGTACACCTAACAAAGGAATCTCAATGCCATAATTCGAGGCTGCGGTGGCCAGTACGAAAAGTGATATATATATACGCACCTTCTTTCTCCCGCACCGTTGCGTATCGAGAATTTGCGAGCGGACATGACTGCCTGTTGCAGAGTCCGGTAACGTTATACTCATTCCTACAGAAGCTCTGTGTTGTCGTTCTACCCATGTAGTTTGATGCGCACCAATAAGCGCCTTGGAATGGATTTACAGGAGACTGCAGCAGCCTACTTGACTTTGTAAGAACAATGGCTAGTGCCGATGACCGACCAGATCAAGTCGTCGCTCTGCATCCTTTAAGGACCCTCGAAGTTGCTAAGGCCGTAGATATTCTGAGCCTTCGGCTGAGGGGTTAGCGACTAACGGTCGAGCGCTCGACGCGATGGACGCAAGGATGAAATTTCTGAGGTGTGCAAAACATGGACACACAATGCACAGCATGCCCCCAGGGTATTATCTAATATTTCCTCAACACCGGTATCACAGCAGTCGATGTTTTTGAAGCGTACAGTATGGGACAGCGTGCTCGGTCGCCTGCCCGTTGATATCCTTAAGTTCTGGTCATTGTGTCGATGATATGCTCTCATCATTCGTTGCGCACTCTCCCTCGGACCTCGTGGTCCCCAGGCTCCTCTACTCCCACATCTCGTTTTCACCACACGTAGTACCCATTCTCCACGCCTTGCTTAGGAAAAGTTCCACAGCCCCTCACGCGGTGCGACACCTTCATCTTTTTGGCTCCCAAACTGGTCACATTCAGTGGTCTCTAAAATTTTAGCCGCGATATTCAGAATGCGAAACCTTTGCGGTATCAATCTCAAGTTATATATCTTCTCTGCCAAGGAAAGCGAATTGGCAGGTGTTCTACTCTCCATTAGGAAACCCCCATTCGATTCAAACTCCGGCATACACCTCAAAGTTTCCAGCGTTGCTCTGCAAAATTCGGACTGAAATATACCGTTGCAGCTGATTCAGCACTCTCACATATCCCACTGAAATCAAGGAACAACCTCGTCTTGAAAATGTCTCATGGTGCCTCGGCTCGCGCTCCTCTGATATCCTGATCGCAGAGCTCATCTGGCCCCGCGTTCACACACTCTCGGCTTCCAGTTCATGCACGTAGACCCTGACTGCATACTCGACCTTGTAGACTCGTTCCCACCTGTTCGATGCTTTACTTTCCCGGAGAAAGGACGAGGTTGGATAGATCGGCCTTGGTCTTGGACGTAGGCCATTCTAGCTTGGTTCGGATCACTGGAGGGGACTTGGTCTAATATCGATGCTGCTTAGGCAGCTGGCGCCAACCTGCGCCGCATTGTGACCAACTCGGATGTGTCGACCACATGCCCGAATCTACCCCGTTCACTGATAAACACCTCGCGGGCCCTATCAACTCACCTTGACGAGCATATACTGCCTCTTTCATCCCCAGCGCAGCTTGCCACTTCTGCAACCTGCATACGATTTGTCGGTTCCATATGTGAAATGGATGAAGACGTGGCTCCCACATATGTACGCTTTGATCATTTTCAAGCTACCTCTGACAGCTGCTAACTGGATATATATTGGTGACTCAGGAGCGAATAATCCGCGCGTTGGTGCCCCTCCCAGTAGTGTATCTGCTAATAAACGTGTACCCAGTTGATGGACGGATCAGAGATCACTGGGTCACAAAGGCCCTGCCGCTGGCGAGAAAGGAACTCCCAGCTTTCAGGGCTCTCCGTTCGATGTGCGGTGTCCAAGTGATGGCCTGGAAGATCGTCCTCGATGAGCTCGGGGAAGCATGCTGGATTCATGTTACGGACGAAGAAAACCCTGAGTTGAAGTATATCTATGAGTGGGAGTGGCGGAACATCTCGATCGAGGAGGCAGATTTGTCACAATTCGATTGATACATGGTAAGGGGAAATCACTTTTCTTTGCGCAGTCTACAAGCAAACATATTGTTTTACTTGGAAATGTCCTCTCGCTACCTTGCCACAGATGTGGCTACTTTCCCCCCTCGTCGCTCGATCCTTCCAGCTCCGAGCCGCCTTTACCTTCGTCCTGGATTAGCCCTGGGCAGCCGTAATATGAGGGCTAGCGTCTAGAACTCATCCAGGCCTCTTTCAAGTCCTCGAAACCACTCATATCCGTCACTATTTTTATCACCCACATTCTCCTCCTGCATCTCATTCTCCTCTGGCTCCACGTGGACGTCCTTCCCGCCCACCAGTACTGCGTGCTACACATCCTCATTCACGTTCGGAGGCGCATCGCCGTACGCTTTTTTGGGCCACTCAATGAGCCCTCTCTTTAACCCCGCTTGGTGTATGCTGTCGTAGACGCCAGTGCCTTTGCCTCTCTACTGGCTTTGCAGTCGGTTGAGCTTTTCCTCGACACCCAGCAGCACGGGCGTAATACGGGATCTATCACTAAGGACAATCGCCTGGCACGGCTACGGCTGCTTAAGAGCATTGTCTGATGGCTCACAATTATAGCTTCAATGCCACTGGAGGCATAAAAGCCTACATTGCGCATTGTATTACTTATTGCCTTTGTTCGCCTACACATCACATAGTCGCATTGTTGATCAGCACCGATTGCGCCATCTGCATCAACCTCGTGATTCCCAAGTTCGTTTATTCCCACATCTTGTCCTCAGCACGCGTATTGTCTGTTCTCCACACCTTGCTCAAGGGTGGCTCGGCAGCTGCTGTACATCCCAGCTCTCCCACCTTCAACTTCGGCCACATGCAATAACACTGGTAGTCGCAACATCCAAGATGTGGCACCTTTGGAGTATCAAACTCGATCTTTTCACCCTTTCTCCTGTGGAAAAAGATTTAGCGGACGCTTTGCTCTCAATGAGCGATCTCCACTCATCAGCTTCTAGGATGTAGCCTGACGCTCCTGGAGCTACTGCGTGATATGCATCCCCTCCGAAATATATGCATCCCACCTTGCTTTGAAATTCAAGTTGTTCCGATGGACTCAACACTCGGGCGTATTTTATTGAACTCGCGGGGCATGTTGGAGCGGCTTCACATCGACGATGGCCGGCTTTCGTGGCGCCTCGGCTCACGAGATATCTTGGCCTCGGAGTTCGTTTGGCCCCAGCCTTGCTCGCACGCTGAATTTCCGGTTCGCCCACATGGACCCCGATTGTACGCTCGACCTCGCATACTCACTCCCTTCTGTTCGATTCTTTGCTTTCCTGTGGCTTGGCTCAGGCTCGTCGGAACGCGCTCGAAACGCTGAGTCGGCCTCTGCAGCCCTGCCGCTGTAAGATTTTTTTTTTCGATTTGTGCAAGTAGTCATGGGTCGAGGAATCGGGGGAAATAAGTATACGCATACACTTAAATGCGGCGGGATGTGGGCCTGTGGCTCTCAATTTGGACGTGGTGGCAGTCTGAATCGATTGGATGTCGCGAGTGGACTCTCGGATCCTAGGAGGGCAGGGGGCATCTGACGCAGATACGTCGTTGTCGCAAGGGCTTGATGTTTCAACATGACTGCCCATGCATAACTTTCACGCCTGGTCGCCAAATTCCCGGGAAGGAACAGCTTGGGATCTATTTCAGACGCGTACGATGAAATCAGGCTGGGGCCTCTGTGGTACAGAAGACTTCACTTGTCTCCTTGTCCGCCTGTGGATATTAAGTAGTATCTGTTGAAAATGGCCTTCCGAACCCATTGCGGTGTCCACGCCATACAGCGAACGACTTCTCCACTATCATAAATCCTGAATAAAACGCCCAAATTTTTGACTCAACGTGGCAGATTGATCAGGGTCATGGGCTTACTTGCCTCGTAAGTATATCACTATCCCAAGCACATATATACTTGACATGAGCTTATTCTGGCGATTCTCCCCTTAGCAGACCCAGAGCATTCCGATTCGTATTGCTTGCGTTGCGCCATGCAGTCGAATTAGGCTCGCCGCTGATGGCCTCAATGAGTCGGCGGGAGAAGGCGGAGTCTGCGATTTGGCGCGAGACAAAACACCATTCTAGTCATAGACAATTCAATTAGAAGCTAGATCACGGCCCGATCTCAGAATATTGTAATGAACGCACTGTGGAGGTACTACAGCCCCATCGCAATTGAGGAAAGCTGTAGACGCCAGCTTGGTGTCTTGTTCATCGAGTATGCGCATAACTCTCTGCTAGCTTATGAGCTCTGGCGGTCCAAGGGCACGGCGAAGGACGTAGTCCGGCCTTGAATGGCAGCGGGTTGGCAGGCAAGGGTTCACAGCGCACAGCTAGATGATGTAGCGGGCTCATCATTTCATGGTCAATGCAGCACAAATTCATATCCGGTGCAACCCCCGGAGAGGAGCTCGAGGATAGAATCCGAGGCTGACCTTCGACATTCCACCTCTTACACGGTAAGGTCGTATGCCAACGCGAAAAGGTGTCTTGCAGCAAGCTGAATTTGCTGCTAAGCCTCTTTGCCTTCAGGCTCGTGACCAGTCGCTAGACAAACATCAACCGCCGCGAAGGAGCCAAGAGCATTGGAATCAAATTGTTTAATATCTTGGCCGGAGCCTATGATTGTATCCTCCTGTGTTAACTTCGATACTGAACCTTTGACGTTAGTACCAAAGTGCTACGGCACGATCAAGTTGATACGCACTCCCAGTTTACGACTCGGGCTTTAAATTGGAAGACTCCTGGTTGGATTGGGCTGCCGTGCTTACACCGAGCGCATGCATGTGGTCGCTATCGCCGGGCTGAGTGCTGAATCCCGTGGGTGACATATGGCTTGGAGGTTTGAGAAAGCCGATACAACATGCTGAGCTCTTTATATGGATGTCGGGGAGAAAACGGCTCATGCATAGGCTGGATCTGCTCACGCCTCAATGGCAGTGGCCCATTCATTGTATTTGAGACACATTGATGTGCGTACCTTCATTGTACATGATATTCCATGGCTCGGTCTCAAAATCCTGAGCCAGAGCTTCGAGGGGAGCATGCAACATCGCGATGCAAATCCAGACTGCTATCTGGGCGCACTCTATGGTTGGCTCGCCGGACTTCGGCGACACCTCCGTGATGTCCCAAAAGGCCTCTAAAGGGCACCATAGGTAACGTTGATACGGATCGACTGAGTCTGGCATATGAGCCAACGCGGACCGTTCGCGCAGTCCCCGAAACCATCACTTGGTAAGTATACCATAATGTAGCTGCATACCTTCCAGAGTCCAGACCGTGGGGCTAGCCGGAAGATTTGCTGGACTTAAGCAAATACGAGTGCCAGTGAGCCATTATTATATGGCGTACAAGTATACCCTGTCTTTGCCCGCTGGAGGAAAGACATATGCGCGTGGTGAAAAATGCAAAAACGAAGCTAATGGCAATACTTAATCGTGGAAGCTCCGCAGACATTCAGAGTCCGCCCAGCTCTCAAGACCCCAACGCGATGGCTTCCGCTTCCGCCGATATGCACGACCCAACACCAAAAGCGCTGTTCAAAGCTCTAGTTGGGCCCTCCGGAGTGGATCCAAAACAACGCAAGCAGGCTCCGACCACATCAATGGGGCCAATCTTTGTCCCGGCAGCTAGCTCTCTTTTGGGCGGTTTTTGTGCCCTCAGTGATGGGCCGCCCGCCCGTGGCGCCCAACGAGTATCCTCCCTCCCCTCCTGGTAGGACCTTGCCGAAGCTATTGCATCGTCCTCTTTGCCCTCTTTGCCCTCTTTGCCCTCTTTGCCCTGCTTTCGCCCACACCATTCTGCGTTCTTACCACTCTTTCCAAGTTCTTTCCTCCAACTTCTCGTCATAGTATGCACTTCAAGTACCACGCGGTAACTCCCCCCGGGGTCGGATGTGATTATAATCTCACCATGACCACCGTCATCCTCGGTTTTCTTTCGCCTAATCGGTGGCCCCACTGTGAACTATGCGCTAACGAAACTGAAATTAATATAAATGGTTCGGCTTGCGGAAAGCGTTTGCCGGCTAACTTCAACACGTCCCGCTCAATAAACAGCTAGCTGTGAGTCTCATAATATGCCGAGACGGGCGGAGAGATGCACCGCTGTGACTACGTGCTCGGATTTCTCTACAGCAATCATTTGATTAGGTTATGCCTCATGAGCTTGTGTATTTGAAAGGAATTTGCTAAGGACAAGATTGTGCCAGCCCAGTGGCGCTCTTTCGCTCACCCGCCAAGTCCCCCAGGTCATGTGCACGATAATAGCTACGTTCTATCTTTTGTATTCATCATTTTTGCACCCATTCCAAGAAACTTGGGCGCAATCAATCACTTCTCCCTGATTTGGAGGGAGGGGAGCTCGCTCCGCGGCGCTCTGGTGAGTATTTCGATGTTGGGACCGCAAGTACAAGCAAATGTGTCGTCGCGCCCTCGGCTTGAGTGTTTTCTAATTCCCCCAGCCCAGCTCGCATCCCCTATTTTTCTCTACCTCATTCTATTTCATTTCACTCTCGCTCATGTAATATTTACACTCGCTACGCGACGGCTTGAGTTTCGGTCCCCCCTCGACGAGTCTCCTCAAGACGCGTCGAGGACCTGGGGCTGTACTCGAGATCGAGCGACAACTTGAAGTAATCCTCCCTCACGCTCTCGCTTGATTAATGATTACGTATGGCTGTGAATGGATGGTATACACACAAAGAACGCGGCAGCACTCACCAGCAGCACTCAGGCACTAGGTGCCTCGAAAAGATCGAGCCGGTCTGCCTCCTGCTCAGCCGCTGCGGCAGCTTCTTTTTGATCCAGATTTCGCAGTGAAATAGAAAATGTCCGGAGGGAGCCCGCAAGCTGTGACTTGAATACAGCAGGAATGTCACTTGCTAGTGGCCGAAAGAGCTCTACAGCCTCTTTGGCGGCGGCAAGTGCCTCCTCTCGAAAGTCCAGAGATGATAGGAGGCTGGAAAGGTTGTTGAGAGTGGGGGCGAGGTGTGGATTGAACGCAACGGGATAGTCCTCTGCCAGCTGCTGATACAACGTCACGGCCTCTCGGATGGCCACAAGGGCGTCTGCTTTTTGTCCCTGTTTTGACAGCCGGCTGGATAAGCCATAGAGAGAAAGGGCGAGACCGGGGTTAAATGCGGCAGGGTGACTTTCTGCAAGCCGCCGACACAGCGTTACGGACTCGTGAGCGGCTGCAAGGGCCTCTACTTGTTGTCCCAAATTTGAGAGACAGGAGGAAAGGTTGTAGAGACATCGAGCAAGATCAGAGTTAAATGCGGCGGGTCGACCCTCAGCGAGAAGACGATAAAGCGCCACAGACTCTCGGATGGCCCCGAGGGCGCTTTCGTGCTGTCCCAAGTTTGACAATCGATTGGAAAGGGTGCCGAGAGAGTGCGCAAAATCGGGATTGAATGCGGCAGGGTAATCCTCTGCGAGCTGTCGACGCAGCACCACGCACTCTTGTATGGCTATCAGAGCATCTTCATACTTTCCTACGGCAGACAACCGAATGGAAAGGTTGTCGAGAGAGCGGGCAAGATGAGGGTTGATCGCAGCAGGGAAATCCTCTGCAAGTTGCCGATACAGCGACACCGACTCATGGATGGCCACGAGGGCATCCTCCCGCTGTCCCAAAGCGGACAATTGAGCGGAATAGTTGCCAAGAGCCAGAGCGAGTTCACGGTTGAATACGTCGGGGCTACCCATTGTGAGCTGTCGGTACAGCGTCAAACATTCTTGGGTAGCTGCGAGGGCTGGCTCTAGCTGTCCTAGGCTTGAAAGCTGGATAGAAAGGGTGCTCAGACATCGGGCGAGATTCGGGTTGACCGTAGCAGGGGAATCTTCTGCATGCTCGCGGTATAGCGCCAAAGATTCTTGAATTGCCGCAAGGGCATCATCTTGCCGCCCCACAGCTGACAGCCGAGAGGAAAGGTTGCTAAGAAACAGGGCAAGATTAGGACGGCCAGTAGCAGAGCGATTCTCCGCAAGCGGTCGGCACAGTGCCACGGACTCTTGGATGGCTATAAGGGCTTCTTCTCGCTGCCCCAGATCCAATAGTTGAACGGAAAGGTTGCTAAGAGAGATGGCGAGATTTGGATTGTATTCAGCGGGGCAGTCTAATACGAGCTGCCGATACAGCTTCACAGCCTCTTGATTGGCTGAAAGAGCTTCTTCTTGGCGGCCCATGTAGGCCAAACGGTTGGAGATATTAATCAGGGCGCATCCAAGTTGATTGGTAAACTTATGGTCCATAAGATTAATCCCACCGGGGATGGCGCTCTAAGCCACACGCGATGTATCAGCGCATTCCCACGAGCCGCGTTGACATGTACCCATACCTGTATCCATGTCCAGGTGCGCCAGAATCCCTTGTGCGTATCCACAGACGCACAGATCTCCATCCACGAGATCAAGCGTGCGGAAAAGAAGTTTTCGAGGAGCCCAACAAGCTCAGCCGGTGCAGGAGCCCCGCATTCGAGGATGTGGGCCGTCCAAAACTCGCACGCATACCAGAGTGCTTCGGAAATTTGATGTTTCGATATAGCAGGAATCCCCAGCGAATCCGACTCGAGGTACCCAACGCCGGGGGTACCCTGTTTCAGATTCTTGTTTATAAATGCAAGACACAGAAGACCAAGCCTTTGACTGTGGTCGTTCTCGCAGATATAGAACGGCAAGGTCTTTAAAGCGCGTACGGCAAGGAAGTCTCGGAGAGACAGGTGGAGAATGCGGACAGGCTGCGTCGGAAGCCTCCATCCCGTTAGCAGCGCACCGAGCCGAGCCAGGACTTTGCTGACGCTAGCGATTCCGGGGTGCAGGGTCTGGAGAGCCGAGGATGACAGCGGACGCTTCGCAGCAAGGATGGCACCCATAACAAGATCATAGTCTCGCTTGAAGCCATGGCTGTTCCAGTCACAGGCATGAAGGACCTTGGTGTATACGTTGTCCATCTTTTCTTCTGCCCCGAGCCCCGTTTGCGAGCTCGCGAGTAGCATGCTGAGCTCCGCGGAGGGTTCGTACGCAAGCTCCAGAGCCTGGAGAACAACGGACACCCACTGGAATAGGCCCCCTGCCATGCCAAAGAGCTTCTCCATGAGCTCTTCGCCCGGCCAGTTCTCTCCTAGATCATGCATCGTAGCAATATGCCTGCAGCCGCGCTGTATATAAACACGTATGTCTCCTAGATTCGCGCCAGCGTGGAGGTCGATGGTCTGCAGGCGGACGTGCGCGGATTTTGACAGATACCGCTCAATCGCTTCCGTCTCTCGAGAGGTGACGAGGAGGCGGAATGACCAGGGGAGTTTAGGAACGCTGTCGCGAAACAGCTGCAGTAGCTCCGGCGAGGAGCCTTCGTCTAACCCGTCGATCACTGCGACTCTCGGCGTCTCAGACAGAAATCGTACGCAAGGCTCTTGTATCAGCGGCCCGAACTGGCGAGAGAGTGAGGCCGTAGCAAGGCTTTGGTCAGACTCGAGGAGGACGCTAATGTGCTCGCGGATACGAGGATCCCGAGCGAGATCGCGCGCCATCGTGCTCAGGAGCTTTCCGGGGTTGTTTCTCTCTGCCACATCGCGGCTGAAGAAGAAAGACGAGGCTAGCAGCCCCTCCTCGGAGCAGCGCTGTGCTACCGTGTGCGCAATGGCGCTCTTTCCGGACCCGGCTACACCCGTCAGGCAGAAGATTCTCGCGCCATCGCTGTCGTCGGGGTGTTTGATCCACTGCCAAATGTCGTCGAGGAGCGCCTCGCGAGTATTGGATAGGCAGACTCGATCGGAATCCCAGGTCGCTCCTTCGGCATAGGGAAGCTTGTCTAAGATCACGGTTTGTGCAACGCGATCCACTGTCGAGAGGTTGGACAATAAGTTGTATATCCTCCGTACCACGTAAAGTGATAAAAATACACTTCACCATTTCGTTCAATAATTCGGACGCTCTCCTCGACCCCATACAGCTCGTCGTTGACTCTGGAAAGGCCTTCCGTTACGGCGAGAATGGCACCGGTGTCGACATTCTTCCGCAATAAATCGAAATCGTTCTTAAAGCGAGTAATCTCGTCGCCTGAACCAGAGAACATCCCCTTCGCAGCACGATGTACTGGGTGGTCGGGGCGTCAGAATGCATGGAACGCCAGCGATACCAGATGCGATGGCCTACCGAAGCTCTCGGTACTGGCATATGCTTTTATAAACAACGCGCATTCGTTGGTCTTTTTTGCCACTTTCAGAATCACATCCTTATCGTCTTTGTGGAGCGCTGTTTTATCAAAGCGGCAGACCAGATCCAACGCGGTTGCCATCGACTCGAGAAGCTCGGACAGCGCGTCGTCCCGCTCCTTTTGGGTCTTAGCAATCTGAAAACGCAAATGATGAGCTATTGCAGGCGGGGACCCGAACAGATTACAGACTTTGTAGCCTGCGGACAAAGCTGTCCATGCGGCCTTGGCGTATGGATGAATCTGAAGGGCATTCCAGGGTAAGGGAGCAAACTAGTAACTGCCTGTATTGCAACTCACATCAGCAAATGCATCGACCATTCTCACGAACCCCTCAACCGAAGCGAGAGTCGTTTTGTAGAATGCCTTCACTTCTTTGGCAGATCCGAGCGCCTTGGCGGCGTCTTGCACGGAGGATCCGGCGTCGGAGGCGCCCGTGGGCATGGTGGGTAGTGCCGGACCCGCCCGTATCTTCTGGATGTCGTCCCGGGCACTGGAAACGGATGCTAAAGCCATGTCGAGGACTGGTGTAGGCGCCGCGAGGCCTTTGTGAACTCGGATGGAAATCAATGGATTCGGCTCGGACGAGGGGGACACTGGGATATCAAACGCAATATATTCACTATTCTCATCTGGAACGACGCTTCCAATCAGGTGGGATGCGCCTTATTTGAGTGGGGGTCACTGACCGTAAGCCTGTCTCTGCTTTCTCCGCAGGTCCTCGAATTGCACCTCAGCCACTCCGACAAGCTGCTCCCTGCGAGAAAAAAACGTTTGGCGCCTTATTACTCTCAATTCAATCTTCAGTGCCGACGAATTATCTCCTTGTCTAACGGAGGTCGTTGTCTGATATTAGTAGGTATTCAAATACGAAGCCCAGTGAGGGGGATTACTCGCAGGTCAAATTCCTCATCCCACCGTGGACTCCTGCTTCGCTCCGCACCCTTCGTTCTCCAGGTTTGATCAAGGACGTGAAGCACTACAAATGCTTTGGAATCTCCACGAATGAACGAGCTTCGGGGGAGATTGCTAGCGCTGAGCACTATGAAAGAGCCCCAATGATTAACACGACCTTTGTCAAGTTTTACCACCAACATACCAGTGATCCTCAGTTTGCTGACCGCATCGGATCTGCGAAATTTAGATGATTTGCGTCAGCGATGTTGCGGAAACATTTCCCCCCGAGCTCACCGCGTAACATCGTTCTTGGTCATCTCGTTTAACTGGGCCATGGTGGAGAGGTCTAAGGAGTTCCTTTTCAACGGCCAGGACGGGATTTTATCAAGGCGAGGAGATCCACGAGGCTGTTTCGAGCGTGCAGCACCACGTTCACTCAATTCACCCTAAGCGCCCAAACCCTTTCTTTAAACGCATCTTTCACCTACCTCGCTCGCACATTTCCGAAGCCCCCAGCCGAAAAGCTCCCTTTCACGCGCCAGGCCCCTTTCCCGGAAAACAACTCGACCCTCCTGCATTTTTGGACCTACTTAATCGGACGAAGCAATTTGCTCAAGCATCAGTGTCCCCAGCATACGCGTGAAATTGACTGACACGAGCGAGCTCATGAATGTTTGTAGACTCGAGTGTCATGGAATCATGGACCCCAGATCTTACACACTCATTCGCACAGCCTCTTGTACCAATCCTGTGATTCTTGGCGTGTACAGCCGACCCAAGGTTATGGTACCCGCGCAGGTCCCTTGTCCAGACAACTCATTCGGCACAAAGAGTCTCCTCCAAGCACCCTTCTCATCCTTCAAGTAGAAGGTGCTGAGTTTGGACGCTCAGAAGAGACTGACCCGCACTGGTGGGCGTGGCTTTTACTAATATGAGACTCTTGTAGGGTGAACGCCTGCAAGAGGTGTGGCACCTCGAGCCCGCGAGGCGCACATTCAAAAGCAGGCTCCAAGCTAGCTTCCGCGTCCGTACCGCTGCAGGAATCCGCGTCCGAAGCTTGCCGTTGTAATGTACAAAAGAGGTACGCGTGCAACGCTATCTGCTTTGAATTTGGAGTTGGCAATCTTGCTGAATCGAGGAAAATCGAGACACAGGGTCAAACAGGCTGGCTCCAGAGATCATAAGCAAGGCAAGATACTGATGCATACGATTTAGGAGATCGCCCTAGAGGTACTAGTATCTTGTCATTAGAGCCTAGATGTGCTTTCTCGCAAGAGGAGATTCTCGGAGACGCGAGTGCATTGGACGACGATGCCAGTAAATCAGGGTAGAAACATACCGCTACAGCGAGGTAAACGAAGGGACCGGCAGTGGCCTCGAAAATGGTGTACTCATGTGTGCGCTTCTGTAAAATGAGACGCGATGGGCTCGAGTGCCATCGCCGCGATGAGTAGCTCCGCATAACTACCACTAGATCAGAATTGAAGGTTTATCTGCTACTTAGTAAAGAAAGCACAGGGCCTCCGGGGAATGGGAGCCCTCCCGGGACATGCTGACATGACTGACTGAATGCGGGGATCAGCGCACAGTGCTTGCAAACTACCAAGGTGAGATACCACCATTGTTAAAACCACCCAGTCATAATTTTCTACGGCTTATAGATATAAGGAACGAACGAAGGGATATACCCATTTCTGATCATGGACGTTGACTTTGAGTTCCGCTTTCGAGCGCAGTGGATTATGTAATTTTATTGCTCTGTGATCCGGTGCAAACAAAGCAAAACACGTCTCCCTCAATATTGCTCACCAACCGCCGCATCTTCAAGTTATCATCCATGTCATATTTATTTCCTCGCGCAGCTCTTCAGCGTCAGTACCTATATCTTATAGAACTGCTGTAGCTTATTCTCTGTCTAGCTCGTCAGGTGCTTCGTTTCTCATCAGTATCACCGCTGCACTCCCCCTTCGTAACTCCTCGCCGCTCGTTTCGCACTACACCCATCCGAAATGACTATCATTTCGACACGCACAAATTCGTGAAGCGGCTTGAAGAGCAAGGTCTGAGCAGACCGCAAGCAGAGGGCATCATGAGTGCCATGTCAGAGGTCATCGATGAGAGCATACGGGCTATGACTCAGAATATGGTGTCGAAAGCAGAGCAGGAGAAGGTGGGTTCTCTTTCCGTTCCCACCCATGAATTATGTCCTGCGATCCTACTGAAAAGCTCTCACTGTAGCAACACTACACCCAGAAAGTCGACTTCGCTCAGCTCAAGTCCGAGATGCAGCTCATGGAGAAGAATGACTTGGCAGGAATGAAAGCGGAGAATGACAGGCTGATGGCCGACGTGGAGAAGCTGAAACAGCGACTGCGCGAGGAGATTACCAGAACGCAGGCTGGTGTTAGGCTGGACCTGAATCTCGAGAAGGGTAAGCTGATTTCAGTCGCTGGGTTGGTGCGGCAGGGTCGTTTCTAAGTTCGTTTGACTGGGCTTTGGATTGCAGGGAGAATTAGAGACGAGACAGGCTTGCAAGAATTGAAGATCCGTGAAGTCGACACGCGGATAGAGAGTGAGATTGCCGGACTGCGAACAGCCATCGAGACTGCCAAGGTACGTCTTCGTTTCCCTCGCCTACCGCCCGCGCAAATGGGAATCAATATTTTTATCAGCAAAATACTCTGCAATATCTCGTCACTGTTGGTGAGTGGTACAATCCTTCTTGCAGATACTCGCGTTTGATCTAGCTAACTCTCGTGTCGACTTTAGCTACTGGTTGCGCTGCGCTCCTTATGGCTTACCTTCGCTTCCGCATGTGATCTCACCCAGACACGTATGTATATTCCCATCCTCATAGAATTCCACCTCCGTCCGTCCCCATGTATACACCATCATTCCCAACATAGCAGGTTAGACTCATTGATGAAAAGCTGGCGCTAATAGCAAGCTTGTTGAAATCATGGGCGCAACTCATCACTACTCGCGATGCTCTGGCAGTCTACCACGCCCACCAATATGGCTGGAACTTTGGTCTGCTATGGCTATGCTAAACTGGCTACTTTCGTCAATATTCCGACTCATTCCACTTGCTGACGCTCTTTGTGATCTGGGATTTGGCGTATTTTGGTCAGACTGCGCCGCTGACTGTCAACTGACTGTCCTCTTGTGTCGCTTCCCAGTCTACGCGCCGACACAGGTAGTGGTTCCCTATGTGCATGGGCTCCAATCGCGCTGTGCCCCTCATGCCGGTGGAAAATGACGCCGAGTGAATGTGAGGGGCCTCCGACGTTTCAACCCGCTCAGTACCAATCTGGCACAGAACATCCTTCGTATTCCGAGACTCCACTACGTCCTACTTCTCGAGGCAGCTGATCGAAAACGTCACCACCCATGCTCCGACGCACGCTAACATATACCCACCTGAGAAATCCGTCCGGGTGGGAGCTGGGACGAGACTATTAGGCGGCAGTGGTCTACGTCGTCTGCCAATGTGTAATTTCTCAATAAGCAGGATGACTTTGGTGAACCAGCCCGACTATGGTTTAAATTTACGGACTTGCGCTCGGCGCCCGTCGACCGGCACAAGGATTTTTTCCAAGGCGTAGCGGTGGCATAGTACTATAGATGACAAGCTCAAAGACCAGAGACGGTCTCACCATTGGTCTGCTGTGAGTGAAGACTCCTTCAGACGCTGAAAAGCATAGTAAATGCATTCAATCGACCGGCTCGTGCGCGCCATACTGCTCTCTGAAGCCTGAGACGCAGATCTCAGAGAGGATAGATCTCAGATGGCCCTCTTCCTTTGCTTTAGTGAACGTCAAGGATGATCGGAGGATGAGGAAAAAAGGAATAACTGTAGCTGAATGACCATTTTTGCGTGTCCTACGTCGATTAGTTGGCGTTTATCCTTGCTCGTTGTATTGTGCGTCATAATAATGTGTCTCGACTCTCGAGGCGACTTTAGCAATCTCTGTCTGAAGCCCCAACTGAAGTACCGCCAAGGCTACTGGATCAAATGCTCACGCTAGAACTTCAAGTTCATCGAGACCAGATAAAATACCAGGCGAAGTACGCGTATTTTACACCAAGTCGCCCCGAAAAAGAGAACAAGAGAATGATTGTAATGTACCAAAAGAATGGACAGGAGAAACGAATGGACAATGGAGTGGAGCGTGTGTAGAGTGTTAATGGTGCTGATAGTGTTGATAGAGTTGGTGAGAGGGGAGGGTATAAATTTAAGAAGGCCAGAAGGACGGGGGATTACTGCTTTTTTGGCTTTTCTCCTCTCGTGGGCGATGGCCCGTCGTACCGTGTACCGAAGAGGACGTCCCAGTGGATGTAGAATGGCTGGCTGAAGTTGGTCTTGATTCCCCATGTCTACAAATCATCGTACAATCAGCGTCGAGTAGACGGCAAGAATGAAGGGGATACGCACTCGGTGGTGGATGTCATGATACTTTGCGTTATTCGGGAATAACACTTGGAAAGGATCAAATGGTAGCGCGTATCCGCAGTGATCGTCTACGGTCTTGAGCGTAGCAAACGTGAAGAGGAGGAACGTTTGTCGGGACGTCATACCCGTGACAGTGTGCGCAATGGTTGCGCCGATCGAGTCGAGAAGGAGGCCCTCAAACCAGTGATTATAGAGCGCACCAAAGGCATACGGGACGTATAGGCGATGGTGCACCGAGTGGATGTGTTTGTAGAGGAATTTGTTGATGTGGAAAAGACGGTGGAAGAAATATTGCCATGTATCGATCACGGCGCTAAAGGTGATGTCAGCGCGAGACCAAATTAAGAGAAATCATGGCACTCACAATGCCAGTACAAACTGGACGATAGGGATAGCCCACCAATAAACAAAGTATACGATACTTTCCCCCTGTGAAACCAGCAAACTTTTCCCGATATCCTGCCCCAATGCCTTCATGACGAAATACGCAATCCGTGGCGCAAGGCTCCGCATCTCCTTGACGTGATCCAGTGGTCCCTCCGGTTCAATCGTGAGCACGCCTAGCGTCGTCTGGAATATCTGCTGCAGCACCACTGCCTTTACGACCTCTGCCCGCGTCGCGCGGTTTTTCGCCTGCACCTCTGCCGACTCGTGGATGCGGTACTGGTCTATCCACGCCCAGTCCGAGCAGTCGAGCGCATGGAAAAAGAGCGAGTAGGCCCAGTATGCGATGAGGGGTGCGAGGAGGGAGAGGGATTTGTCGGAGAGGAATGAGACGATACTGGGCCCGTTGATGTGATACGACGGATAGGCCGTGACCGGGTCGGGCACGAGCGCGCTTAGCAGGTGGGGTGGGAGGGTGTAGTCGACTGTGATGTTGACCATCGTCGCGGCGAGAGAGGTATTGTAGTTTTCCCAAGAGATATCCGCTGTTGCCCAGATTTTCGAGGGAGAGCGAGTTCCAGGCAGAAATTATTTCGGCGACGACGGTGGTCTGACTTTGACTCTGGCACTGCGGGCGCTCGGCTGGCGGGACCAGTCGTCTGACCTCGAAATTAGCATTACATAATCCATATTTCTTGTGACCCTAACCCTAGCGGCGGATGCAAATATCATCTTTCTGGTCATCTTTTCACTTTGACCTCCACCTCCGCCGCTCAGACATCATGCCTTCCAAGCTTGAAGCAACGACGGCGCCTAAAAGGGGGAAGAAATCAAAGACAGGTCATGAGAACCCAGCCGCAGTAAATTCAGCGCCATCAACAAGTCTTTCGTCATTATTTATTGGCACACGCGTCGAGGAGGCGGATGTGCAGGTGGACGACGCGTTGGATGCTATATTCTCGTCGAGCGTATGTTGCTTGAGCTAGCTTGTGGAAAATAGGTACTAATCCGTGTTTTATGGCTAGGCGGGCTCGTCTCTCTTCTCCAAACCTGCTCCTACGTCGTCGAAGCGCAAGCAAGACGACCAATTTGCGAGTGACAGTCCCAAGCGACCCAGGCCAGCATACTCAATTTTCGCCATTGCAACCCACATCTGACGCGTGTTTTTAGAGTAGATCTGATCCGTTGGTTGAGGTTTCTGTTCCGGAAAAACGACCTACAAAGAGCAAGGCCTCGCCTGTGACCCACCAGCCAGATCGAGGAAAGGACTCTTCTCCAGCCAAATCTACAAAGAAGGCCGCTAAACTGGAGAGTAGATCGAAGAAGGGGAAATTGCTAATAATCGAGGACTCAGCCAGCACCGAAGTGGATGAGGCGGATGAGGAGGATGAAGCTGCAAGCCAGGTAGACGAGAGTGAGGCTAAGAGCGCAGATGAAGACGATGTTGAGGAGGACGCGTCCGATGCGCTCATAGTTCACGAGTCACTACTCCCATCCAAGCCGAAATCATCAACAAAACGCGTCAAGTACGTCCCAGAAAGTGAGACCAAAGAACAGCGGGCCGATCGAACTATATTCGTGGGGAATGTACATGCCGACGCTGCCAAACGAAAAGTATGTCCCCATGCATCCCTTTCAAGCTCCTGTACACACTCACACGTTTCTCTACAACCGTCAGTCCACGCTCAAAGCATTCAAGCGACACATCCTTGAACACGTCCCCGGAGCAAAGATCGAATCCGTTCGCTTCCGCTCCGTCGCTCTAAAGACCCCCATATCCAAGCTCCCCGACATCGCCGGGAACGACGCCAAGCCTACCGGCAAGGACAAGGGCAAGGACAAGGGAAAAACTGGGACTGATGCGAATCACCAGCAGCGCAGGGCCGCCCACTGGCGCAATGCCACAGGCGAAGGACAAGAACCCGGGTCGACAGGCGGAGACACCAAAACGTTCTTGACTGCCAACGAAAAGAAGCGCATTGGGGTTATCAAGAAAGATTTTCATGAGGAGATGGATACCCTCAACGCATACGTGGTTTTCGCACACCGAGATCCTTCTCGCGCCGCTTCCGCAGCGCCAGCGCCTGAATTAGCATTCGTCGAGCCGTATGATGCTGCACGACTTGCTGTAGAGAAGTGTGACCGGACGGTATTCATGGAGCGCACGATCCGGGTTGACAGGGTCGGGCAGCGTTCTACTGCCAAAGAGGGCCGGCTGGATCCCAAACTAACAGTGTTTGTGGGCAATCTGGATTTTGCGGCGAAAGAGGAGGATGTGAGAGCGTTCTTCGAGAGCGTGCTCTCTGCAGAGAGGGGGGAAGAGGCCTCCGACTCCGATTCTGACGAAGAGGGGGAAGGTGAGAGCGGCGGGAGAGGGGGTAAATCGGTGGTTCACGTGCGTATTATCCGGGACGCGGAGACACTACTCGGCAAGGGCTTTGCATACGTACAACTGAAGGTCTGCCTGCCCTCTCACTCCGGTTTGCTAATGCGCTTTGAATGACCCGTACACATAATAGGACCGCGACTCGGTGGACGAAGTCCTGGCACTCGAAGCCGACAAACTCAAGTTTGCCAAGAGGAAACTACGCGTACGGCGATGCAAGACGCTCCCCTCCGCCCTCTCGTCCTCGTCCTCCTCTGCGTCTCCCGGACAGAACAAGAACAAGAACAAGCCGTCCGCGTCTGCATTCGCCATCACCTCCGCCCACTCCACATCTGCATCCCCGCACCGCGCCAATAAAGACAAAGCCGCCAAAAACAGAGCAGCACTTAGCGTGACGCCGATCGTAGTCCCCAAGGGCAACCCCGCGCTGGGTGAGAGACTGAAGGATCTGAGTAAAGATGAAAGGAAGGCTGCAAAAGCGACGGATGCGGACCGCATTGCGCGGAGGCTGGGGAAGAAGAAAGCGCGGATCGCATTGGAGAAGGCGGGTGTGGGTGCAAAGGGCGTAAAGGAGAGGAAGAGGAAGCGGGTGGGGACAGCGGGCGGGAAGCCTGGGAAGTGAGCTGAGCGTACTATTGTCAGCGGCGAGTGCTTGGGAGAAGTTTCGTTGGGTGACGAAAGGATCGGCACCAGCCAAGCTCTGTATTTTGGATACGTACCCCCAGCACGTTTTCAACTCCACGTCAGACCGCATATTCAGAGCTCAGGACTGGATACACTAAACAGGTCAGAACCCGGTACAAGAAACAGATTAATATTACATGCGAATTAACAGCGTGACAGATCGTGAGTAGAGTAAGTACAGCATCAAAAAAAAAGAAAAAGAAATAAACGTCCGATGTCTATCGCTCCTCGGCTCTGGAGCCTTCTAACCCAACCACGATGAAACTGAGTAAAACGAAACATGCGCCCAGCAGTGCCATCAATCGGAGGTCCACGCCGAGTAAGAAGTCACCCAGGACGGCGAGCGGAATTGTGAGGCATAGGCCGAGTGTGACGAGGACTGGTGTTGTTTTAAACATTGCAAGGACGTAGATATAATCGCTCGATAGCGTAATGGTCATCTAGAAGGCAGCGCGCAAAGATATTAGCAAGAGCGGTAGTGAAATAAGACAAAGTCTTCCTTACATTGAGGAGCAGACCCAACCAGGTCTTGGCGCCCACGGGCAACGAAAACGGTTCAACGCCAGTAAGGTGGAGTATCACGCCAATAGGCCAGCTCCCAATGATATTAAACACCCCGACGAAACCGAAGAATAGCTGCATGTCGATCCTCGATTCGGAGCGTATACGGTATTTGAGGAGGATGACATAAAGTGCGTAGCCCACGGCGGATAGCAGCGCGAGTGCATCGCCCAAGAGGGGGTTGCTGCCGATCTCGGTTATAGAGAATTGGTTTGGGTGGGGAGAATGTGCGGGTTGAACGGGCGCTGTGTCTGATAGGGAGACGAGGACAACCCCGGCGAAACTGTACGGATGTATGTTATTAGATGGGCATAGCCTATGGGGATATCTGGTGTGCAATCCACCTTGTGGCGACCGCAGCAAACTTTGCGAACGAAAAGGACTCTACACCAAGCATTCCACCAAGGGCAAGTGTGAAAAATCCTTTGAAAATGACCCTTTAGTATCTGGATGGAGGCATGATATAGAGTCTGACATACCGCTCGTGCTCGCAAGGATTGTGCTACTTGCCACAGTCGTGTATCCGAGCGCGGCGTTTACGGACCAATTGGCAACAAACCAAAAGAGATAGAAGAATCCTGCAACGACGGCGGTTTGGCGCATTGTCAGTGGGGGAAGGCTCTCCGGGGCGATAGTTTCGAATCCATCAGGGTGCCTTCTCTGAATCAAAGCCACAATTAACAGAAATTCGGGTGGACGACAGCAACAGTGGCTACCTCCAAAGGAGTGTGTGATAGTGGCACGGCCTCTGAATCTGGAATCGCCTCGTATTGACCCCTATAAGAGCTGGAGATAAGCCAAACGTTCCGTAAGGCGGCTCTTCGAATATCGTACCGTCCTTCTATCCCGCTTGCTTTACTTGATCTTCGTGTCCGAAACAGATACGGCAGGAGATATACAGCAAAGCTGCTCGTGTTGAGATATGTAACTCTGACAATCGTAAGGTAAGTCAGAGACTTGAGCAGATGATATCCACTGTGGCTACTTGTGATACAGACAAGAATGGTTTGTTGTAACCAGTTTCGTAAAGAGCCTGTTGAGCATCTGGATCAGCAACTGCAAGCGCGTATGATGAGAAGGTATGAGCGCACCTGGGTCAAAAAGTTCGCGGCTGTCCACAGGAATACAACGAGCAAAAGGAGGCCTATGCCGATAAGGTACTCGCGGTGATTTGAGTTCTGCCTTCGTCGTTCGTCCGCTGTCGTCGCTGGCGGACTCTGTGCGGTCGTGTGCTCCATGGTAGAGGCAGATGGTGGTGGTAGCAAGAGAAGAGGAGATCCGAGCGGCGGCTTGATCGCTTGTCGCTGTCAGCAGCGAGACGCGAACTGAAGGCGCGATTTGCTCCCGTATATATGAACGCATTGCGCAATTTTTGATTTTACCCGCCGCCATCATCTCACGTCCTCCCGGGCTACGCCGTCTTTCTTGAAGATCGCACAAGTGAGCAAGCCGCTAGCGTTCTGTTGCGAAGAATGATTCGCTTGCTCCTGCCCACTTTTGCGAAGGAGTTTCGTCATGTCTTGTGGATCCTGGCAGTACCCGGCAGCAGGCCTTCTTTACCCTTAAGAGCTAATTCCCCTATTCGTCCAAGGGAGTTAGGAGTTAGATGAACAGAAGCTGCAGATATCTGGGCGGCCCCAGGTTACCTCGAGTCCGGCGAAGTCCCCGGGGCCCGCACATCGAAAGACTGAAAGGGGTTCCCCAGAAGCTTCCGACGCAGCGGTTCGCGCGCCTTCGGAGTGCACGATACCCAGGCCGCTCTGCTCCTTATTTCCAGGACAGTAACAGTACTTACTCTCCTTCACCAAGAGCTGGTGAGCGCTCACGACGACGTCTATCAAACGGTAGTCTCTGCGCCATGTTCGGGCTCCGTCCCTCCGTGTGCCTCGGTATCTGACCTTGAATCGCAGTTGGTTCTTTCACGCCAAGCTGCCACGAGAACAGTAACTAGCCGCAACCACGCCCGACCGTCTGGGTTGAGGTAGCCAGCCACGCGCTTCACAGGCCGTGTGTCGACGTTCGTTCCTCCGTAACGCCCTCCGGGTTTGGTCCCAATCTTTCGTTCTGCAGGTCTTCATTGTGCATCTTCGCAATACTAAAATACGGACACATGTACATGTACATGTTTCTAGAGACATGTGCATGGTCTAGTAGCTAGACGGTCTTGGATTGTCTACCGAGGCTCGCGACTACTTTGGCTTTTCTCGCTCGTTCGTCATTCGCAGCATCTCGACCCCAGTGAGGTCAGAGCGCGATCATGGTATTTGATGTAACGAGCCAGGATACAGCGTACAATCCTACCTTGCCTCGCTTGGCCCATTGTTTTGTTGCGGTCTAATCGTCGCAAGCCCATGGAGGCAACCCGACTCTTTTTTCCAGCTAGTCGCCTCACCACATAGTCTTTGATCCTCCTTTCACCCCAATGAGCCCGATTTCACGCTGGCCCAGATATAGAGGCTCAATCAATTCCCGCCCCGCTCTCCGTATTTTGGGTTACGTAACACGCCGAGCGGATGGTACTTACCGTCCAGCTTCGGGGCCATCCTCCTTTGTTTCTCCCGACCGCCTGCTCAATGCGCCACCTTTGAAGGCGTGGATGAGGTTCCGCTCCCAAAGATGCGACAATGACCACGCATCTGGGTAGTTACTTTGTTGTCTCTCTTCACATAAATACCCCGCGCGCGCATCGAGTTATATGCTTCTCTGAAATACTTCGCTATCCCATGTTGACGCTCTCTCGAGTCCGTACTCTTACTGCGCGCGCGATCAGCCCCAACTATAGATCGATTAAGCGCCGGGCTGCGCTAATTCAAGACATCGAGGGGGACACCCTCATGATTGGCCGACTCCTCCCCATGTCCAAGTATCATTGGATATTTCCTATAGCTGTCGAGTGGGTTTCTTCTCTCTATCATCTGGTGTGGCAGAGACGCGTGCTGACACCGTTGGTTCCCCATAGGCTTCGTGTTGCCTACCAAGAGATGCTAGAGGATTCGTTGAGGATCAAGTCTCCGGCGGGATACATCAAAGAGCGCCAAAGACTGGCGGAGTGGGTCAAGCGGGCCAAAAACATTCGAAATAGCTACAAGGTTGGTGTTGACTCCCTAGTATCTCATATAACCTGGTGATGCGAGCTGATGCCTTTTCCTTAGCATATGAAACTGAAATTGAATAGAGACCCTCCTTACGAAAGCTATATGAGATGTCGTGTGTGTGCATTCTGCTCCGTTGTCCAACTCCTTTAGGAAACTAATAGTAACTTGGACTACAGAACTGCGGCTCTACGCGTCCAAAGATGTTTTTCGAAGTTGCAGCACTGAGCTGACGCAGATGCGCTGTGGGTTGGGAGCGTCCTGAGAGTCCTTTGGGATGGACGGCGGTTGTTTGGAGTGTGTGTCTTATCTCCTATTTTATCTTTCCCGATTATCTCGGGGCTTATCAATAAGACTATTTACTTACGGTGTCCCATCAAGCATCCGAGTATACTGGGAGTGAGGTTAGGAATGTAGCGTATATGTAGAGCAGCGCTTGCGTTTTTTCTGGTCCGATCTGGCTGCGTAGGGTCTACGCCGGTCTACGGTGTAGGGTCCGCACAGCTCTGCTTTCGCGACGTTGCTTGGGCAATATTGTTGATCCATGGTTGACGAGACCAGCAATGGCCTCCTAAACATTGCCCGAGCAACGTCTAACTTTCAAATTTCTTGTGCTGCGGTTGTCATCTTTCCTGTGCTATGGCTATTCTCCTACACCGACATCCCGTTGAGTTGCTGTTCCTTCAGGTGGCGAAGCCTTGGACGCAGCCAGGGTCTGCAGTTCTCGCCGCCCCGCAGTGAATCTTACTACTGCGCACCGGCATTGGGAAAGGCTGTCCCACAGAGAGAGAGGCAGTGTCAATGGCTGTTCAAGCACTACTTAAGCTTCACGGCTTCACCCCAAAGCACAAAAGTCTCAAATCGACAATCATCTTTATTCTTCCTCGCACCTCTTCAAGATAAATTTAAATGCTTCGCACTCATCTTCTTACTATCCTGGCTATAGCTTTGTGCGATCCATGCGCTGCACTCGTCTTGCCGAGGAATGTTAACAACATCCAGTGGATCGACTGCGAATCGAGTGTGCCACAGCCGCTGCAAGGTGTCGCATTACCAACTACACTACCCTCGACGTTGCACTGTGGTCGTCTCGATGTGCCCATGGACTACTCGCAGCCTTTTTCGACCAACAACAAGATTACTCTTGGCTTTGCGATGTATCGCCCGAGTAATCCCAAGGGCCTTGTCAATTAGTAGGCTATTCAATTTCACTTTAGCGGGATAAGCTGGATATTCATTGATGCTTTTTTCCAATAGTAACCCTGGTCTGTGCTTTTTTTAGACAAATATCGTCAATTTCCGTGATCCTTATCATAACCTATTACCTTGAATACAGGTGGCCCGGGATTGGAAGTCGCTTCGTATGCGTGGGAGGTTGCACTGAATCTATCCAGCATTGCGCCATATTCCGAGCTTCAAGATTTCGACTTCTTGGGTACGTGAAAGTCATCAGTAAACCTTAAAGAGGCAATTTAGTGACGCGCCACTCAGCGATGGATGTTAGGGGAACGCACACTTCCAATCCTTTGAACTGCACGCTTGAAGACTTGGTTATTCCATCTTCATTGCAAGTAGCTCCTCTTTTCGATGAGGTACTTGAAACTAAATGAGCGCTATAAACTCACACAGCCCAACCAACGAGGCTGAGTTTGAGGCTTACCAGGCACCGGTAAAGACATATGCCCAGTCCTGCATCGACCACAGCACACCTCAAGGTATCGTCGCCCATGTTGGCACTGCGGAGACTGCGCAAGACTGGGATAGCCTTAGAGAAGCACTTGGCTATGATAAAATGCACTTTATTGGCCTATCAGCGTAAGTTCACCAGACCTCGGAAATGCTAGATAATAGCCAACTCTAGTCACCATTTCAAGTGGAACCGCTGGTGGGATCACATACGCGAGCAAGTTTCCTCAGAATGTCGGCCGTTTTGTCCTCGATGCCATTATACCCCCTGGAATCGTGAGTTTGAGTTGTGCAGTCAGCGTAAGCTGCAAGGATGCCGTCCGCTTATATATACACCTTGCAGAGCAACTTGGATCTGATAACCTCCCAAATAAAAGCCGCCAATCGTCTTTTGCTGCGTGCCGATGCTTATTGCATCTACGATCCTACTTGCCCATTTCACTCCAACGGAAAAGGAAGCGTTGTTCAGGTTTGTTTTCTCCCATTTTTGGCCCACGCCCCACTCTCACACATAAATCACATAAACTCACATACGCAGGCGTTCAGCGATGTCCTACAACAAGCGCTTGCGGGCAACTCCTCTGGCGTTACGGTTGACGATGTCCGCGCCGCGGTCAATATAGGGTACTTGAGCAGCAACCCCGATTTCCCGGCGTTTAACTTGGCGTTGCATGGTGCATTGAATGGCAACTGGAGTGCTCTTTCGTACGCCAACCTTGCTTCGTCGTACACGCCGAATTTCGCTACGGCCCTCCAGACATTGTGCTTGGATCAGCGTAAGTCTTACCTTGCCACTAGCAATCTTTTGCAGGTTGCTTATTCTTCTTCCTCAAACCAGATATCGATGACAACACTTTCTCCGGCTTCGACGCGATTAGACAGAGTATTGCCAAGGTTGATACCGCTCAGATGTCCTACGTCCAGGTTCTCAGTATTGTTGTAAGTGTCCTTGCCGGCCATGTTAATGCTTTGAGCGGCTCCAGTACTGCCACTCACACGAGCGCATCGGATCTCCGTAGGGTCTGTGCGGTGGCTGGCCGTACCACGGAAACTCCCAGATACCATTGCCCACGGATGCTCCCATGCTCTTGGTTACCGCAGATTTTGATCTCAAGTAAGCGAGAATCAGGCCGGGCTTTTCGCTTCCGCTGCTAAATATTTTCGTTCCAGCACGCCGACAGAATGGGCCACTTTCGAGTGGACCCAAGCGCCCAACGCGGCCCTCGTCGTGCGCCACGGAGATGATCACGGGACTATTGGCACTGGTACGCACGCCTGCGCTTCACGAGAGATATACATATGACTAATTCATCAATCCCATCTCCAGTGGATGGCCCCGCTCAACTGGCGGAAGTGACGTTCATCGCCACGGGGAACCTGCCGAGCGCGACGGATGAGACTCTCGTCACCATCTACACCCCGGGTATGGAGAGAGGGCCGATCGCGGACCCGTACACAGCACCCATCGGCCCCGCGGCCGGGGATACGACTAGCGTTGTGTGATATGAGCGGGATGCGGAGTTGGTGCTGGGTTAGGAACTCGTAATCCCTCTCCTGCGCGCCAAATGGACAACGACTAGCGTCGGATTACTTATATACAGTAGATGTTATCCAGTTTAAGCGCTGGCTTTCAAAGGACTTGAGTTTTCACTTATTTATCGCACCGTTTACCACGATGCCCTTTTACTTATCCTGCCGATGCTATACTAGGACCCAGCAGGCAAGGACGCCAAGGCTAGTTTTGATGTTGAATATGGAGAGCAAATAAGCTCCCGGTGGCTGTACAGGAGGCATTGCTCGGTTCAAGTTCAACTTTCCCGCTCGCCGCTCCGCAGCAAGCGGTTCCGCGCTGACTCTGCTGAGAAGGGGCCATGAGTACTGAGTGTCCCACGGAGAGGGTGGATTCATAACACCGTTGCTGCACTACCAAAAGTAATATTTGAGCCCACGTCCTCACTTCAAAGTACTTCCAAGGGTACTCGAATCAACAGGCTGCTCTATTCCTCCCCGCACCCCACCAAGGCAAATTCTAATGCTTTGGGCTCCTCTTTTTACTATCCTGGCTATAGCTCTATGTGATCCGTGCGCTGCTCTCGACGTGCCAAGGAACATTAACAGCATCCAATGGGTTGATTGCGCGTCAAGTGTGCCACAGCCGTTTCAGGGTATCCCACTACCAGGCGCACTACCCCCAACTCTGCACTGCGGTCGCCTCGATGTGCCCATGGACTACTCACAGCCTTTTTCGACCAACAACAAGATCACTCTTGGCTTTGCAATGTATCGCCCAAGTAATCCGAAGGGCCTTATCAATTTGTAAGTTCCTAACTTCACTGTGGTAGAGCAAGCTGGATGTTTATTGACGCTTTTGTTCCGATAGTAACCCTGGTATGCCCTTCCTTTCAACAAACACCATGTGTTTTTGCAATGCTCACCATCACCCATCATCTTACACATAGGTGGCCCAGGATCGGAAGTTGCGTCTTATGCGTGGGCGGTCGCATTGAACCTGTCTGTTGCTGCGCCAGTCTCTGGGCTTGGAGATTTCGATTTTTTAGGTACGTGAATGCCATTGTCAACTCTCAAAGGAATCTTTTAGTGACATGCAGCTCAGCAATGGACGTTAGAGGAACGTTCTCTTCCAATCCCTTGAATTGTACGCTTGGAGACTTGGCTATTCCGTCTTCATTGCAAGTAACTCCCTTTTTTCGGCAAGGTACTTTAAACTAAATGAACGCTACGAATTCACACAGCCCGACCAACGAAGCCGAGTTCGAGGCATACCAAGCCCCAGTGAGGGCATACGCCCAGTCCTGTATTGACCAAAGCACTCCCAAGGGTATAGTCGCTCATATCGGCACTGCGGAAACGGTGCAAGACTGGGATAGCCTCAGAGAAGCACTTTGCTACGACAAAATGCATTTCCTTGGTATATCATCGTAAGTTCATGAAATCTCGGAAATGCCAGGTGTGGCTAACATGATTATTATCCCAAGCGGAACCACCGGCGGGATCACGTACGCGAGCAAGTTTCCACAGAATGTCGGCCGTTTTGTCCTTGACGCCATCATACCCCCTGGAATCGTGAGTCTGAGTTGTGCGGTCAGCGCAGGCTCCAAGGAAGCCGTCCGCTTATCTATACACCTTACAGAGCAACTTGGATCTGGTAACCTCTCAAATAAAAGCCGCCAATCGTCTTTTGCTGCGTGCCGATGCTTATTGCATCTACGATCCTACTTGCCCATTTCACTCCATCGGAAAAGGAAGCGTTGTTCAGGTTTGTTTTCTCCCATTCTTGGCCCACGCCCCACTCTCACACATAAATCACATAAACTCACATACGTAGGCGTTCAGCGATGTCCTACAACAAGCGCTTGCAGGCAACTCCTCTGGCGTTACGGTTGACGATGTCCGCGCCGCGGCCAATATAGGGTATTTGAGCGGTAACCCCAATTTCCCGGCATTCAACTTGGCGCTCTATGGTGCATTGAATGGCAACTGGAGCGCTCTTTCGTACGCTACCTTTGCTCCTTCATACCTGCCAGCCTTCGCCTCGTCCCTCCACATACTGTGCTTGGACCAACGTAAGGCTTACTTCGCTGCTGGCAATTTTATTATCGGTTGCTTACCCGAACACCTCTCACTAGACATCGACGACAACACTTTCTCTGGTTTCAACGCGATTCGACAGAGTATTGCCAAGGTTGATACCGCTCAAATATCATACGTCCAGGATCTCACTATTATTGTAAGCGTTCCTACCGGCCGTGTTCATATTTTGAGCGGCCTCAGTGCCAATGCTCACACGATGACGTCGGGCCCCCGTAGGGTCTATGCGGTGGCTGGCCCTATCACGGAAACTCCCAGATCCCGCTGCCCACAGATGCTCCCATGCTCCTGGTCACCGCCGACTTTGATCTCAAGTAAGATACACCCAGGCCTGGCCTTCCATTTGTCCGCTGCTAAGTATATCCATCCCAGCACACCAACAGAATTCTCTACTTTCGAGTGGGCCCAAGCGCCCAACGGAGTCCTCGTTGTGCGCCACGGTGATGATCACGGGACTGTCACCGGTACGCACGGCTGCGCCCAGCAAAAACACACAATAAGTTTGAGTCATTGATCTCTTGCTCTCCCGATTCAGTGAGTGGCCCTGCTCAATCTGCCGAAATTGCGTTCCTCGCCACGGGGAATCTGCCGAGCGGGACAGATGAGACTCTCGTCACTATCTATACCTCGGGTATGGAACGAGGCCCGATTGCGGATCCGTACACGGCGCCCATCGGCCCACCGGCTGGAGATATAACTAGCGCTGTGTGAAAGTTCGAGCAGGAGGTAGCGTTGGCTGTGCCTTGGGAGTTGACTGACGGCAGGACTTGAGTATTTAGCTATGTATTTGCTGTGCGCTTTCTTGCGGCCCCCTTTAGTAGGGCTTGATTTATTCTGCTGAGAAATGTGCGAATGCGGCGGCCTCTAGGCCCTCTCTTCTATGGCAGACGCGAGGACTTCTCGGCTAGAATGAACATCACCGTTCGGCAGAACGCATTGTGAATGTATGAAGAAATAGCTGCATGTGTATACTTCGATCAATAACACCCCCACATTGCGCCAAGCCCCTCCCACTAACTGATCCTGAGGACGCCGAGGATTTTGGTGTTGAGTATAGAGATCAAATAAGCTTCCGGTGGCCGTATAGGCTTACAGCACCCTCCCGAGTCTGCCTCCGAGAGCCTCCGAGCCGACTCGGCGTCTCTCAGCGTTCGCCGGTCCTGACCGACTGTCATCTGCGACTTGCTCCACCCGCAACAGCATCTGCCTTTCGATCCTCAGCACCGGTGGCAGTCGCTAATGACTCGAGCGTTAAGTTTTCCTGTGCTAGGGCTGTCCTGCTGTAATATTGAGATTCCAAATCCTGTTGAATCGGGTTCACTTCACCGAAGAAGCAGATACAGTCAGGACTTGGCAATGGCTTGCAGTGGGGACCCCGCAGCCCCGCAGCAAAATGACTTGCGCGCACCCAGGTGGAAGAAGAGAAAATGATCGGCCGGAGGGTGTGTTAGTCGCGGTAGCGTCATTGATGCAGCTACATAAGTAAACCCCGCGGTCCCACTCCTGGTGCTCAAATCAACAGTCAACTTTATTCTTCCTTATCGCGGGAAACTCCAATGCTCTGGCTCCCTTTTATTACTCTTTTGGCTATAGCTTTGTCTGAGCCTTGCGCTGCGCTTGTCCTACCGAGGGATGGTAACAGATCCAATGGACCAACTGCTCGTCCGATGTGCCGCAGCCGTTGCAGGGCATTGGAATACCGCCAGGTGCATTACCCTCGACGCTGCACTGCGGCCGTCTCGATGTGCCCATGGACTATTCGCGGCCTTTATCGGCTGACAATCAGATTACGCTTGGCTTCGCCATGTATCGTCCTAATAATCCCAAGGGTCTCATCAATTAGTGAGCAGATTTCGCTGGCATGAGGCAACTTGAAATTTGTTGACGCTTTTTCCATTAGCAATCCCGGTTTGTACTTTTTATTGAAGAGACATCGATGGTTTGTACATGCTTACACGTTGATTGTAGGTGGTCCGGGTGGGGAAACCCGTACCACCGCGTGGTTAGTCGCCTTGAATTTCTCCGGCACTCCTCAGTTTTCCAAGGTTAAAGAATATGATTTCTTGGGTGGGCGAAAATCACTTTTAAGCTAGAAGAACGAAAGTCACTGAAGCGCGACTCAGCGATGGACGTTCGAGGAACTTACTCTTCAAACCCTTTGAATTGCACGGTTGGAGACTGGGCGCTTCCATCCTCACTGTAAGTGATTGCGCTTTTTAGCGAGGTACGCCAGACTAAGCCGCATCCATACTCGCACAGTCCGAGCAACGAGGCTGAGTTTGAGGCATATCAAGCGCCAGTGAGGACGTTCGCTCAGTCCTGCATTGACCAGAGCACACCCAAGGGTATCGTCAACAATCTGGGTACTGTAGAAACTGCGCGAGATTGGGATAGCCTCAGAGCAGCGCTCAGTTACGACAAGATGCACTTCCTTGGCGAATCATAGTGAGGCCCCACGAATGCTGATGAGTCCCTGAATTGCATGGTGCTAATGTGGTTGTCACCCCAAGCGGAACCGCCGGCGGGGTCACGTACGCGCACCTGTTTCCTCAAAATGTTGGCCGTTTTGTGATCGATGCCATCATACCCCGTGGAATCGTAAGCTCGATAGTGCCAGTTGATAAAAGATAGGCAATAATCAGCTCACACACCGATTCACGCGCCTTATAGAGCAACTTGGACCTAGCAGTATATCAAATCAAAGCTGCCAACCGTCTTTTGTTACGCGCTGATGCTTATTGCATCTACGACGCCACCTGCCCGTTTCACTCTGAAGGAAAAGGCAGCGTCATTCAGGTCCGTCTTCTTCCATCGGCCCGCATCCTACTCTCTCAAATGGCAATTTCCACGCAAAGGCGTTTAGCGATGTTATTCAACAAGCGCTTGCGGGCAACGCTTCCGGCGTTACAGCCGATGATGTCCGCGCCACCGTCAACACAATATACTTGAGCGGCAACCCTAATTTCCCGGCGCTCAATTCGGCGCTGCACTCAGCACTGAATGGAAACTGGAGTGCGCTGTCGTACACTGGTAGTGGTGCTTCGGACACGCAAGCCGTCCCCACGTTACTCCCGACGCTGTGTGCGGACCTACGTAAGTTTTGTATTCTACTAATAATTTCTCTCTGGCTGTTTACCCGCTTCCACTCAAACTAGACATTGATAACAATACGTTCGCTGGCTTCAATGAGATTCGCCAGAGTGTCGCCAAGGTCGATACTGCCAACATGACATTTGCTGGGAATCTCGAAACTATAGTGGGTGTCCGCCCCTGCTGTACTAACGGAGGCCTCAGTACTCACCTGAGGGCATAATCTTCGTAGCTTCTATGCGGCGGCTGGCCTTTCCACGGTGATTCTCAGATCTCACTGCCCACAGACATTCCCATGCTCTTGGTCACTTCCGACTTTGACCTCAAGTAAGTGAGAAACAAACCTAATTTTCCATCTCCCTATTAATATACGTCTCTGCCTCAGCACGCCAACGGAATCAGCCACTTTCCAATGGACCCAAGCGCCCAACTCGGCCCTCGTTGTGCGCCATGGCGATAATCACGGAACTTTTACTGGTACGTGTCAAATTCGTTGCACTCACACAGAGCACGTATTAGTGCTACTATCACTAGGGCCGATGAACTGACATGTCTCTGGATTTTTTTCCCCAGTGGATGGCCCTGCTTATTCCGCGGAAATGGAGTTCCTCGCCACTGGGGAGCTACCGAGTGCGATCGACGAAACGCTCGTGACCATCTACACTCCCGGTATGCAGAGAGGGCAGATTGCAGACCCGTACACGGCGCCCATCGGCCCACCGGCTGGAGATACAGGTAGCGTGGCATAATTGGAGCAGGAAGCGGAGTTGACGGTGCGATGCTTCTTCTGCGCGCCAAATCTAGAATCTGGATGCCTTAAATTTAGTGGTATCCAGCCCCGGCACTTAATCGCGGACGGAATTGAATACTTAATTATTTGCTGTAGAGTCCACCGCACCTCCCCCTCCTTAATAGGGCTCTATGTCTTCAGCTGAGAAAAGTGCGAATACTATGGGACACTTCTTCTATGGCAGACGCGTAGAATAAAAATCGCCGTTCGGTAAGGACACACTGTGAATGCCCGTGTGAGGAAGTAGATACTTGTGTAGGCTTTGATCAACAATACTCGTGCAGGTTGTCAAGCCTCCACTAACGTTGGCACGAATGGCTTGGTGTTGAGTGTAGAGATCAAATAAGCCCCTAGTGGCTGTACAGGGGCGTCCCCCTCGGAATTATGTAATCGGAGCCAACATCTCCTTACCGTCACCAGCTATCGTCACCCCACTCACGCCAGCATAGCACCAACCTTGTAGTCATGCGATGTTTTATGCGTCGTGATTCCCAGCATTATTCGCAGTTATTATTTGATCGAATGTCAATTTCCCCTGTGCTAGGGCTATTTTCCAGTCCTGCTGGGTTGCGTTTACTTTGGCGAACGCCGAAGATGCAGATGTAGCGAGGACTTGGCAATGATCTACGATGATCTGCAGTGGTAATCGGTGGCCCCGCGGCCCCGCGGCAAGACTGTCTGCCGTGCGAAGAAGGGATAATCCCATGGTGGGAATCCCAGCTGCATTACTGATGGGCCCATACACTAAGTACTTAAACCCTGCAGTTCCGCTTCTGGTGCAAAACTTAGCAAACATCCTCATTACGGGACACTTCGATGCTCTGGCCCCCTTTTATTACCATCTTGGCTATAGCTTTATCTGAGCCATGTACTGCACTCGTCCTACCAAGGAACGTAACAGCATCCAGTGGCTCAATTGCTCGTCCGACGTGCCACAACCGTCCCAGGGCAAAAACGTGCGGATTCCATAAGACCACCGATTCAAGAAGGGGCAGCTTCGAGTCTCAGCAGAGGCGCAAGCGCTTTGAGCCAACGGAAGCAGAGCTTAGCAGATAAGTATTGCCGTGATTTTGAGAATGGCACGAGGACGAACCGTTGCTAGATAAGAAGTCTAGTGGGCGCCGTGCGTCAGCATTTTGGCGTTGAGTACCGAGGTTATGTAATATTGATACGGGCGTTACAGTAAGCTCATGTGGTAGTGATGTGGTAAGCTCCGCTTCTGGCCCTCGGGGATCAGCGGCGGCCAGCCAAAGGCCTTGTTCCTCCCACTACGGAAGATTGGAGATGCTCTGGCTTACTTTTTTCGGGGCCTTGGCTGTAGCCTCGCGCGAGTCGTGCGCTGCACTCGTCCCTCCAAGGCGCGCTAGCATTCGGTGGGTGGATTGCGCTTCCAATGTGCCGCAGCCATTGCAGAGTGCCGCACTGCCAACCTCGCTACCCACGACGTTGCACTGCGGTCGTCTCGACGTTCCCATGGATTATGCGCAGCCTCTCTCGGCCAAAAACAAGATTACCCTTGGCTTCGCCATGTACCGCCCGAACAATATTCCCAAGGGCCTCATTAATTTGTGAGCTAATTTCATTATGATGCCATGACAAGCTGGATAATGATCTATCGGCGCATTCCTCGATAGTAACCCCGGTTCGTATCTTTTTGCGCGAGCTGTGTGAATTTACTTATCAGCACTTATTGGCTATAGGCGGACCGAATGGGGAGGTTGCTTCTTTCGCATGGCAAGTCGCGTTAAATCTGTCTGAAATTGCTCCGTTCCCCGAGCTCCGAGATTTCGATTTCTTGGGTGAGTGAAGGCCGCCGCTAGGGTGTACAGAAAACCGCTTAGTAATGGGCAATGCAGCGATGGACGTTAGAGGATCGTATACTTCCAATCCTTTGAACTGCACCCTTGGAGATTGGGTAATTCCATCCGCATTGCAAGTAGCACCTCTTTCCGATGAGGTACTATAGAATTAAGCCAGCCCTATCAACTCATACAGCCCGGCCAACGAGGCTGAGTTCGAGGCCTATCAAGCGCCGGTGAGGGCATATGCCCAGTCCTGCATCGACCAGAGCACTCCCAAGGGCATCGTTGCCCATGTTAGTACCGTGGAAACCGTGCAAGATTGGAACAGCCTCAGAGAAGCCCTCGGCTACGACAATATGCACTTCTTTGGCGTGTCTTAGTGAGCCCATATATGCTGATTGCCCTTGAGAGTGGTATCATACTAACGCATTTATCATTGCAAGTGGAACCGCCGGCGGGGCCACGTACGCGCATATGTTTCCCGAGCATGTTGGCCGCTTTGTGCTCGACGCCAACTTTCCCCCTGGAGGAGTCGTGAGTTTGGATAACAGACGTACCTCTTATTGACTCGAATGCTTATCAAATGCATACGTCGTACAGAGCAATCTGGATCTAGTAGCTACTCAAATCAAAGCCGCCAATCGACTTTTATTACGTGCCGATGCTTATTGCATCTATGATGTAGAATGCCCATTTCACTCTAAAGGGAAAGGAGGTGTAATCCAGGTTTGCTCTGTTAGTATCAACGTGCATACTTTCCCTTTTCATAAATTTTCTTTCGCACAGGCATTTAACGATGTCATTCAACTCGCGCTCGCAGGCAATTCTTCTAGCGCTACAGCCGACGATGTCCGTGCTACGATTAATATCAACTACTTGAGCATCCACCCAGATTTCCCAGCGCTGAACTTGGCGCTTCATGAAGCGCTTCATGGAAATTGGAGTGCCTTGTCGTACGTTAGTGTTGGGCTACCATTTACGCAAGGCTTTGCCCCGTCATTGCCAACATTCTGCGTAGACCAGCGTGAGTTTTAGTAGCATTGCTATTGGCAGCGTTTTCTCCGTTCTTACCCTCTATATGCTCCTACAAATTAGATATTGATGATGATACTTTTTCCGGCTTCGACGCGATCCGACAAAATATTGTCAAGTTTGACACCGCTCAGATGTCATATAACCAGAATCTCGCTGCCATTGTAAGCGTCCATGCTTGCTATGGTATCAATATTTCTTTTTGAGTGCTATATTCAAACGCGCACCCAAATTATTTAGGGTCTATGCGGCGGCTGGCCGTACCACGGAAACTCCCAGATCCCATTGCCTACGGATGCTCCCATGCTTCTCGTTACCGCCGACTTTGACCTCGAGTGGGTAGAATTCAAGCTTGATTCTTCGTTTTCATCCATCTGCTGATGAATACTTCCTTTCCAGCACACCGACCGAAGCCTCCACTTTCGAGTGGACCCAAGCTCCCAATGCGGCTCTCGTTGTGCGTCACGGCGATGACCACGGAACCTTCATTAGTATGCATCGCCGCACATCAACAAACACGTACGGATAATCGATCTAACGTCTCCAAAATCTAGTCCCTGGCCCCGCTCACCTGGCAGAAATTGAATTTCTTGCCACTGGAAAGCTGCCGAGTGCGATAAACGAGACGCTCATGACTATCTATACTCCAGGCATGAAGAGAGGGCCGATTGCGGATCCATACACGGCGCCCATTGGTCCTGCGGCCGGAGATATGTCCAGCATCGCGTAGCTCATGTTTGCGAGTCGGAAGCAGCACCAGAAGCCGCCGAGGCAAACCTCCCTTCCGGTCCAAGCGCTCATTCTCAGGTGCTTCCTTATTCTCTAATCTATCTACTTTATAACAAAATGGCACTTTTGGTACGAACCGTGAACCGGAGCTCCTTGATCTATGAAGGATAATTAATTATGGAAGCATCTTGAAGGATTGGGATCGCGCCACGGAATGAACAACTACAGAGGGATAACCCGTGGTTGGCAACTACTTTTTGACCAGTCTTTCAACTTCAGAGTCGTGTGCGAATATAATATAATCAGACTTAGGATCTAAGTATCGAACTTTACTACAGCAGATACACCAACATTCAGGCAGGAGCGGCCTGTGTCTTACTCCCCAATCATCTGAGCGCGATTCTAGTCAAAGCCCCGAAATCGCGGCATACGCAGCCTCGATCTCCTCTTCGTACTTTTCGAGGTTGAATCGTCGCTTGACGGATCCCTTTGCCGTGTACCCAAACGGCTTTGAAGAGTTGGCTACGACAATCATCTGGCAAGGGCATTGAGATTTTAGTAACTACGCAAGGATTCTTCTGTGGTGAACCTGAATACATACCTCTTTTGCGATACGCGCGTGTCCATATGTTGACGCACTAGCTTTCTGGACTGTCTCCCTGTAAAAAATAAGTGTGGTTCAGCAGTGATAGGGAGACGGGGGGGGGGGCACGGGGTAAGAGGACAGCGGAACGTACCAGATTGCATCGCGGAAAGATGCTACAGCGTTCTTGTCGCTGGTGTCGACAGGATTCGCTGGCTCGACAAGGACACCGAGCCGTGCTTTCCCCTGCCCGTACACGATCGCGGCTTTGACAGCTGGGTCGCTTCTGATGTGGCTTTCTGCATAGCGCGCACATTTTTACATTGGCGGGCTTTACCTTTACGGAGGGCAGCTGGGCTTACCAATTGAGATAGGATTGACCTAAAGATACAAACAGGTACCACTGGGTCAACAGCATTTACCTTTTCGCCAGTAGATAGGTTGAACAAATCGTCAGCGCGACCGACAACTTTGTACTTTGTCGGTTTGGTAGGATGCTGAACTACGATATCCTTTACTGCGAACGCCGGCTTTCCGTTGACCTCCGCGTTGATAACTGTAACAGTATGGATTGGCGACGGCTGCACCTATAGTCAGTGAATGCGCGAGCCTGAGCCGGAGTGCGCGCGCGCGCACGTGTATAAAGACCTCAAACATCCCGTCCCCGACGGGTTCGAGAGTTGGATCGACTTGAGGGGAAATGGAAAAATATTCCCACTCGTCGGCCGGTTCTCCAGCTATGGGGCCCAGTTACGTCAACGGTTTACACGACGATGAAGCAATATGAGTAGCATACTCAGGTTGATATGGAGCTTGCTGATGGCGCCAACCTCGGTACTGATGGACGTTCCAGGGATACGTTTGGAGGATTTTTCGGTTGAACCAACATAAAACTTACGCTGCGTATAGGATTGAAACAGGAACACCCTCGGCAGATAGCGCGTTGCCCGCACTTTGATTTAAAGGTGCGCCGCTATACATCTGAACAAAGATGTCGAATGGTAATTTTAAGATGTCAAACTTCGAGGCACATATATAAAACACATACAGCAGTTTTTAGATTTTTGAGAGTAGCGATGGCGGCTGGGTCGTTGGCCCACGCCTGTGCAAATCACGGGGATTTCGGGGAGATCTCATCAAGAGTTCGATTTTTTTAGGTCGAGAAACGTACCTCGAGCGTGCTTGGAATGGTACATAGTATGGTGATCTGGGTTGCGATCGTTTCGTCAAGGATGCCTGCAAGGGAGTCGTCCGCGCGGTGACCCCTAGGAGACCACCCCGCACAAATACATCCAGTAGTGATCTGCCCAGTGTCATGTCAGTGTGCTACTCGGAAATGGTGAGCCACCGTGACAACACTCGCTCACCGTCCACGCAAAGCAGCCGCCAGCGTACCCATGGAAAGGATGCAGGGAATGTACCCCTAGCACTTCGCTGCATATGTCGGCGTCACCATACCCTAATGTGTGAAATGAGGTGAACTGTCACATAGAGCACGAGATCAGAAAGAAGATGCAGCGTACATGGAATGAGACTAAATCCAATCCAAATACGATGCGTCACGTTCATGGCCTTGGGGAGGGATGTAGACCCTGCACGACATGGTACATGAGAGGCGTTACCTTGAAAGGAGCGGAAAAAAAGGACATGGACGGAGGGCTTACCAGATGAGTTCAAGATAACTGCTACGCTGTCGAGGTCAGGCGTCTCCATGGGAGGGAGTGGCTCAAAGTCGGGGTCATCGAGAACGCACAGCTCGTTGAACGCAGGGGACTTGAAGGTGTGTGGAATGATCGCCGACTCTTTCGATGCCAGACCCTCGATTGCGGAGTCTGCCAGTGCACGAAGGGACTCGTCAACAAACACATATGTCACACGGGTCTCCATGAAGAGATGCGTGGCCGTGGGAGGAGAGTTGCGCGTTGAGATGTAGTGAGCGACGTAGCCGGCTCGGGAAACTCCATGCGCAAACGTCAGATAATGCGGGAGCTCTGCAGTGGCAAGGATAGCTATCACCGGAGGGCCGGTGGCGCTAGTGACAGTGGCCTCCGCGCATGACTTGACGAAGCGCGCGGCACGGTGGATAGCTCGGGCAACATCACCCCACGAGAGCTCTTCGTATGCCAAACCGCTGGTAGCAGGTGACTTGTAGCGGATGCACGGATGGTTTGGATTATGGATCAGGTTGTAGTCCACCATCTGGGGCAAGGATAGAGTTCCGTCAACGGATGGGGACGAAAAAGTTGGGCTGTCGACTGCTTGCTGGGTAGGCGGTGCTGGCAAGAGAACAGGCATACTGGGTACTTGGTTATACGGAGCGTTCTAATGTCCAGAGATGGTAGAAAGAGATTCGTTCTTCCGCGAGTGCGGGTACTGGGTTCTTGCTGGTTTTATATAGCCCCGCTCGCCCGGGTGAGGCGATCTGGATACATATTACCAATATGATTTGAGGGACGACCGCGAGCGGCGAACGGCAGCCTCAGCTCGATGCCGGGATTGAATATTGAATATTGAGCATTGCGCGGCTTTCAAGTATGGTCCCAGTATTCAAGCAACGTTAGAGTCTCAGTTTAACTCAGCTGAGGCGATGATAAGTACTTAGTAATAGTATGTCCGAGTTGCGGGGCCATTAATATTATTAGTTAGCATAACGGACGTGGTTGAACTGGTTTTGAGCTGTTCAGATTCCGCCACCCTGTGCATTAATACGAAAGATTACGAATGCGCTATGAGCCGGAAGCAAAATGCTTGTCTACATAATCCAACCTCAATCCTGCGGTTTCCCAGCTGTAAGCACTTGCAAGACGACTCGCATGTATCGCCTCTAGTATCCCTCGCACTACTACGGCGGCCAGAACTAGAAGTACTTGCGATCACACGGAAGCTTCTCAACTCGGCGAGGCGCGGAATCATCGCATTCAATCTGCCACAATTCGGGGTCGGTGGTGCTACCTCAGCATCCCCGTCACCGACCAGCCCGCATGCCTGCTTCACCGATACTTGTCTTTGAAACTCTTTGTACCGCACCGCACAAACCTTATGAGCATTCCTGATGAAAAAGGACTAAGGGAGAAATCTATCACTCAAAATGCCGACTCACAGCCTGAACTTGGAGCTTGGAGTTTGACGAGTCGACCATATGCTGCATCAAATCTTAAGATGACCACCCAGGAAACTGTCCACAGCTTGAAGCTTGATCGATTGATCTCCGACGCTCCCACCAATTTACGGCAGCATTCAATCTACCTCTCAGATGATTGACGAAAAACCAACGGATATCCGCGCGCACGTTTTTCGACGAGGTCTCTCCGAGTCCAGAGTCGCTGACCTCCCGATCTGCACGATCACCAAGTGGCCCAAGCAGCAACTAGCGTATACCAAGGTTTCTGGCTCATAAATGCGCTCTGTGGACGCGGGATCGCGATCTTTGTATTGGTATAAGCGATTGGAGAGCTGGGTATGAGCTTTCCCTTTGTGCTCGCGTCTTGAGAGTCCGCTTTCACCAGACTACCAATTGACATAGTATGGATGGAACTCGCTCTGCGAGACTTGGGCGTAAACAGATAGGAACTCCGCTGTGACTGGCTGCCTCGTACCAAAATCCATAAATGTCTCGTCAATGGGCATGGCCTTTGTCTTGGGTTCGCACCTCGCGGTTTGTCGATATCGGCACTCAAAACTCTCCATCAAAACATCCAGCCTTTGTCTAAGCACTAGATCCCAGCATACTGGCCAAAGAACTGCCGTCGGGCTCGATGAAAGATCATACCCGCGTATTCTACAGTCCAAAGTGCTGGAAACGGTATCGAATATTTATAGGGCAACTCGAGTCCCGAGAGAGTGGCTGCTGGGGGCTCGGATTTTCTCTCTCCGCCAGAGAATGAGTATATAGTACCAGCTCTCACTACCTAGAAACATTCGCTCTCTGTTTGGAGAGTAGCCGCGTTTGCCACCCCCCTCGCGAGTCGCGATAGATCGACCGTCCTCTCTTGCATAAATCCGCCGCTACTCAGATAGTACCTACCCCCCCCCCCCCCCCTCCGGCCATGCCGAACTCCCTCCAACTGGCGCATGCCTACGTTCTGCGCTTGATCAACTCCAACCGAAGGGCGGCAAAGCGATGTATTTACCGCCTTATCGACATCGAGTGGTACGCACTCATTCCTCCAATCTGGGATTGTGCTACACGGGCGCATATCAAAAACCTCCTTACTTCGTGAGTGAAGTGTTAACTGTTGGCATCTCCCTCAGCGCCGTGGGTGATTGATATCCGACCCCGACCGGTAGACTAAGGGCAGATCTTGTGGACGTTTTGAACGAATTCATCTACTACAAGGAAACGTCGTTCGAAGAGTATCTCGTCGGGCGGAAGAGGCTCCGCGCGTGGAAGGCGCAGGCTAAGAAGGCCAAAGCCGAGATCAAAGTGCGTATATATCGCATATCGCCCACTTGGATAAACCTGGTTAATGCTGACCCCATGGATCCTGGTTAGTATGCGCGACGGTGCCAGGAGGTGCTCATGCCAGTGATGATGGCTGCGCAAGCGCAAGAACACGATCTATCCTGCGTATTGCTCGATGCCGTCGAAAATCCTCCCAGATCACACAGACCCGTTATCGTGAATCCCCGGCTGTTGATGCAATAATGATTGTTCGAATATTTGTTAATGTCGTAATGATACACAATGCGAAAGTACAAGCGGAATTTTTTTTTGCATTTTTAGGCAACGACGACGCCGCCGTTGGGGTGCAGCACCTGGCCAGAGATGAACCCAGAGTCGGGGCTGGAGAGGAAGACGAAGCAGGTGGCGCACTCGACGGGTTGGCCAGGGCGTCCCATCGGGACGTTTTTTCCAAAGGTCTCTTGTGAGTCCTTGGGCATGGTGGCAGCACTGATTGCGGCAAAACGTCAGCCAAGGAGAAAAGTTACAACACCAAAGACTTACATGAGTGGGGTCCAGATAGGTCCAGGCGCGACGACTAAAGGGAACAGGCAAAGCGATGAGCGCCAAAAAGAAAAAGCTAGATTATTCACGCTATATCATACCGTTGACGCGGATCTCCTTCTTGCCGATGATCGCGTTGCTCAAGGCGCGCGCAAAGCCAACCATCGCGCCTTTGGTCGCGGTGTAGTCGATCAACTTCGGATGGCCCTTGAAATGGTTGATGCTCGCGTTCATGCTGATCGTGCTGCCTTTCGGCATGTGTTTCAGCGCGGCCTTGGTGATGTAGAAGTGGGGATGGATGTTGACGTCGAATGTGTTGAGCCACTGCTCGTCGGTGATGTTTTCGAATTCCTCCTGCACGGCTTGGGTGCCGTGGTTGAGAATGAGAGTGTCGAGGGATTTGTGATGAGCGATGTGTTTCTGGACGAGTTCTTCGCAGGCGGATCTTTTGGAGAGGTCGAGGGGGAGAGTAAGGACATTTGATTTCGGGGCACGCTCCTTGATTTGCTGGACGAGGTGTTCCATGTCGGTCTTTTCCTATAATCCCAGAGAGTATTAGTATGGTGCTCATGTAATAGTGTGACAGCACTTTGCGGCGCACTTACCTCTGGGAGGTACTGAAGGGTCAAGTCTGCGCCTTCGAGGGCTACAAATCCGATGAGGCATAAGCAAAACGCCGGCAATTGTAGTGAAGGAGCCCACCAAACAAGAGTGCCGTGGCGCGTCCGATGCCCGAATCGCCGCCGGTGATGATCGCCTTTTTCCCTTCGAGCTTTCCAGCAGCCTTGTACTTGGACCCGTCGTGAAGGACGTCGCTGACGGGGGCCGGGTGCATATCATGCTGGAGGCCCGTGCCCGATAGGAACTGGGGATTGGGCGCGTCTTTGAGGAACTCGGGAGCGGTGGTGGCAGACATGTTGCGTGAGATGATGCGGGTGCTGAGGAGGTGGTGGAGAGATCTGGTGCTGGCGGGGGGAGGGTCGAGCGACGATGGCCGTTGTCGTCGGCTCTGGCTGCTGGCTATATAGGCGAGGGGAGGAGCGGCATGACGCGATTGACGTAGGAGGGCGGGGGATGCGTAATTCCGGGACTGGTGTAAGAACAACGTCACCGACGCGGCATTCCGTGCAATGTGGATGGGGAGCGCCATCCTGGTTCTTGGGAAGATCGTCCTGCAATTGCAGTGGGCCGTCTTATAGCCCGAAGACGCGCCCCCGGCATGTCATCCGAGGTCATACGGGCCAGATGACGTCTAGCCCAGGCCCATCTTCGCGCACCCAGAATTTCAAATGACATCAGGAAAGTGGAGGTGTAGGATGAATATTGCAAATGGTGAGTCGAGGGTTCCCGATTTTATGCCGAAACTCCGGTTCACTCTCAGCAGCGATCAAGCGGAGTCCTAAACTAACAGCGGCTTTGACCCAAGCCTCAAACCAAACCTATGGCTCGCCAACTATATCATCAATATCGGAAGAGAATGGTTTGAACAATGTATCGTTTTTCTACTTCGAGTGCAATCCACTGGTAGTCACGACTACATAATCCACCAGTCGAGACTCGGAAACCATCAGCTTATGCTCCCAGACTGCCAGCTTTCAGCATCTATGATCTAAACCGAGGTGTATGATAACGTTGATAATACCATGCTTTCAACTATCATCGGATGGGTTAGCAAGTGCAGCGTCGTAGGTTGTACAGTAACCTTGCGGAGAAGATATGTCGAGTAGGTTCGCATCCGGTTCGGATATAAGGTACATCAATTCCTGCTTAACTTACTGAGTACTAGACTGGCATCGTCTCCTGGCAACTCTCTAAAGCTCTCTGCAGCTGCTCAACCATAACTACGGCTTAGCAACCCTATCGAGGACGGCAAATTCCAGTGCGTCCATTTCTCGTCTTCATCACACCAGTCGGCTCGCGGGTGTTCACTTACGAGACATCTTTAGCGCGATGCCTCGACGTTCGCGAGCTAGCCTAGTACCAGATGAAGAACTTGAAAGGGAGCTAACGATTTTGCAGTTAGTATCAACTTGCTAACTTGTCTCAAAAGTTCTTTGGTTTGGGGCTAACATGACTTCTAGAGAGTATATTGATGACTATCCCGGAGGCGCGTCTCAAGCACGGGCAACACCGATATCCCAGCGCCGGCGTCGCAGCACGCGCAAAGTAAACCCGAATGACCCGAATGATCCCATACTCGCCGGGCCTCACGAGCAATGGGCTATCGGCGGGACCACGAAGCTTGAAGACCCCCTCGGGCTTAGCGTCCACGGCATTATCGACAAATGGTCTCAGCGGATCTTGGCTATCCTCGTGCTTCCTCCTTCAAGCGGTGATTACGCGCCCGAACTACTGTACACTCGTTTGGTTAAACAGCTTGGGGGTAAGTCTATTCAATAAATATCAGATCAGTGATGTATAATCCCCTGATCATTTTATGAATCTGCAGGCATACCACTCCAGGTTACGACTCCCGACAAGGCTTCCAGCGGTATGGGTTACGTGCCGCTCATGCAAGAGGTCCTACGGTGCGAAATTATCTCTATATCTCGGTTTGGTCGTGGTGCTCAGCCTTGCAATATTGGTTCTGCTTCTAGCGAAGAACACTTCTCCGAGCTGACATGCGCTATGAGACCCCCACACGCACTCCAAAAGCCCCATGCCAGGACGATCTGGCGCTCCGTCTCGCGCTCTCTCGAGGACCTGTTGGCGCATCGAGAGAGGGGCCTCGCTGATGGAACTATTGATCTAGACAATGAGATCCACACGTACGTATTCGATGAAATTCGGTTAGGTGCTGTTAGGTGATCCGCTCGCTTATATCTTTGGGTTAAATAGGGCCCTGGAAACGTGGGTCTGGGCAAAAGCCGCTCAAAGCGACCTCGACGAGTTCATTCAACTCCACGCTCTCGCCCGTATAGGCAAGAAGAAATCTTCGCCCTTGCCCTCTGGAGGCCTCCCCAAAGACTTTTATGACCTTCCCGAGCTCTTTGGCGGCGAGAATCAGCTGATACCTGTCGACGCTGCGTCCGTACCCGAGATTACGGCCCCGCAGCTCTTTCGATTCGGTTCAGAAGATATGGATGGTCTGGCTGCGGCGCTGTATGCTGCTGTTAGCGCCCCAGAGATTCGGCCGCTCACGGCGTCCGATATACTAAAGGATATGATAGCGCTCATGGACGCGCGCATGGAGGAACTCTAGACGTGGCATCCTGTCACTTCTTGTTTGGTAGAGTGCTATGAATGATGCTTGGACTCGCGCTTTTTCAAGAATTGAGGCGTGCTGATCTCGGGCTGTAAACTGAAGTGATATCGTACTCAAAACGTTAACACTCTCTAGGACATTCGAATACGTCTTTCGAGGTACCAAACTCTAAAAGCTCTGGTCCGGTCTGTTTGGCAAACCAAAGCTATGTACTAATCTTGTTGGGTTGCGAGTATCTATCGAGTGCGCGACGGTAGTAGCACTTTACAATCGGCCGCGGACTTCGCTAACTGCCCAGCGCTCAGCCCTAGCTTACAGTATTACTCGACGAACTCGCTGCTCTTTACACCAGTCTACCAGCTATATCGCAACATCGCATCGACATTGCTCCGCGGCGAACTCGCAGGCTTTTCCAGGCGCTACCACAGCGTTTGCGTAGAGACTGCCGTCCACCACGGATCAAGTTCGATGAACGAGCGATTCCGCCTGCCACTCATACCTGCGCGAACCGCTCGCCGATTCCTCGAAGGCGTCTCTTTTTGTACAGCTATATATATATAAGGATATGCAACAGTCGAGCCAACGCTATATATGCTCATCTTCTTGGGACTTCCACTCTCGGATAAGGACTACCCCCAGCGCCCGTCCGAGCGCCAGGCCCAAGGGGATGGGAACTGCATTCCCAATCTGCCTATGAAACTTTGGGCATAATATGCTCGTAACAGTCCTTGCACTTTCCTTTGGATAGAAATACTCACATCTTTAATGTCGTCCTTCATCGATTTGAATACGTAGGTGTCCGGGAATCCTTGTGCGCGTGCGCATTCCCGGACAGTAAGTACTCTTCTTTGCTGCGAAAACGAGACTGGGGATTAACCTCAGAGACAGCCAGAGATACATGACAGACAAACCGAAGGGTGAAGGCATCGGCCTTGCCGATGGCTGGGGCCAATATTTGTGACTATCGTAGGGAATGCTCCGTCCCATGAGACACGCGAAAATGCACCTTGCAATAAGCATACGCTCAGCACATATTATAGAGGTAGAGTCTGGAGACCATACACACTTTGATACTGGCCATTCCTAGGAGCGGCTCCATGCGCTGACACATATGACCTATAGCTCAAGTCTGGAGGGAGATCTTTGTATGGTGTTAGATTGACAATATAAGAAGTGATGGAATGCAGCAGCACATACCACGGTGGTCTGCATTTGCTCTTTCAGGGATGTTGATGACACTGGGGGAAAGGATGTTAACACAAGTCACATATAGAAGCAAGGAATACTGTACCGTTTGACCATGGTTTTTTGGAAGCATCTAGTTTGATGGTAAGTAATGCCAGTTGCACCACTCCTAATCCAATACTGGTACTGGTTTAAAGGTGGGGAAGGATAGGCTGTCCCATTAGGTGGACCTGATGCACTCTCCTTTGCCAAGTCTGCTGAATAGGAATCAAGATCAGCAGGGTGGGGAGGTGGTTCCAGTAAGTCAGGATCCTCCCTATTCTTCAAATGTCAGCATAAAGGTGAAGGAGAAGGGCATAAACTAACTTGCCAGTGAAATCCAGGGAGGTCACCAATGGCATCTCTTACTGTGACTGGAGGTAGTGCAGCACATCCATCCTCCTGCTGCAGAACCTTGGCTTTACCATATGTTGGTAAGTTAAGGTTCATGAACTTGTTGTGCTGGGACACAGGAATGGCATGAGCTGGGAGGGGAAAACCAGGGAGCTCAACTCCCTGTTGAGCTGCCCAATACACAACACGGTGTCTTGTCTGAGGTGCCCCATATGCTCCACAATGGAGTATGGACCACCTGACTTGATACCTACTCACCACATAAATTTTTCACCAAGAAAATCAGGAGAGTCTAGATAAAAAGAACTTACCCCATACCAGTCAGAGCACGTAGGATGAACTTGTGATACCCCCATTTGATAGACCCCTGTGTCTTGTCATCAACATCAACAGTAGTCTTTCTACCTTTGAGGGGCTCATACAACAAGCCAACAACATTTTCAGCCAAGAAATACTTGGGCCTGAAATGATCAACCCAAGACAAGGCATTTGCAAATAGTGTTTTTCGAGGGTTATCAGCAGACTTGAATCTGTTGAGACCAGAGAAATCAGGGCTGTACAGGGGCTGATATTAGCTTGGAGTCTTGAATGTGTAATCAACAATGGGGTACTCACCAGGGAGGTCCAGCAACAATAAGGTTACAGTCACCAGGCTTTGGAAGTGGAGGAAGGGACTCCCCAGTTCCCAAGGCATGGAGTTGCTCATGGGACCCAGTAGCACCTTCAACAATATGCTGAAGCAGCACATTAGCACACTGATTATATACAGCTGCATCTGGGTGGTTTTCTCTGTGCAAAATGTTGTCAAAATCATGTCAATGAATATAGAGGTGACCAACTCACTGGAAGCTTGCACAGGCAGCTGGAGAAATCTCCACAGCCCAGAGTGACTTGATGAAGCCACTCTCCTCTAGGCCCTGGGACAAGCCCCCAGCACCAGAGTACAGGTCCAATGCCCTGAGCTTGGATCCTGAGGAATAAAAGTTATTTTGGCAAGACCAATTCCAACTGTCCATGTCCAAACAGACTGCACAGCCAGAGAAATTGGGATATCCATGAAGAAAATAGTGATCTGGCCTGGATTTCCAGGATTCTATCTCTTCAATATGAATAGAATCCTTGACCCAACAAACACCTGCTAGTGTGTGGATCGGCCATTTGACCTTGCTATTGGTAGGCTGTAGCTGCCGCTATAAGAGATGATAGTATAAGGACAGTGAAAAGTCCACAGGGAAAAACTCCTTACAGAAAGCGGATGAAACTTGCCCCTACTGAGTACTCTTACCCAGACGTGGGTCGCATCGTACTTGACAATCTGGCCGATTCTAAAGACCGAGTAGCTATCGCCGACGGAATAGACGCACTCCCCGACATGGTAGGTAGTCCCTTTGAAGATAAATCCCCCAGAGCCATCAGGGTTGGGGATGGGGTCGGCGCTGCACTCGAGTATGTCCCTTTGTACACAACAAGCGCACTCCGAGCGGCCATCGGGCGCGGCGGTGTCCGAATTCAAGAATGAGGCGTCATCCGCGGTGTACTGAAATCTAGAGAAGTAATCCACAGAACTGAATGCGCGCGAAAAAAAAGAATGCATGGAGAAGATAAGGACGTACCGGCAAAAAAAGTCGTTTCCAACAGCGCTCCTCGGCTCAGAATCTTGCGCTTGCAGCCAGCGCAAGTTGCACGCTCCTTCGATGCTTCGGAGCAAGCAGTCATCGCACTCGCTGGTGAGGAAAAGCTCGCCCGGCGACGCCGCTTCCTGGAGAATGGTCTTGGACCCATGAACAAACCATTGCGCGTGGAAATAATAGGTGTCGTCGCCGTCGTCGTCGTCCGTTTCGAACAGCGCGATAATTCGCGCAAACCTTGGTGAGTGATCCAGAGTGGCTTTAGTAATCCTATCCTCACGCTGTTAACCTGGATAAATATGAGCTCACCATTTCGTGTTCGCTAGCCTATTTGGCGAGGTGGAACTCAGCGAGCTGGCGTTTTTGACGCGCGCTGTGTCGTTATCGTCGCCTGGCTGTACCATAACGACATCGCCGACCTTGGAGTAGTACCGACATCAGGATATATAACGCGCAAAGATGGGCATAAAACCCTTACGTTATACACCGTATCCCCCACCTTCACCGACGCATAGTACGACCTATGCCGGTCCACCTGATTACGCTCGATTTCATCCCCGATCCACTCTACCTTAGCTATATCAGCACCGTCATCGCCGTCGCTTCCTTCTCCCTCGTCTACGGCCATAAAGTCTGCCACGACCTCCGCCTCGGAATCCTCGTCGCTCTCTTCGCCCTCTTGACCCGCTACAAAGAGCGTCTTTTGGAATAGCTGCCCCGCGATCCTGCGAATGTACGGCGTGACAAAGGTCAAGTTTGGTTTTTTGAGGATGTCGGCTTCGCTGGGCCTGGGCTTTGGTCTGGCTCTCCGGTTGCCGCTTCCGGACTGTTTCCCTCGGCCGCGCGCGCGACGACGAGGCGCGCGCGTGGCATTATCAGATTCAGAGTCGAGAGAGGAGGGGGAAGAGGGATCGGAAACGAGCGCGTCAGAGGAATCTGAGTCCGAGGAGTTGTCATCGGCGGGGAGGTCCTCGACGGCGCGTACGAGCGGGGACGTGCAGAGGCTCTTGAACGCCCTCTTCATTTGACGGATGATATAATCTTGCTAAATAGAATCGAAAAAAGGTGATGCTTGGAATCAGCATGGGAAGACGAGGGACAGGGGCTGGCTGCCAATGCACTCAAACTCACAAATTTCAAGACATCGGCCTCGCACATCTCCCTTCCGAGCACTGGGACCGCCTCTACAACCTCGTCGGAGCACGTTGGCGTCACGCGCAGCGAGTCGACGAAAGATGTATACGCTTCCTCGCGCGTGTATTGCAACTGCAGGCGTTTAGAACGCGCAGCGGATGCGGCAACGAGATGCGCCAGACGATGGCGCAGCCAAAGGTTTTCGTAATACGGCCGGTACTTGGGCGACGGGTATACGAGCTTGTACCATGCGACGCTGGTGAGGAGCCAGATCGATCTGCCATATGTATGGTGTTCATAGCATATATTAATGAAGCCAGCGGTCAGCAACCTTGAAGCAGAAGGACACCACTCGGGCGACTTACGGATCGGCGGAGCCTACGGCTACCTCGTACTTCCAGATAGCACCCAGGCGAACACGGTTCCCGGCTTTCCTATTAACGCCCTCTTCGTCCCTGCCCCCGTCTCCGTCTCCGGCCTCGTCATCTCCTAACAAAGTTTCATCATCATCATCTTCGTCGCCGCCGTCCCCGTCTTCGTCCCCGTTTGCCTCGATAGGCTTGACTACCCCAACAGCCTCGAATTCCCGCGCCTTCCCACGCATCCCGACCGCGTTGGAAGAGAAGATCTCGCGCAGGGATACCATCTCGTTGCCGTTCGCAGGATCGAACACGGTGAAATCGTCCAGGGTGAACGTCGGCTTGAGGTCCTCCTCGGTATCGAGAGTGAGGTCCGTGTCGAGCGAGGTTTCGGGGAGGTCATCGGCGCTGGGCGTGTAGACATCTGGAGAAAGAAGAAAAAGGAACGTATGGGTTTAGGACGCGATTCGTTCGACGAAGAAGAAAGAAAGACAGGTAGCGTGGAACGAGACGTACCTCGGGCTTGGTTCTTCGCAGGCTTCCCAAGAGACCTCGTGTCTCCGGTACGTTGTCCAATCTCGCGCGCACCCCGGCTGCCAGGAGTGCTAGTAACCTTGGAGCTGGAGCCAGCGCCACCGCGTTTACTCTGGGGAGAAATCGTGACTCCGCGGAGCGCAGAGCTCAAGTCATCTCGCCGCCGAGGACGCCCGGCGCCGGCATCACGATCGATTTCCTGTGCGCCCGAATGGGGCGCTGATCCTGATCCTGGTCCTTTCTCACCGGTGATTCGACGGCGAGAAGGATAGCGCGGGGCTGGAGGCGCGTCTGGATCGTGCTCCGAGCTCGAGCGAAGGCGTTTTTGAGAAGTAGTAGTAGGATGCATGTTGGGCGGGCGAGCAAGCAAACAGGAGGCGTTTTCTTTTTTTTGGGTGTTACAGTTGGAGGTTTGGAGAGGTAAATATTGGACGCCAGCTGCTGGACTTTTTGGTTTGATCGCTGCTGGACGAACACAGGTAAACACGGCGTCGTGTGCGGTGAGTGGTAAGGGCGTCGAGGGGCGTCGGCGCGCGCCGTGTCGGGGTAGGAAATGAGGGATCACCCTGTTCCCAAATTTGGCATACTCACCCCGATCTGGGAATCGACGTCGATACGACATCAACGTATCGGGAAATTACAATCTACTACTCTCTTCATAGGGATACAAGTCGGGCCAGGAGGGCAGTTCAAAGGCTACGCAAGAGGGGCAGAGGCACGCCGACCCAGTGCAAAAATCACGGGTAGTTCAAAGTTGGAGATAGTCCCAGGACGCTATGGGCTGAAGGGAGGCGATACCGGATCCCAGATGGGTATTGCGCTCGCATCCCCGTGTATGGGGAAAGAGGTTGTAAGGATATGCTAAATCACGCTGCGTAACCTTTGGGCCTCTCCCACACAGCAGTTATTCAACCTCTTCATCGGAAAAGTTATGTAGGCCGAGCCGGGCAACCGCCATTGATGGCACGATGTCACAGTATGATACAAAATCGCTAAAGAAATGATAGTTGCATGAGTTTTGGAGTAGCTCGCTCCTGCGTAAAATAAGAATAGAAGACTTACGGTTTGTTCTATTCTGCGAGTTAAACACTATCGCGTAGAAGTCGAGATATAAGAAATTGAGCTTGCAGAATTCGAGAGGCGGATAGCACCGGTTTAAACCCGAGCCGAAGAAACATATTTCGATCACCAGGATTAAACCGGGCACAGCTGCCAGTGAGAGCACCAAGCGAGATGGATCCCGCGAAAGCGACCAGTGCTGGTAATTTCAGTCACGCCCTTTCGAATGTGCAGCAGTATGCAAATAAGAAGGTGGCCGAGCTTTCGGTTCTAGTGCTGCAGTAAGCAGAAGGATGCTCAGTGGATATCACGTTTGTCAAATCCTGGATACGTAGGGTTTTGGACTACATACGCACCAGATATACTCTACACGGGAGAGAGAGGACCGGACTCCAGAATGTTTATTAGATCCAAGCTTGATGCTCCACGTTCAGGACCGGCGATTCAGGATAAAACTGGCAAGTTCCGAATTCTCAGGCTGCCGGAAATATTGGCATGATTCAGCGTAGGCCTGTAGTACTGGTAGTCGTTGAAGCCATCTGTCCGAGGAATAACTAACAACTAGTAAGGTCCAAAGCCTGCGTCTGGTGTCGCGGTGTTGATGATTATGTAAGTAATGGTGGCAGCAACCAGTGTTGTCAATTGACGGGGTGCCGCCCCATATATGGAAAGACCCTGTAACTTGTGGTATCTCGTACGAAACACCAAACTTCTGAACACCGTCTTTCCTTTAAAAGGCCTGCCCAGGACATCAAAATGAAGATCTCCCACTAGGCTTTGCCAGCAAAAAGTTCAGCGGGAAAAAAGATTGGAGAGGTACAGGACCCCAAACACCCCGTCAAACGACAACACTGGCAGCAACAGCACAGGGGGCTCGGCCCGAGGAGCACAGCCCCCTGGATAGACTCGCGCAATCATCGCTTGGCAGCCACGACACACGAGCCACGACCCACACACGATCCTCGAGTCCCCGCCGTTGATATCAGCACCATGGGCGAAGCACGCAAACGCAGGGCCAGCACCGCTCTCTCCAACGGCGCCGGCAACGGCAGCGCCCACCACCCGGCCCCGGCAGCCCCGCCCACGCGCGACACCCTCCGGTCCTTCCTTCTCGACTACACCTTTCCCCTCTTTTTCGTCTTTGGCGGCTGCTGCACGTGCGTACCATCCGTCTCTCTCTTTCTACCTGGCCATACTTACCTCGATTCTTCCAGTAATGCATGGGCACTCGAGAGCCTTCTCCAGGGCAACCCCGACGTTGGTATGCACGCATGCACTCTCGCCAGTATTTCCATCACGCTCATCTCCCCTATTTAGGGACTGCGCTCACGTTCTGCCAGCTCGCCTTCATCACCCTCCAATCCCTCCCTTCCTTCCTCACCCTCCGATCGTTTGTACCCGGCCTCAAGCCACGCGCCGTCCCCATTTACAGATGGATGCTCCAGGTCGTCCTCCTCGCCACCACATCTTTATTGAACAACTGGGCCTTTTCCTATCGTATCCCACTCACCATCCAGATCATCTTCCGATCAGCAGGTGCATGCGATAACCCCCTTTGAGTCGTTTATTGACATACTAATGCTGACTATCCGCAGGACTGGTCGTCTCCATGATCATTGGTTTTGTATTTCTGCGGAGAAGATACTCGCGCGCGCAAGTCGTACGTTCTACTTCTACTCCCCTCAACAAACTCTCTCACTCACCGTCTCCACCACCCGTCTAGCTTGCAGTACTCATAGTCACCTCCGGCGTCGTCCTCGCCACCCTCTCTAAACCCATCTCTCCCTCCAAATCCAGCGCCGCTCACTCCGAGCGCGACATCCAGACCTACTTTTACGGCATCTTCCTCCTCGCCGTCGGCCTCGTCCTCTCCGGCTTCCTCGGCCTCCTCCAGGAACTCACTTTTGCCCAGTACGGTCCGCATTGGCAAGAGTGTCTTTTCTATACCGTACGTCGCACCCTCAGCACTTGCTCTCCTCTTCATTTCTCATGGCAACTAAATGCGTTGCTTGTGCGTCGGTGGTGATGACAGCACGCGCTATCGCTCCCGATCTTTGCGTATTTTCTGTCCGACGTGAAGAGCGGCCTCGTGGCCCTGTCCAAATTCTCGTCCCGATCGATCATGGGCATCCCATCGTTGTACCTCATTCTCCTCGTCAACGCTGCGTCCCAATGGGCGTGCGTCACGGGCGTCAACCAACTCACCTCCGTACGTCGATCTTTATACTCATACTCACATATCTATATCTACATTTAGCTTGAATCGCCCCAAACTAACACGGCTCTTTTTTGGTTGTATTTAGCGAATGTCCTCGGTGTCGACGAACCTGGTGCTGACGATCCGCAAGGCGCTGAGTCTCGCGATGAGCGTGTGGTTGTTTGGGAACGGGATGAATGCGGGGCTGGCGGGCGGCGGCGCGCTCGTGCTTGCCGGGACGCTCCTCTACTCCAAGGCTGCTCAACAACAACAACAAGGGCAAGGGCAAGGGCAAGGACAAGGGAAGGGGAAAGAGCGGGCTTCGCAGGGAGCGTCCAAGGCAGAGGCAAAGGACAAGAAGCGACATTGATGGATGGACTTACTCGGGGGAATACAACACAGACTTGGCTCTGTCTTTCCTCGTCTTTCTACAGCGTGTTGCGGTTGTACCATCCCACCCTCATTTTTACATGTACTTTTTTTTTTTTCCATTCTCATTTCATTCCTTGTTTCTAGCATCATGTAACTTGTGGCATAATACATACATACTCCTAGACTTGTGATATTTATGCACGTTATCACATCATTTCGTGTCTTAGTGTTTTTCTCGTCGAGTTTAGCGGCTTAGTGGATAGTGGATCATCGTGGTGCGTAAATGTGATAGCAAGGTGTCGCCCCGTAAGGATGTGAATACGCAGCAAGAGATAACAACGCTCGGGCTACAGTAAGAAAAGCACGCTCCTCCTCCCTCCCCCCCAACTATTCTAACCCCAACGGCCTACCACCCGAAAATAATATCGGATATTTTACCCAACACACCCGCCTGCCCCGCACCCCCTCCCGCACCCCCCGCACCCGCACCCATCGCCGCAGCAGGCTTCGCCTCAGCCGCCGCCTTCTGCTGCGCCAGCAACCCCCAATCAACCGACCGCGTACTCCCCGCCGCATCATCCCGCCTCTTAAACGCCGACGCCGACGGCGCCAGCGTCACCTGTCTCCCCATGCTAAACGATCCCGGGCCCGCTGCAGTGGTCGATACCGATACCGCCCGGTTCGGCGCGTCGTAGGATGATGACACGCTCATTGACAGGTCGGGCTGAGTCGCACTCGGACCGATACTACCGATAGAATTCATGGAGTTCATGGAGCTGAAGGTGTTGAGCGTGGAGCGCCGGGAGGGGGTGGGCGTGTGGATGTTGAGATTCGTGCCGGGCGCCGGGAGCGCGGGTGTGCCGGACGTTGATACGGATGCTGCCAGCGCTTCGCCCTGTGCAGCGTTCTACAAATCACAGCATAATTAATTCTCAATATATAGATCGGGGGAAGAAAGCTTGTGATGAGTCAAAGACCTACCGCCCATTTAACGCCCACCATCACCGACCCGCCGACGATTTCACCGTTATGCCTCACGGCGCGCGCGGCCTCCCACGCGCTCCGGTACGCGACGCTCGCCCAGTTGCTCCCTTCTGGACCAAGCTCGACGGAGGCGCCGTCGCCCATGGAGGCAAAGTGGCCCACGATAGCTTTGGCTTTTTCGGGCGGGAAGCCGAAGATGATGACGGGATAGGATTCGGAGGAGGATTGGTGCTGCGGTTGCTGTTGTTGGTGGGAGTGGGATTGTGAGTGGTGGTGCGAGGGAGAGGCGGCGGAGGCGGTTTGGGAGTGGAATCTGCGAAAGAACAAGTGAGGATTATTGTCAAGACAGAAGAGCGGAGTCTGCGCGTACCCGCTTGAGCTAAAGTTCTACGATATAACAGCAAGATCGTGATGAGCATTCCGACATTGAGAAATATTGCAAAGAATTGGCGTACATTCGTCCTGACAGGTTCGGGCGAGCTCATCGCGAAATCCATCAGCGATGTCGTTGGTGGCGCATCTTCGTCATCGTGCGCGACGTTTGTGCGTGGCGAGTTCAGCCTATATTCACAGCCCACATTGTTGAGATTGAGAAAGCGGGATAGGGTGAGACCGCGTACCTCTGGGTAGCAAGAAGAGCCTCGGAGCCAAACGCAGCATTGCTTGTGCTCCGTGGAAACGGCTCGGGGATCAGAGGAGCGGTTTGTGGCGAGGATGGGGACCCAGGCAATGCCTTTCAAAAACCCAAACAGAATTATAGTAGTTAGCGAGCGCGTCGCGCCTGAACCCTAGCGACAATCACTCCCGCGAAAAAGCACGCACCTTGCCCTGCGACGCAGACATGAGATACCCGGGGATATACTGGGACTGCGAGTTACTCAGGCCGCCGAGGTTCCCGGAGCCCCAGCCGCTGCCAGAGAACGAATCGTGCCGGGAAAAGCTCGAGCTGAGATTGCTGCCGGGCTGGGACTGGCGCTGGCGGTCTTGGGAAGGGTTGAGATCGGAGACGGAGAGGGACGTTGAGAACGAGGAGTTTGGGAACATGGCCGTCGTGAAGGATCTGAAGCGGCTGGGACGAGGACGATGGCCTTGGATTGAGAGGCGCGAGATGGACGCGAACTTCAAACAAAGTGGCGACACGAGATTCAGACTCAGACCCAGCTCCGATGCACGCAGCAAAATCTCAACCGTTCGCGTCGTGTATCCACTCCACGTCAGCTCCCAGCGCACGTCTATGTAACGCCAACCACCAAAGATACTTACGATCTCCCGGAGAAAAATATTGATCCAGCTTGAGTTTTCTCGACGTCGTGGCTCGCTGCCAACGAGAGCAAGCATAGAAATCTATTCTCTGGGCACTGACACAGCTACTTAAACTTGCGCTGCTTGATCCAGCGTCGCATAATGTCCTCATTAATCGATCGCTAGGGTTTATCTCAGATACCCCCAAGCTCAGTGTTGCTCTGACTATCAAGTGGAACGGATTCTGCTATTATATCGCTGGCGCTCATCGCTTCTGTAGCTCGGTCGAGCGCGCCTCGCTATTTGCTTAAGCTCTCCGGCGGTCTCCGCTACTATTACTATCCATGGGTGGCTGAGGATTCCATGTTCAACGTTTGTTGCTTGTTATACTTTGATTTACTAACTCCATAGTCATCTAGTTGGGCCGCGTCCCTGCAGCAGGGGGGTTCGGTACATCACTGAAACTGGACTACTATAAGGCTATCTTCGAGGTGTGCGACCTTCCGAAGCTACAGTCTCATGTCAACGTCCTGCTCCTCTTGAGAGATGAGGAGGGTGTTCAGAGGGGACTCCTCGTAGCGGGCGAATATTACTGGAATTCCCCGGATACGGAACCTGAGCACGTGCGCGTGCAGACTGCGCCATGTCGAGAGCTCACAGGTGAAGTCTGACGGAGGTAGCAGAGGGTAGCAGACCGCCAGTGTACAAGGGCTCAGGGTGCATTCCAGTGTATGGCACTTCAAATCAACCATTTCTGGATTTTGGGTATGCAATAGCGTGCTGATGTTACGTGCAAGTTATTTGCCAAACGAACTCCATGGGAGTGCCTGGGATGGAAATACAGGTTATTCTTTGGGAACTCAAGAGGGTTGTTTATCACAGGAGGTTTGTTTGCCAGAGGAGGAGAGTGAAAGAGGCGCCCTAATTGGGCCTAGGCAGGGAAGGATGCTATGAAAGGCGGCAAGCCAGCACGGGCTCGGGCTGACGGGAACTGAATTGAATATTAAGTGGACGTGACTCAAGGTAGCCTGCAACCTCATTTCACCTCCATAAAATCCCTTATGTTGCCTCTGAGAGCCAGGCATCAGTATCCATCGCTCCTTCCTCCTCCCAATGGCAGATTCGAGTAAGGCTGTCAATAAGGACACTACACCGTGAGTTCTGTAGGAAACATCTTCGCAGGATTGCTAATATGGGCCATTTATATTTCTGCAGATCTGATGCAGCCGGCAAGCTGAGGATCACCGGTATGTGTATGACAGCACTGATATAGTTCGTGCTACTCATCTCAGCTCTTCTATAGTGTTCGGCGCTAGCAATGTCCCTGGACTATCGTTCTTTCATAAGAATTCCAAGGCATTTGTGACGCTTCGCGCTTTGGACCAAACGTGGAGTACGAAGGTGGCAGAGCGAAGCGGGAGCCCACGGTGGGACGAGGAATTCGACCTGTGAGTGCCTTGTTTCGTCAAAGCTTCTAAATTTGGACATCTAATGTCAGATATAATGCTCCCGTCAGACGAGGGGAGGATCCTTCCGTATTGCAGGTTGAGCTGAAACTATTACGGCGTCGGTTCGTGTTTTCTCGCAGGGAGCAGCTCATCGGAGCGGTGGAGGTGGGATTTAAGGAATTGTGGGAGAAGCAGAGACAAGCTCACAGTCAGTAACCTTCACTCAAGTAAATGCATTCGACCTGAGTAATAAACCCACCTTCCTAGAGGAAAACAGCGACTATGCTGACCTTGATCTCCAGGTGGCTTCCTCGTCCGAGTCGCACCCATCAATCTCCATCCGAGTTCACAGGGGCCTCGCAGCGCCTAAACCAGTTCTCGAGGTAGCTCAGGCACCTCTTGGACGCTCGGGATGATATCCAGAAGATGCGAATGGGCCCACCTCCGCTTCCAACCTTGCCCGCAGGCGTTTCTGACGCTGAGGCCTTTGCTCAAGATGCCATTGAGGCGGCTGGGTCTGTGACGGAGGTAAAGGCGTTTTACGACTCGACTCTCGCTTCCGTTGAGGTTTTTGTGAAGATGGTTGATGCATTTGCCGATGTAAGTTGACCGCAATACACGCGCTATGCGTACTTACATGGTAGTGCCATTTATCAGATCCATCCCTACGCCAAGGCCGCTTGGACAGTGTTATCCGCTGGCTACAAGGTTGATAGTCTTTGTCCGATTCCCCAACCGCGATGACTCACAGTTTGGGTGCCTAGATTGTCATGGCTCAAAAGGATTGAGATGAAGCGTTGTCCGGGCTTCTCCAGTCAATGACTACTGCGCTAAATCTAATCTCTCGATGGGACAAGACTGCAATCCATAAGGACGATAGAGCAGTCATTTTGCAGGTGGCAAAGAAGACTAACGAATGCGCGCTGTTTATCAAAGCATACACCAGTACCGAAAGCTTCGGTACGTCATGTCTGGTACCACTGATATCTCGCGCAACCTGACATCTCGGGGACATAGCACTTCGCACCGCAAAGGGGATTTTCTCTAATTCAGGCGACGAAATCGCTCGTTTCAAGAAAGACTTCGACTTGGTCCGCAGAAAGATCGACACTGGCGCTATCCTCTCGATAACCGAAGGCCTGTCTAAAGTCAACGACGAACTTTATGGCGTTGAGGAGAGCGTTAAGCTCGTAGGACAAAATGGTGGAGTGTACTTCTTACACATGGCTAAGCTTATAACTGACTTTAAACACCCTAACAGTGGAACGTGTTGCCCAAAACGCTATCGTGGACAAGCTCCCATATGCCGAGGGAGCTACCTGGGATCCAGGACGAGTCGTCCTACCCGATACCCGTGAGGCACTACTCGAAGACATTTGGCAGTGGGTCAAACGATCTGACGCGGGCGATGGCGCAAAGATCTTCTGCTTGACTGGAGCAGCTGGCTCCGGGAAGAGCGCCATCGCGCACACTGTAGCGCGTCGCTGCTATGAGGAGGGACTGCTTGCGTCGTCCTTCTTTTTTAGCCGCGATGTCGCGGACAGGAATAATCCCCGAAAGCTGCTGAGCACGATGGCGCGTGATCTCGCTCGGGATCCTCGTATTCGCGAGCAGATTAGCGTTGCTCTTGAGGCGGACCAGAGTCTCGCTACCGCCCCTCTATCCCGCCAGTTCGGGCCTTTGATACAAGAGCCTTGTCTACAATATCCTTCTGACACGCCGAAGGTCGCAGTAATTGACGGGTTGGACGAGGGTTACTCTGTTGATCTGCTCAAGCTCCTTCGCGACGGTGTTCCTAAACTCCCCCAGTCCTTTCGCCTCTTCATTACCTCTCGAGAGATGGAATCAATCGAACTGTATCTGTCAAAGTCTGCGCACGTCCATCTGCAGACTATTGATCTCGACGCTGGCGCGAACCAGGGCGATATACGCACCTATGTACAGTCCGGTGTTAGGGATATCGCCGAGACGCATAACCTAGGAGAGAGCTGGCCCGGCGAAGAGCTCATAGATAAGCTTTGTTATATGGCAGGGGGCTTATTTCAGTGGGTATCGGCTATCCTCCAGGCGCTGGAAATTTCCTACGACCCAGCTACGGCGCTCGTCACCCTATTATCGGGGTTGCAAACAGGGCTCGGTGCGGAGGAAAGGATGGACGAAATCTACGCCAAGATCCTCCAAGCCTACAATTGGAATGACCCGGACTTTAAGCGAGATTATGACGCCGTTATGGGCGCCATTCTCGCCTTGAAAAGCCCGTTATCAGTCTCGGCTCTCCAATCATTACACCCCGGCATTCCCAACGTCAGTAAACTCCTATCTCGGCTCGGCGCGCTGTTGACGGGGTGGAGACATCCAAACCAACCTGTCCGAGTCCTCCACCTGTCTCTCCGAGACTTCCTCACCGCTCGCGTTTCCAGTGATATGCCATTCTTCATCTCCGAGAAGGATCACAGCCGCCGACTCGGCCCCCTGTGCCTTGCATTTCTAAATGAGAACCTGAGGGACAACACCCCTGGCGTTGGATACCTCCGGTCGAACTTGCCAGGGATTCCTGCCGTGGCCAAAAGCCAGGTGTCTGAAGAGCTCTGGTATGCGTGCGAGTTCTGGACCGCACACATCTTCGAGCTCGAGGCTCCCGCACCAGCTGAGGTCGTAGAGCTTCTCCGGAATTTCCTCTCCACCCGATCGATCTGGTGGATGGAGATTTGTACGTCCGTGGATACGTTCCAGGAATTTCGGGGTATCAGAACATGGATCCAGGTACGCGTGATTATGGGTCCGGTGTGCGAAAATGCCCTAATACCTTGATTATGACTTAGGGCGCCTTCCCCGACGACGTTGACCTTCTAAACAACGAGTTTAACACTCGTCTTGCGGCTGCCCTGGTCAATATGTCCACCCGGTTGTCCTATATGGATCGCCGAGAGGAATCCCTTTTAGCCAGTCAAGAGGCTGTGGAACTCTATCGGCAACTTGCAGAGGGTCGCCCCGCCGCATTTAATCCCGACCTCGCTCGAGCTCTCAACACACTTTCCATTCGGCTGGCAGCTCTAGGACAGCGGGAAGACGCTCTCGCGGCCGTCCGAGAGTCCGTCTCGCTTTACCGGCCGCTTGCAGAGGATCGCCCCGCCACATACAACCTCGATCTCGCCCGATCGCTCAACACCCTCTCCAATTGGCTGTCAGATTTGGGACAGAGGGAAGACGCTCTCGCGGCTGCCCAAGAGGCCGTAACGGTGCATAGGCAGCTCGTAGCAGATCGTCCCTCTGCATCCAAATCCGATCTTGCCCTCTCTCTCAATACCCTTTCCAATCAGCTATCGGGCCTGGGACAGCGAGAGGGCGCCCTCGATGCCATTCGAGAGTCCGTGACGCTTTACCGGCAGCTCGCAGAGGGGCATCCCGTCACATACAACCCCAATCTCGCCCGATCTCTCAACAGCTTTTCCATTCGACTTTCAGCTCTAGGACATCGAGAGGACGCCCTCGCAGCTGTCCAAGAGTCCGTGGCACTGCGTAGGCAGCTTGCGGTTGATCGCCCTGCCGCATTCAGTTCTGATCTCGCCCGATCTCTGAACAATCTTTCCATCTGGTTGTCAGTAGACCCGAGTCAGCGAGAAAACGCTCTCACGGCCGTCCAAGAGGCCGTGGCGCTCTACCGACAACTCACAAAGGACCGCCCTGCCGCATTCAACCCCAGTCTCGCCCAAACTCTCAATACCCTCTCCATTCGCTTATCAGCTCTAGGACAGCGAGAAGATGCTCTCGCAGCCGTCCGAGAAGCCGTGGCGTTGTATCGGCAGCTCGCGAAGGATCGCCCCGCCGTGTTTAATCCCGATCTCGCAAGCTCCCTCTATAATCTTGCCCGCGATCTGTCAGCGCTGAAACATCGAGAGGATTCTCTCGAGGCCGCCAACGAAGCTGTAGAACTATACCGGCCACTGGCGGACAATATCCCTGCTGTGTACAAACCCAAACTCGTGAATGCCCTCTGGCAGCTATCTATCTCGCTGCGGAATCTGGGACGAGAAGAGGACGCAGTGGCGGCTAAGAAGGAGTCAGATATGCTCAAATCTCCCTAGGCGCCCAGCGCCTGAGCCCTGCAGGTTGCAGCGGACCTTGCGTATGTACAGACTCTTGATTCCTCTCTACTTGACGACGTCTTTTTGTAATCTTACTGTCACACTATACTGTATCCCTTTCTGGCCTACCCGCTGGGTGATTTGTTTTCTGGATTTAGCGGGCATCCACATAGCATCTAGTCCTCGAGTGCCCTCTATGTAGAACAAGCATGAATTACCAGAGCACCCCCCATATAGTGGTGACCAATGCTGTGCCACTGAACTGCGGTGAAATTGAAAGTTCCTGATAGACGATATACAAGATTGCGATGCCAAGATAGAACGCAAATTACACTGAGATTGTCCCTCCGCGCTGCATGTACGCATATGCTCCAGATTATAGCTTCGCCTTCGCGCCCACAACGGTAGCGCTCCCAGCGCGCAAGCACTCCGCCGCATCGCGCACCATCTCGTCCACGATCTCCTTTGCAGGCTTGATATCCTGTCCACATACCAATATCAATGAGCATATCAGTTTAATGCAGCAAGGAGAAAGAGCGAGTGACAGACGTTGATAACAGCCGCGACTTTACCCATCAGCCACTGCCTGCTTTGGATGCTCTTCTCGGGGTGCTCCTTGACGTCTTTCTCGCGAGGGATGATTCCCTGGGAGGTGAGTTCTTTGATCTCGGCCTGCCGGTTGTCTTCCCTGAGTTTATGTGAGGGCAAGGTATGTTCGTATCAGCGAGCGTCCGGGTTTGATTTCGACGGGCTAGGGCGGGACTAACCAGTCGGCAACATAAGGTGTTTTCCGCACGCGCAAGGGTCGACCTGTGAAAATGAGAGTACGGGCGTTGTCCTAGTACGGGAAAATTCGGTTAGATGGATACCTCGAAAGAGAAAATCGCAAAGACGCACGTCGTGTCCTGATGAAAGAAGGCTGCAAATGCAAAAGTCCATCAGCATGGAACACAACGTAATTAGGATCAACAAGTCTCACAGCTCTTTGTGGATCTTGGGCGCCGACGACTCGGTACTGGCTACGAAACGAGTGCCAACCCAGACAGCCTGGGCGCCGTACATCAAAGCGGCGGCCAAACCCCTGCCGTCGTATATTCCACCGGCGGCAACGACATGTACGGGCCCGCCAGTGAGCGGACTTGTTTTGCCCTTGACGAGGTCAACACATGCAGGTATCAGGATGGAGAAAGGGACGTCGCCTCAAATACGAAGTTCGATGTTGGTAATCCGTCCAAGATGGCATTGGTGATGATATTGGGGCTTACCGGTATGGCCGCCGCCCTCGCCGCCCTGGGCACAGATAAGATCAACGCCCACTGCAAGAGCGCGAGGAACGTGCTGAAGGCGGTAATTCCACATGAGAAATACCCCACTAATCATGTTTCAATATGTGTACAAACCTTGGGGTGGCCGACCATCTGAAAGTACATGAACACGTGAGTAGGCAGCTGAAGGGTATTTGTACATAAACGGACGTACGTTCATGACTGGGATACCAGCCTTGTGCAGTCTTTCAACAACTTCTTTTGGGGGCACGCCGACGGCGCAGACAAACAAGGTCGTTTTTTCTTCGATAATGACATCAATTAATTCTGGGAGCTGGCCCTTCGTGTAGTCGTACTGAGGTGCCCAGGAGTCAGGTGCCGCTGCTCTCAAACAAGGGGATGCGGGGGCGTACGTTTGTCTTCCGCGCAGACCCACCAACCTGGGGAATCAAGAGGTCGACACCAAAAGGTCCATTTTTATCTTTTAGGTCGTTCTTCAGCTCGCGGATCTAAAACATGCAGTAGCAGCTTTAAGCACAGGTGTAAAGTTAGTACGGAAGAACAAAAGCCGGACCTGGTCGCGTAAGACCTTTGGGGTGTATCCAAGGCCGCCGATTACACCTAAACCACCGGCGCTAAACAAAACAAACAGAAAATTAGGAATGCGCATCTTATTACAACCTCGCTGTAGTGACTGACTTTGTGACCGCAGCTGCGAGCGCGGGGCCTGCAGCAACATTCATGCCGGCAAGCATGATGGGGTGCTGGATTTTGAAGAGCTTGGTGATGGGGGTGGATATTACGGACATGATGAAACTGTTTGAGAAGCCAGAGGAGGAGGAAAAGGTCCTGGATGTGGGGAGACCAGCGTTATATACCGTCATGTGTCGGCACCGGCTATTGCTGTGCCTTGCCCTGCCCAGTAAGCAACCGGCTATACCGGCACGACACCCTGGTATTCATTACGTAAGCGACACTTACGGATCTTAGGAATTCTCATCACCTATCCTTGTCCTTTGGATGCGCCCTCATCAGAGCCCTCGGCGCATTGGGCTTTTTCTATGCCATTTTCCAGATCACCCGTAAGGACCTCGCGATATGTTTGCCGCGTCCCCTTAACTGGCTCTCTATGGATCTCGCAACCACGTCGATCATCTGGTGGTGGTATGGCCGAGATCAGCTCCTCAAAGAAGTCCCGCCGTTAATTCGGGATCCATTTGCTCGTGTGTATACAGAGCAAAGGCTCTGAGCTTGGTGCGTAGGTGCTCGTAGGCGCATTAATTTTTCTGCAGCTCAAAGTAGGCAGAGTATCTTGGACAGAACGATAACAGTGCGGGTGACACGAGAGCAACCATAGGGGGACTATACATCCTGCAGCCGAACGAGAACGAGAGTTCGTGACGAAGTGGATCTAGGGCAACCGAGTTAGCAGCTGTTATTGAGGCTAAGGGCTTTTGCCGACGCTAGTGTGCCGACAGCGAGGCCCCAAATTTGATTTTGACACAACTGACAGCACCTCGTTAAATAAGTGAAAGTCATCCGGGTGGACATCTGCAAAATCGCACAGTTGTGCATCATGACTAGGTCTAGCGCATTTTTGTGGGCCCAAAAAGTGCTTGACAATAACAGAGTTCCTCCTCATGTACACATTTTGTACTTGAGAAAAAAGGGCAAAACAAAGCTCCCTCTGCTCAACTCGAACCAGCGCCTGCCCAGAAGGGGTTACTCGAAGTGACCACCAAACCAGCCAGTCAGCGCTACCCACTTCGCCACTCCACCGTGTCAGATTCACCGCTGCGGCCCAATAAATAGACGGGACTCGGACCCAGCCTGCTGCTGGCACGTAGTGCTCATCAACACACCCCTGCCACCCATGTGCATCAATCCTCTCCGCCGCTCCACGGATTGATCACACTTCGGATCCGCCAGCTAGAAATATGAATTTATGGTGCTTAAATGCTTAACGTTCGTAAGCCTCACAACGCCACTTTGGGTTGCGTTTAACTATCTCTCTGGTTTTTGTTTATTAACGGTCCGACCCCATTCGGCGATGGCGATGGTGTTGAGTACAGGCGGAAGGCGGGCGGGCCGAGATCGATGATGGAAAGCAGTGCACGTGAGATTTAGGGTTGGTTTCACGCGTCTTGTCCCCGTTACCGACGCGCACCTCATCCTATTAATTTTATAGCGCTAGTCAAAATGCTTCCAGCCGCTCCACCTGGATAAAGTTCCTTCCGTCTTTTCTTTTCTTTTCACACACTACCACCACCACCAGCGATGAAAGATTCGCCGGCCGCGTCCTCCCCGACGAGGAAGGGCTCTCCTTCAACCTCGCGCAGTCACTCCAGAGCAAACTCGATCGATTTCCAAAAAGTTGACTCGCACGAGGAATATGGGTCGTTTCACGGTACCGACACCACGCTCACCCATTCTTCTGACGAGTTTGATTGGGAGCTCGACGAAAAGGAGCCTGCGAAGGTTACCGCGGCCCGGAAGGCGAAGAGGGGTCATCGTCTGTGGCTCATGTTTATGAAGCTCGCTAGGCCTGTGAGGTGCGTCTGCATCCACCCGGAACTTTCAGAGTCGTACTGAATGCTACCTCAGGGCGTTCATTATTGGAGTGGTCGGATCTGGCATCCTTATAGCGCCTATGCTTGTTTTCCGCTTCCAATTCAATGACAGCATCGCCCGTCCTCAGGTTGAGCCCTGGTCAGTAGCCCTTCTCCCCATCAAAGTTCAAGTTGCGCACTGTTGATCCTCGAATGAACTCCCAGGTCGTTGTGGGCAGCGATCTCGTGGGGGCTTTGGGCACTAACATCTTTATTGGTCGATCTCGCTCCTCGGTTCCTCATGTTCCTCATTTTCACACTGTACGGAAAACCTCCGGAACAACTCAAATCTCAGCTGGAAGTCGGTCATTTCGCACTTAATCTCGCATCTGATCTGCGTAACCCAATCGGCTCTCTCCGTAGCTATTTATGGCTGTATCTCTCTGGCTTAAACTTGCTCTCGACGTGTCGTGGTCGTGGGTCACGCTCAGCGTTATTCGATCTATCTTGGATCCTCCGGGAGTGTACTGGAAATACGTGAACCGTGTTATGCAAGTATGCTATTCCTTGATGACCTGATACTATTCGTCTATGAACATCTTGTGAACACTTAGGCCCTTTTCTCTGCTGGATTGATTCTTCTCGTCGAGAAGATCTTTCTTCAATTTGTGGCTATTCGCTTCCATACAAAAGCATTGGCTGTGAGCGCTTCCCAATGTACCAGTTCAACCTTTCACCGATCCACTTCTCCGTCCTTAGGACCGACTTGCAGAGAACCGCCTTGGACTGCGCGTGCTGGATAAGCTCTCCAACGCTCAACCAGCTGCCAGCAAGCGATTCACGCCTCATCGCCGAAAGCCTCACACTCACAGTAAATCCCAGCTGTCGATCAGCACTACTCCTGTGGAGGGTATGAGCCCGGGCGGGAGCCAGGGTGGCTCGCGTTCCGGGAACATTACGCCAGAGCACGCCGAGAAGGATAAAGCCAAAGCCGTAGACGCGCCGCGCGCGCATGCGAATGCGCGGAGAAGACGCCATGGGCAAAAGAGGAGGACGTTTAAAGTTGCAAATACGTTTGTGGATACCCTCGGGGATGCTATTGGCCAGGTTGCGTTGAAGAATAGTAGGTTCTACAAGGAAGGGGAAATCGGTGAGATAGCTGTCTATTGGGTGTCCTTTTCTTATCTAAAATGTCACCACGCCTTGTGTATAGGCTCTCTTTATTCTGCGCGTCGACTTGCGCGGCAGCTATTCTCAAATCTCGCTGCAGTCAGTCCTCCTAGGAACTATCTGATTGTTGAAGGTATTTTTCCTCTCTGTGTGAGAGATCGTCCACCCTCTAGATAATTCCCCCCTTCGCAGATTTCCATGCCTATTTTTCTACGGAAGAGGAAGCTGCCACTGCCTTTCACCTTTTCGATAAAGATGACAACGGCGATATCACAAAAACAGAGATGCGAGAGGCGGTACAGAACATCTATAGGGAGCGCAAAGCGCTCACGGCTAGTCTGAAAGATATGAGCAGGTCTGCCTTCCTCACACCCATATGCCATTCCACCTATCTCACCGCAGATACTCCCGTGTGTTTCTCCAGCGCCGTGGCGAAATTGGATGGCGTATTGGTCGCCGTGGCATTGATATGTATCTTCTTTGTGTGTCTGCTCATATTCAGCAGGGCGAATACCATCGCATCGCTTGTTCCGCTGGCTACTATTCTTCTCGGGTTCTCGTTCATCTTCGGGCACTCAGCTCAACTTATGTTCGAATCGGTATGTGCAAAATGGTGGACGGCCGTAAACCCACGTTACTTATGCATGGTGTAATATCCACTTGTGCTATAGCTCATTTTCATTTTCAGTACGCATCCGTTTGATGTCTCGGACCTTGTCATCATCGACGACCAGGTATGTTCCCATACCTCTTTCTGCAACTGTTTGGACATTCCGTCTGAATGGCGGTTGCGGCAGCCCTTGGTGGTGAAGGAATTTGGGTTATTCTCTACCGTATTCCGAAGGGTCGATGGCCAGGTACGCCCTTTACCTAGCCTTGGCTTCTTTATTCCAGGCTAAAGCACTCACTCAATAGGAAATCATCGCTCCAAACGCGCTTTTGGCGAGCAACACCATCATCCACAATGTTAGGCGCAGTGGCTCGATGTAAGCTTCTTCCCCTGCTCTACTCTCGCTAAAGAGGTTGTCGGCTCAGGGGCTGCTTTGACGTAGGTGGGAGACGACCAAACTCATGATTGCATATGATACGCCGCTGGAGGTGTGTTTTATTCTTTTTTCGGAGCAGATGAAAGTTCGTGCTAAAGACTAGCATGTAATTTAGGTAATTGAACAGCTTCGGAGTCGGCTCCGAGCTTATATGGCGGAGAATAATCGCGAGTGGGGGACTCCTGGGTGCGAGGTTAATATTGACAAGGTACTTGGTCTCCTTCAGTCATCTATGAGACTTTTCTTTATTACCCCTTTTTTAGATGGAGTTTCAGAATGCGATACACTTGAATGTTGCAATAGAGCGTAGGTTCCCCATCTTCCATCTTGCCGAGAGACATACTAAACTGGCCTCGCGATCATCCCTTATCCGTAGACCGTGCCAATTGGCAGGACTGGGGAGGGAGGTGGAATAGACGGACAGCGTTCATGCGACACATGAAGACAGTCTTGGAAGATCTGGAGATCGGTTACTCGCTACCGCTCCAGCCTATTGCGTTCCACCCGCACTCGGTGCCGCCCCCATGGGCCACTGCCAATAACCCTTCGATAAACCCCTTTGGAAACGCAGGATCCTTTTCAGGCGGCGAGAGCATCAGAGGGACACCTCCGCAAGGACCAAGCGCCAATGCGGGCCGCTATTTTTAGGAGCTTTCATACTACTTATTTCTAGCATCCGTCCAAGCCGCTTCAAGGGGCTATGGTCTATGACTATGGACGCAGGGACCTTGGCCGGCGCGGTCTGCGCATGCCTGGGGAGAAGCACACGTCGCTCCGCCAGAACGGAACCTCGTGCTCACCGTTTGCTTCAAGGACTTTTGTATTTACAGCTACTTACATAAGTAAACTTCATTTAAAGTAAGATCTTATGTAATCATGCTCGATATCGCCAATGGTATTGAGAGCGAAAAAAATTACTCGACTCCAACCATCGTCAACCCATCAGCAAGTCAGACTCTCAGAGGCCTATCACTGGTTCCAACTGTGGCGAGGTACAGCACATTTGCACTGAAATTTCCACAAACTGACGAAGTAATACTCATTTACAGTTTTGATGGATCTCCATTCTGCGCGTGCACTGTTGAGCGAAAAGACGGCCGTACTTGAAGCATTGAATGAAGAGATAGCGGTAGAGGAAAAGAGAAAGCGAGATGTCGAACGAACCATAACGTCGCTGCGGGAGCGGCACGAGCTACTAAAGGCAGAAGTCATTTCGCTGCGGGCCGCCGTCGCAGCCGTTCGTCGCATACCCCCCGAAGTCCTTGGCGAAATCTGCACACTGTCTGTGCTGTGCCATCAAACACCGCCCCTCAACCTTGCCTCCGTGAACCGAACCTGGTACACTACCGTCATCAATATGCCCGAGCTTTGGTGCCGCGTCGAGCTTGACCTTGGGCCAGGCCGCAAGAAGCAGCCCGGCCTGACTCGGCCGGAGAACCTGGAGACGTATCTGGCGCGTTCTCAGCACCGTCCTCTCACCGTGCTCATCCAGCGCGCGCAGTCCTCGCCCGAAATGTCGAGAGGCACCAAGCACCTGTTCAAGGTCCTGCGCCAATCCATACAACGATGGAGATCGCTTTATGTGATAGAAGACACAGACAGCAAAATTTTCCTCACCTTATCTCACATCACGGACGCGTCGCTGTCCCTAGAAACGCTCTCCCTTTGCCTCTGCTCCCGCGCCAAAGGACAAAAGCCGTTCCCGACGGACCCTGACATGGATGTCACAGAGGTGTTGGATGACTTTCAGCCGACCCCCCAGCTAAAGGAGCTCTATTTTTCGGGGCTTGCGACTGTTCCCTTTGGCTCGCTCATATCAGAATTTGATGAAAGCGGGCCTCCCCTCGGGTGGCTTTCTTCCATAACCACGCTGACTCTGCGTGACGGAGGGTGGGCTGATGGTATCCCGGAGCTGTCACGGAATATCCTGCGTATGCTGAAGGAGACGCGCCACCTGCAAGCATTCAGACTTACCTCTGCCGATCACTGCTGGCTCAATGACGAGTGGCCAGAGAGCACCTTCGTTACATTGCCGGCCTTGCAGCATCTTCATATCGGCTTCGGTTTAGCCACGAAACTACTGGATCGCATCACGACTCCCATTCTGCAGACTCTCCATCTTCGAGAGAGCGGCTTTACAACGTCGGAGGAGGATAACATATTTAAAGACGAAAAAGATGCCGACCACATCCGTGACTTTTTCGAGCGATCCTCGCCACCACTGCGTGCCCTTCGATTCGTTGAGGTCGAGATGCACCATGGTGACTATAAGCGCCTGCTTCTCACCCTAGATCGCCTTGAGATCCTGGAAATCTGCAGCAAGGCTTTGATGGAAATTCCTTCCATCGCCTTCCTCTCGTCTCCCCTCAAAAACAGTGGCGTTTGGGTCTGCCCGCAGTTACGCGAGGCAGGATTTTCATCGTCGAGCGGGAAGGTCTCTGCGTCGCTACTCGTTTCCTTCCTGGAAGCGCGCAACCCAGACCAGAGTGGCACAAACGCGCCGTCACGATTGGTAAAGCTCGGACATGACGCGAAAGGGTACACAAAACAAGAGCTGGAATTAATGGGTCGTTTTGTCAAGCTGAAAAAGCTGACGGGCAACGAGCTGGTGATTTCTCTAGTTTGACCCATTCTTTTACAGCGCAATTTATTAACGCAGTCTTCATTTCTGAATCAGTCTTTGCTTTGAAGGGGGTCACTGGCGCATGTCAGCCCTTTGGCATCCGAGGAGGATGCATGAACTCGACAGTGTTATTTTACAGAAAGAACAGCACCGACTATGTGCCCCCAGGCTTCGCCCACCCGACATCAATCTTTCAACGAACATCTTTCACCGAGAGTCTGTGTTCAACAGACCATGGGCCCTCTAGGGGTCTCGCACTTTTTTCGGCTCCCTTCCCCTTCAGTGGGCTGCTGGCTGGATATGCTAAGCATGTGTCCTTTATTATATCCATGACCTGGGCAAATGCAAATCCGTCGCTTTTTCTATAGCTAGCTACCACTGTTACTCTTTGGGCGTTCAACTCGGCTCGGGTTCAAATTACTGTGCGTGAAACAGATTAAGGAACCTGCGCTACGTATCTTGGGATCTGGGATAAGCTGAGGATATCACTTCCGTAAATCAACATACCACTGTCTGGGGCGAGCGATATCACATGGGTTATAGCGAAAAAAAAGTACATATATAGACGACAGGGCGATAAACCCTCAGATGTTTACGAGAAAATCCCATTACCTCCTAGGACCGGCTGTCGACACCCAAAGTCTCTTCTGCATGGGGAAGATATATGTAGCTAGCTAATAGCAGCTTGCCTGCGTCGGGGTGGTTAAGCCGGAGTCTACGTTCTCTTTCCCTCTGGCATATCGACTCCAACCAATCAAGGTCGCTCTTGCCCCTTTCCCCAATAACGTCGAACAGCCCCTCCGCTTGCCAAAAATCGATGGTTTTCTTCAGCCAATCCTCCCCTTTCTCGCTGATCAGCGCCGCCCACGATTGCATAAGCGATGATGCTATCTTGCTCCTCGCGATGTTGGCTTTGCGGTCACCCTCGAGGCAGAGTGTCGCCGCCAGCAAAGAGGCAAAGAACAGGAGGAGAAAGTCCTCGTGATCGAAGCCCCTGGGCTCGCCATACAGCGATGCGAGGCGTCTGCCGATGGTAGACAAGAGGTCGGAGCCTATGGCTAGTTGCAGCGCCTCATTCCCCCAGTTGCTCCGGCCCTCGACAATGGCGAACGCGATGTTTCGCAGCTGCCTCTTGGTGCAGCGCTCATCCCGCGCGCACTCCTCCAGCTCCCTCCAGAAGAGAGATTGGGACGCCATGATCTTCAGGAGATTGGTGGCCTCCTGCTGACCTAGAGGCTCCAACAGCCGTTGGGCACATCCCCGGGCAAGCGCAGGATCATCCATGTGCGGAATTTCAAGGCCACTCTCGACCAGTGACGCGAGGGCAGCACAAGAGACAGTCCACACCTGTTCTGATCGTAGTAGCGCAGGAGGCGTAGGGTTAGAGGAAAGCGCCTGGACGAGACACGCGCCGATTTGGCGGAACGAAGAGGAGATGTCGCCGTTTAGGAATAATGGTTTGAGCCGGAGGATGAGTCCCGATACGCTAATGCATCTGTTGTCGTCCCAATCTTTCCCCGTACCGCGCTCGAAGAGGGCGACGAGGGTGTTTATGGCATCCGATTGGTCCGGCGATACGTCTTTGATGGACCGCCAGTGGCTCTTCAGTGCGAGCACCGCAGCGCCCGACCGGCCAAGATACGAAAGAGTCCTGCCACTGAATGGCTTGCTCCAAGCCCGAGGCGGCTGCCTGCCTGGATCGAGGAGCGCTTTGGTGGCCTCAGCGGTTTCGTCACTAATGACAAAAGCGCGAAGATTGGGATCGTTTTTATTGGGGTCCATTCGATCGACTAGCGCATCAAAAAGGGTGACGAGTACCCTCGGGCGAAGGCCGCTCCCTCGCATTTGAAAAAGCTTTTCGGACTCCTTCAGAAATGCGTCCCTCTCGCCGGCGAGCTTGTGCGGGAATATCTGAAAGTATCGTGCCTTTGCGCAGAGCACGAGGCAAGTGAGGTTGTCGTCGGTTTGATAGCAAGGCTCAAGGCGGTCGATAACCTCGAAGGGCAGCGTTTTATGCCCAAGCGTGGCGTAACGCATGAATGCGACCATTGTCATGGCTTCCTCGGCCTTCAGCTTGGTCGTATCCCCGTCGCGATACAGAGACTGAAAACACGTCCCCAGTGCGTCATTTATACCGGCCGTTCTCAGTACCCTCTGCTGCTGCTCAACCAGGGTAAGGCCCGCGGTAGCGCGTATGGCAGCATGGATGTGCTCCTCGTCCGTCGAGGATTCTATCAACCATGCGATAGCATGCACGTCGATGGCCTGGACTGCAGATTTCACATACTCCCGCTCAGCCCACCGGAGAGCGGCGCGCCAACCGGACGAGATGTGGAAGCCACAGAGAGCAGCAGATGCAGCTCGTTTCTGTTCATAGTCTTCCCATGGGTGGCGCCGTCGCCAAAAGCAGGAAAAGGGGCGGAGGAAGGGTAGGTCGCGTAGATGCAGGGAGAGGTAGAGATGTTTCAAATAGAATCGGGTGACGATTCCGAAAGTCAAAAAGACGGAGGATATGGGCGTTTTATATGCACAGTGGGGGTAGAATGCAGGCAAAAGAGTCGTGAGGAGGAAGAATGCGGCGATGGCGGCAATGAAAACGATGGCAGTAGCCGCGACAGTTGTGTTGATGTTCCACAAGAAAAAAAAGAGGCCGGCGAAGAAAAGCGCGAGGGCGATCAGCAGGAGTATGGGAAGGAAATCGATGATCGTGGAGACACCCCACCGCTGGAGGTTAGTGTACCGGGCTTGGCGGATTCGTCCACGATCGCGCGTGCTCCCTGGATAAGCAATATAGTCGTCGTAGTCACCAATCTATTGCTTCGCGAGGACAGTGGCCACCGTTGCACCGAGGCTTATGATAAGCGAGGCAAACCATAGGCAGTTCACCACGACAACGTCAGAAGGTGGCTTGAAAGAAGTGGATTGCACCCTATTGGGCAGCTGTGAATTCCCTAGGCCTTGATTTATCAGAATCTGCCAAAGAAGGGCGTTTGTTGTGTCCGCGGGGTTCTCGCTGAGGCCTTGATAAGACTCAATGAGGAATGCCGTTACGATGGCCGAAAACAAAGCTGCCTAGAGCAGAAAATTATGACTATAAGGGCACGGAAAGAGAGCGGAGGCGAAATGACTAACAAAGAGGAGCATGATCTGCGTGAAAGTAAGATGGTGAATGATGTAAAATATCTGAGAATGAGGTTAAGCTCACATCCATCGACTTATCCCATCCTTGAATTAGTCCCTTGTCGCGTTCCTGTGCAAGCTTGGTGTACTTGGACCAAAACTTTGAATTGGGCGTGTCCTCATAGAGCGGCTCATCGTCGTCCTCTAATAAGATTTGCGGTCAGTTAAGTAGTGGCAATCCAATAGATGGAAGGACTCGTACTTAGTTTAAATTGTTCAGCCCCAAGTTTGACCCCTTCCTTCAAATTGCTGATGCCGATTGCATCAGTGAGAAGAAACGAAGACAGAAGTGATGATGAGCGAAAGTTGTACCTACTTGGCTTCCTCGTCGGTGACCTTGCTGGCGTTCGCAGCGTCAGGTGCCGGGGATCCCACCCCAGGGAACCGGTGCGGAAACACTAATAAAGTGGCAGAGTGTGTGCGTGCTGTTGCAAGTCGACCAGCGACAAGCTTAGACCAACTACACGCACCTTGGGGGAATTTCAACGAGGCTCTTATCCTGTGATTTGACGCTAGCTCATCGCCCTCTTCCGTTGGATCCTGTGCTTCGACATCTATTGGCAATGGCGGTGACTGGAATTTGCGGTCGCTTCTGGCTGACATTGAATTCTTGCTGGTGAAAATTGTTAATGTAGGGGGAGTGATCCAGGCGAAGTTGTACGGGCTCGTCCAAGTCGATTGTGGGTGTTCTTAATAGAGCTCTTAGTGTATGGCCAGGCATGCGACATCAACGAGCCGCAAAGCCAGGATACACGTTTATATTGTTTCTGAAAGCAGCGCCAGACGTATGTACTCAGGGGCTCAGCAGCGTATGAGAGTGAAGTATACCACAAAATACGCACTCACCACAATATTGCCGCTCATCGACAGGCGTTTGATTAAGGTCAAGGCTATACATCTCAAATTTGGCGTAATTCAAGAGAGCTGAGATCTCACTACAAGCTCTGATTGCGTGTAGGATCCTCATGCATCATGGTCGGCGTCCACTTGCTTTGTCGCTCTTGGCAAGTATAGTCTTCATGGGTGTTCTAGCGGAGCCAGGCTTGGCCTCGGCAGGCATCGGCACAGCGAAATTGTGATTCGCGCCAGAATTGGAAATACTCTTTGCGGGACAAGGTATAGTATTTTCAATATCTGGGCCTTACTATCATGCAGCGGATCAGCAGGTGTACTGGCAAGTACATGAGGCTGGCGCGGGGCGCGTTCCATTATTTAGTGACGGTCAACCATGCGATTCCGGAGGCGATTCCAGCTCGCTCGCGATTGTGATTCCGACCCTGAGATCGCCCGGAATCGCCCCTCCGCTCTGACCGTCAAGTTTTTCACAAGCCCGCTCCCGCTTGAAAGCCTTCATAGCCACTAATGCCGGGCCTTTTAAATAAGTTCTGCGCACTCTTGTGATTTGTTAATGATTAGCTGGGTCATCAAGTCATGCACTCTCAGTGGATATTGGAGCAAATTCCGTGATATTTAGAAATTAAAAACCGCGCAGGCACACTAGTACCCGTCTTCGGGTACTCGTAGTAATAACAAAGTGTTGAATGCCGAGTAGAAGCCTTATTTGCCATCCAATACTTTGAGGTACTTGGGACATGAATTGAATGGAGCAGAATTGCGATCCCCGCCACGCGAGCGCCTCGCGAGGCGCTTGCAACCCAGCGCAACACACATGTGCGATTCCCCTCCTCAGGGTCTTCAATTCCCGCAACCCTGAGCTGAGAGCGCCGCGAGAATCGTCCACCGGAATCGCATGTAGTCTCCCCAAGTCAGCCCAATACTCCGGACCTGCGGACCTCCGTTCTTAGTCTGCGTCAAAGTGCGTCCTGTTTCCTTGCTCTCCACAAACCGGAAGCAAATGCGCCAATGTGTAAACAAATCAGACGCGAAATGTAAACACAGACCCGTATACCCAAACAAAAGAACCAAAGGGTGACCACCGATTGTCACTCAGTTTCAAACCCATTCTCCACCATGGCCAAGACATCCAGAGTGCGCCACGATCGAACCCCGTTCAGGAGCAATACTAATACTGGTGCCAATTATATAAAGGATGGCATGGGCTTCGTATACATGGGCATCCGGACAAGGTCTGAGAAAACTGAAGACGATATTGCTCATAAAAGTCCCAAAGTGGCCGGATGGACCATATGAGTGGCAGCTCATATGTGTAGCGCAGGTTCTCGACGGGAAAGATGTGCTAGCTATCACTGCAACCGGGGATGGAAAGTCGGCCCTCTTCTACTTGCCTATTTTGGTCCTTCAATACATGCGCGACCATCCTGAGGAAGAATACCCACCGCTCGCTCGAGGCCGAGCTGCCCCGGCTTCTCCAACGAGCATTGTTATCTGCCCTTTAATCGGACTTGAAGACAATTTGGTCAGTCCAGAAATACACTGCTCACCACTAAATAATATACCAACCGTTCGACTTTAGGCCAAGGGCATGCAGGCGTACGGTGTCTGCGCAGTCGCAATCAACAGCATCAGTCTATCCAAGGCGCGTGTCCAGGGTCAGGATTTATACAAAAGGGCAAAGGGGGGTGAGTGGGACGTGGTGCTTATCTCGCCTGAGCAGCTGGAGACAAAGGGCTTTCGGCTGCTCTTGGATGATCGTACGTTCTGCGAAAATCTCTGCTCATTTAATGTGGATGAAGCCCATTTGACGGTCACCTGGGGCTGTGATTTTTGAGAGGCGTACGGAAACGTTGGGCACGTACACAGCAGGCTTCCCAACCACACCTCCCTCCTCGCTACATCAGCGACTTGCACGATCGGACGAATGGAGAATGACCTACGAAAAACACTACACCTGGACACACGTGATCCAGGTGTATTTTCAATATGTCGGTCAAACGAGCGCCTCGACGTCAAGCTAATACAAATACCACTTACCCACTCTATTGGTCCCACCCAGCTCTCATTCCCCGACATCTTATGGGTCCTCAAAAGTGGCTGCACGACTGTGATCTACTGCGTTACAATTGACCTTGGATTTCGAGTCGCAATATACCTTTGGCATCAAATGCCGCTGGGACCTAATCGCCTCCGTCGACTGCGTTTGTACAACGCCCTCCTATGGGATGATTACAATACGGAGACGTTATCTCTGCTTCGCGAAGAGGGCACGAACCTTGAAATAATTGTCGTGACAATTGCTTTCGGAATGGGGATGGACGAGGACATCCAAGATGTCGTTTGCTTGGGGGTGCCTTCCACAGCAGATCAGTGGATTCAGCAAGTGGGCCGAGCGGCTCGGAAGCCTAACGTGACGGATGGTCGAGGGATCGTGTATGTCGAGAAATCCACGTTTGAACACGCGGCCACGATGCGAGATGTTGTGGAGGTCGACGTCGTTGAAGATGTTGGTCCGAGGAGCCGACCGTGCAAGGGCGCAAAGCGAGATGGGAACGCAGCCAAGCCCAAGTGGGACTACAATCGCGCGCAATTATTGAATGCACAAACGTGCTTCAATGTTTTTGTCAATTCCATATACGGCAACAAAGGCAGGGGCACCGAGCATCTTGAGTGCCGTCCTGCTCGTCACCCCAACCCCTGCAGTATCTGCGACCCGGCCTGTATTGACGCACTCCAACCTCCCACCCCTACTGTCGTCACTCCTCCCGCTCCTCCTGCTTCATCTGCACCAAAAGGCCATCCACGGCAACCCCCGCGGCTCAAGAAACTCACTGTCAAAATGCGAACGCACGCCGAGTCGATTTTCGTCGCGTTTCGCGACACAATGGCTGAGTGGTCTCGTGATAACGATGTCGATATCTACCTCCCCGCGTACGCATTTCTTACGGACTCTCTCATCACCAAACTGCTCGACAATCTCCTTAAGATCAATTCCCCTCGCAAGCTCGCACTCATAATCCCAGAATGGCCGTACCTCGGCACTCACGGCAACAATCTCTTCGACATCATCACTCTCCTCAACTCGGATCTACACGCACAGTTTATGGAGCAGCGGGACATCAAGAATGCCAACGCCCGTGCAAAGCGCAATGCCACCACCGTCTCCATTGTCGATCCGGAAGACCTGGAATCCGAGGACACAGAAAACGGCAGCGGTGAGGAGGTTGGGACCGCACCCGAGGACATGCGTGAGTTACACGCACGCTTTCTTGCCTCACTTTTTCTCATATGCTAACGTTAACATTATTCCACTATTTAGCACCCTGTCCGGCACACAACTCGGAGGACATGTGTAAGGCGCCCGTCCACCTTTTCATTTCATCTACTAACAGTATTGTTTTCACATCTCAGTACCACACCCAATCCTTGTCGAGCAAATGCGCTCGGGCAATATCGCATCCAGAACTCGTGCAAGGGTGAAACGTAACTCCATGGCGTCCAAGACACCTCTGAGTCCTAAGCGCATTCGCCATCGTGTTTCTTGTCAGGTACGTGTTTATTCGCTCTCGTCTCCATCCTCGCTCTGCCATGCCTGACCGTCTCCCACCACCTCTTCATCAATGTCGCCTCCCCACATATTATCCTCATCTTGCATGCTTTCCACAGATATGATAAGTTCTCCATCAGCGACTTCCATTGGCAACCCTCGTCTTGCTCTCGCTTGCATGTCTTCGTCCACAACACCCTCTTCCTCACCTCCAAACATTTCGTCTTTGTCTTCGTCTTCTTCAACTTCTTCACCCCCATCAATCTCCGATTGGCTGCTGGTTTGAGTTGCAGGTGCGGCAGGAGTGTGGAGACTCGTGATATCCATATATGATGTAGTGCTCCGTATGAACTTGGCAAGTTTTCCATTTGCCCCGTCGAGTTTTTTACACCCTTCAAAAAAGTTATCCCTGGCGACATGGCCCAATGCCCGCCCCGCACAAAACATGTGCAGTTTCTTGTCTGCGTAGATACGAAGCAGGGTCTTATACTCCACTTTCAAGTGTGGAGCACTGTGAGTCTTCGTGCGAGAGGATAGGAGAACCGAGGCCTCCCGATCTTTCTTCAGAGCTCCCAGTTCTTCGATTGCGGGGGAGATGAGTTCGCAAAAGCTGGGATCATCAAACTCCTTGGCCTTGTGCTGTGCATACAGCTCCAGCCCGAATTGTAGGTGCCCCTGCAGGAGATCGGCCTCGAGGAACTGGCCTTCTATGCCAGACCGGTTGACAAGATAGTTTGACAGTATGGCATCCTTGAGTGGGTCGGAAAACTCGTAGTGGAGATTGCAGTAGACCTCCAGCAGGTATGAGGAATACTTGGTATGTGAGGACCCTTCAAAAGTGAATATCCAGATCTTCCCAGTCCGAAAAAGGTAGTTGGTATATATACAAAGCAGACTATGGAAAAAAATTCTCACCTTTAATATCTCGAGCACTCTTCCAATATCTCCCCCTGCAACTGCATGACACATCTCCATGTACCAGGTTGCATCTCGTAAAAATAAGATCGAGTTGGCAAGGACCCTGTCCCCTGTGAAGTTGTTGGTCTCTGAGTCTCCATTGGTCTCCAAGTCTCCATCCACCCTTCTACCCGAATCAGGTGACCACTCCCCAATGGGAAAGTCATATGCACTGCCAGGGTTTGGAGGATTCTGAAGCCCGAGTGCTTGCTCATATGCCCGAGTAGTTGAGTAGCAGTGAACCAAGATGTTGGCCTTGGATAGTAGCTCATCAAGGGCTGGTAATGCCTTGACCTTTTCAAGGTCTGCAAAATACTGAACAACATCTTCAGTCCCCAATAAGAGACTATAATCCAATAAGTTGTGAGTGTGAATGGGCTTTCAGCACACAAATGTGCTTACCTCCAGCAGTTAATCATCTGGGCTTTTGCAACTGAAGTAATTGTGTGGGCACTTGGATAAAAATCAACCTTCTTGGTATTGGTGGGTAGTGGTGCTTGAATTGCAGCAGCGCTGCCGCTCAAAGCCGATGGATCCTTGATTGCATCAAGATTGAAATGCTCGGCAAAAATGCGGGACAAATCAGCCCACTTGGTATGCCAAAGCTCGAGGACAGGCACAATGTGTGCGAGGCGATGTCGAGGTTGGGATTGTGAGGCAAGAAACTTTTTGAGCCGGTGGATTTGTTCAAAGGTCATACCATCACCGGAAACTGGAACAAGGGTGGGATACTTGGTGGCAGCAGTGTCAACTTTGAGCTGGGTTTCGAGGAAGTCAACCAGCGCATCTCACATGCCTGCAGTTTGCGCTTCATTCGCACTGTTGGTACAGTCATTTGGCAATATTTATGGCGAAAATTTGCATCCGGTCTTCCCCCTCCTCCCTCTTCGCTCCGATGCGTGCTGTAATTACACACTCTACTACAAAATAACCTTCCGGCATCCTTGGGAGCCTCCCTAACAGTCACCTGGAAAAACTTAAAAGCAGAAATTCCGACTTAGAAGTACAGTATCATCCGGTAGGTGCAATGCATAAAATCACTCATATTTCACAGTTCCTTTCAATACTCCTGGCGTGCTCAGATCCCGACTTTGGCTGCCGATGCTTCATCAGTGTAATGCTATAGGCCTCAAGAATGGATGGGTGTACATGGAACAGCACCTACAGCATTCTGGCCTAGACTACGTATTGGCCCTCCTGTCCCCTCTTTAAACACACACGCCCTTGAAATCGGCCACGCGGAGCCTCAAGTCATGAGAATTTGCACCTCCACTGAGTCTATAGTACATGTATATTACATCAAACATGAATATCTGATTTGGTTTCAAGTTTTTCACTGTTGTGGATATCCAACTGTTTTTAAAGAGCAAGGGTTAACCTAAGGTGTTTTATGTGTGACCTCTTGCTCAAACAAGCGGGCATCATAGGATCATGCTAGCCTAGGACAAGGTAGCCTATGGTATGCAGAATATATACAAGTAGCAGCAGGACATATCTCATAGTGGAGTTTTGTGCAGTGGATATAAATTTTCTCAGGTGGCGGAGAGGAAGACAGGTCATAAACTCGGCTTTGTCCTTGCTCAATTCAAGGTAATTTATTAAAGAAAGCTCTATAGGGTTGTTCTCTGGCATTTATATGTGCGCCCTACACTGTCCTTTTGCTCGCATATGTTGAGTCAAGGGCGCGAGACAAAAAATAGTCGGTGCGCGAGGAGGAAGCGCAAATAGCCCGGATGCAAATTCGCCATAAATATTGCGAAACAACTGTACCAAGTGGGTGGATTTTGGTGCGGTGGTTGGCAGGCATGGGGCGCTTAGCAGCCTGCGTGCGGAAAAGTTTGTTGACTGCTGATTTATGATGCGAGAGGGTGGGAACAAAGGAAACCAGGGCCATGAGCCAATGGAGCGAGGAGACGAGGGTCATGTGCTTGCTATTGATTGAGCCCAGCAGATCCTGCACCGTCAAATCCTTGCGCCGAGCCTTGGCACGCTCTTCTTCCAAGACTCGGCTGTCAAAAGCAGCAGGCATACAGTTTTCCATCTCTATGGCGGTAGCCGCACAGCCAATAACCATCTTCGCCCGGCTCCCAAGACGAAAATCGTGGACCTTTGAATAGAACTGGACATTGTCCATAACAAAGCGGATAAATGCCTCGCGCCGTGCCATCCGGCCAGCGAGTTCGGCCATGACATCTTTTTTTGCTGTCTTTATCGCACTAGTTACGGAGTTGTGCGAGACTGTATAGCCAACGTGAGAAAGGACACGGAATGTGGTGGTGTGCGCCCTTGCTGCGTACAGCGCGACCCCGTTGGCAAGTTGATAGAGGCCAGCATAATCAGAGCGCGCGAACACCAGCGACGCGATGCTGTTGGTACACACCTACCATAGTGTGTTAATTTTTTGGGTGCGATTATGTGCCATGTAATTGAACTCACAATATGGCGCGGTCTGCGCTTTTTATCATCCTCTCTCTTGTCCGGCATGTTGGCAAACTTTGTGCATAAATGCCAAAGCACAGGTGCTTTAGCCAAGATTTTTTCCTGCATGCTGGCAATTGTGCACGAAGATATCCTGTCCCAGCTCACAAGTTTGTCCGCGTCGGGCGTTGCAAGTTTGGTGGATGCGCACGCATGAAGCCCAGTCTCCTTTGAGATCATCGCTTTACCCTCGAAGTCCATCTGGGTGGCCAGAAGTCGAACAGCCCATGCCAAGAGTGCGGGCCTAGCATGTAGGATGCCCTCATATCCTTTGGTAGAGAACATGGCCGCACGCTCGCGGTGATCCCTCGGAGGGTTGCTGTAGCGATGATTAAAAATCATATCTACAACATCCACAGCCCGGTTACCCCCACGCCCGCTGCCAATGAAGCAGTTCAAGAGCGCCCTGTGCCTATCCGAAGGTGTATAAGGCTCGATAACCTCGCCTTGAGTGTTCCACGGCTCGAGAACATTGAGAATGAATTCGCCGAGGCTCCAGCGATACTCGTAGAAAAGAGCAAATATTGACTCCAGTTTTTCAGCAGTGGTGAGAGACGGCCGCTTGGGGCGACGAGCTTGAGCCTGAGAAACCTCGCGATCGGGCTCCGTGAATGGAGGTGCAGCTTGAGACATGCAAGCACCGCTGGACTTGCAGATATAAGTATAGTTGACTGATATTAGTAGGAATGGCAAGTAAGTCTCTCAATCACTGTGTATTATTTCGTCTACCTACGCGGATACCGTGCCTATCGTGCCTTCGCGCTGAGATCCGAAACTTGCAGGCCGACCGACGACGCGTGCGTTGCTCGCGAACTTGCCACGAAGTCAAAACTTGCTGAGCACAGCCGCATAACCTTCTCGGCCGATTAGCCGCTGTGACTCGATGTGACAGACACCGCTTGTATTTGGTTCAGTTTGATAAACTACAGGGTGCCTTCCATATCTGGTGCTCCGGAGGACGCAGATCCGCGTTTTGCTTCCGGTTTGTGGAGAGCAAGGAACTGAGACGCGCTCACCTAAGTTGCGTAGTTCCCGGACCCAGTTGGGTCCGGTGAGAGACGTGACTTACCGGACCTAGTTGGGTCTAGGGTCATTGGTTTGATGCGTCCTCCGGACGTCCTGCAGGATGATTCCCAAAAATAGTAAGAAGTATTTGCACATACATCAACCCAAGTCCCAAGGCTTTTGCCCGGAGTCAACACCACCGCCGGAAGCAAATAAACGCGTCGTCGCTGTGGCTGACGGCGTGCAAAGGGTCGTCGTCGTCGTCATTAGTCCCGTCGTCGTCGTCATTAGTCCCGTCGTCGCTGTCGGCAACGATGACGAGACACATAAAAAATGACCCCAAACAAAATTTTCCCCAGTATGTTGGGGCCATTTTTCCAAGCCTATCTATATGCTCAAGCCAAAAATAGCATCAGTACAACACCTTGTATTTAAAGGGAGAAATCCGAAGTTTAATGATTATTTTTGAGAGCATTTCTTTAATAACGTGGCAAGGGCCCGTGCAATTGGCTTGGACCACTATTGGATATTATTGATGGCTTTTATTAGCATCAGATGGATGCCAAAAAGACACAGAAAGGTGGAGAATTGGGAAAGTTATGAGGGGGACATGCCTAAATATGAGCGTCCCCCCTGTCCCCAGAATTACACCACAACCGTTCAACCAATACAAAATCGGTTGGTGGAGGCCTTCCTTACATACTATAGGAATTTTTGAGACAGTAGAGAGAAGATTTGGTTAGGTCCCCAGGGAGATACACACAATTCTCTGTGTTACACATGGACTGAGCAGTATTTCGAGTATAGCTTCCTTTATGGTTTTA
>KL198019.1:928175-988420 GCA_000697705.1 Botryobasidium botryosum FD-172 SS1 | reverse complement strand
GTGAGTGTCTTGTGCTTGCCTCACACCTGTCTGCTGCACTGTGCTCACCATCCTGCATTCTGTGCTCAACAGGAAGTGAGTGTCTTGTGCCTGCCTCACACCTGTCTGCTGCACTGTGCTCACCACCCTGCATTCTGTGCTCAACAGGAAGTGAGTGTCTTGTGCCTGCCTCACACTTGTCTGCTGCACTGTGCTCACCACCCTGCATTCTGTGCTCAACAGGGAGTGAGTGTCTTGTGCCTGCTTCATGCTTGTCTGCTGCACTGTGCTTACCATCTTGCATTCTGTGCTCAACAGTATGTATGACTATCTCAAGCCTCCCTACCATTTTTTGTCTGATATTCACACCATCATTCATTTCTCTAACTTTTGAACAGCTTGTAAGCTTCCATCATGATATCTCATTTTTGTGCCTTGACAGTGCACCATTTCTCTTGTCCTCTTATGTCAATCCTACTTCACTTTAGGATCTCAATACTGCTGCTTTCATAGCAGCAGTCACTCCCTTGATTCCCTCTGTGTGTATTCTGTATTTTATCATGAACTACACTAGCTGACATATACATCATTCAGCTCCATTCTATGCCACCTCCACTGCAAATTATCAGTGTGGGCTGTGGTAAGTGCATTCAACTACAACCATTCAGATTTCTCACTGTGCCTTCAGCTGCAATCATAATTGGTGCAAAGGCATTCTGGCTGCACCCTGGTGAAACAAAGCCCCAACACATCACAGCTGCATCACAGTATTACTTCCAGTCCAGCACTGCAGAAGATGTGAGGATGGCCATATTGGAGGCCTTTAAAGGTCCTCCTGAGCTCTATGACACTCCTGAGGGCAAGGCAGCATTGTTGCAGGTGGTTCTGGCCAATCAAATGTGTAGGTCAAGTGAATTGTAACCACCAAAAATCCCAGGCTAATCACCTTATGTCTCTACCATAGCTTCCTAAGATATGTGCCTGAATCTCCCCTGGCAGTGTTATGTAGCTATTCCTCAGGGCCAGAGTGGCACATCAATATGCATTTTGTTACTTCCAAAAACTGCATACTACCATTGATTGCAAGCAAGCATGATAAAGGCCAAGTGAAGGCAATCTCTGGTTAACACATTTTGCAAGTATGATTTTGATGTGAAGAGAGCTCATCACTGGCAGCACCATCAGAAGTAGCCTCAAAAGGGCTGTAGACAGCTCAAATCATGTGCCTGTGAGTGTAGGGGTTGTAGTGGTGGAGCTGCAGAATGAAGCCATGCACAGATTTCACACTGAGAAATACAATATTTGTGTTGCCATGTCTCTTGCAGGGGGGCCTTGATTGATCCCAAGACATGATAGACTAAATTTTGAAAGTGGTTCTAAATAACTGATGTTCATTCTTTTTCGTCACACATACTCACAATTAGCTCTCACACACAGGTAGGTAGGATCATGTATGGCGGATAAAATGTGAGCAGTGGTATGGATGTGTGTATGATACGTGTGTTCCAAAGCGATCGTGTATGTGTGTTGGAGCAGTGGGAGAAAATGAAAGGAAAAGGTAAAGGAAAAGGATAGAAATAAAGAGGAGGTAAAAGAAAGAGGAGGATAAAGAATTGGTTAAGATTATCCTCGTAGAGAACTAAGGTTGCTCCCCGGGGAAAATACTATACGGTATGAGGAGCGCGTTTCCATAGTATTGAGACGAAACCGGCAAATAAACGGTAGTACCTCGCCATCGAAGCAGCCTACTGGGGTAACACAGTTAATAAGCACAGTACGCGACACAAAGGAGGGGCAGGCCGGTCATGAGGCCCATCCAGAAGATGACGTTGCCGAGCATCTTGTTCCGTCGGACCCAGGGCACGCGGCCCAGAGCAATAAGTGGAATTTGGATCATCTAGTCGGCGAAGAACGAGAGTCAGCGATAGTCGGCAGCGACAACGAGCCACGTCTCTAAGAGCGCATACCTGCATCAAGAAAAGATACATCCTAGACGCCGACGAAAGGACAAATCGGGTCAAAAAAGAAGGGATACCGAGTGACGGATGGAGACCGACCTGATCTTTTTGGTAACAATAGCCATGACGAGTTCATGCGCGCACGCGCTCAACAAGAACGTGACAAACGCGGCGCGCGACTTGGAGAACTTGGCGGAGGAGGCCATGGTGCTGGCGTACACGTGGCGAAGGAGGAAGGCGTGCACGGGTTTGTTCCACTTGCGCGCGTATTCGTCCCATGTTGTCGAGTTCCACCAGTCTTCGTAGAATTCGCGGTCTGCGAACCTAAGGAGATACGCGAGTGGGTAAGGCGGGTTGGTTGAGTAGGGGGTAAGAAGGAGATAGAGTGGGTGGTGTACCTGGATAGTTCTGCGAAGCCATTGCAAACACATTCTGTGGCACAAGCCCGTGACTTAGCTTCCTAGCGGGAGGAATTGTATATATAGACAGCGACCGTACCAAAGATGATATAGAATAACAGGATGTAGCATAACTAAACCCAACAAACACCTCAGTGAGAACAGATTACGCCTAATATAAACAGAAGGAAGACCGAGGTACCCACCATGAACGGAAGCGCGAGATCCAGAAGCGACCGCGCAAAAGATTGGTCCCGAGTGGGTGTTAGCGGCAAAATGTATATCTGCACGATGCTGTATAGCAGCGTAAACGTGCCAAACGTCGCCACGGTCTTTTCGAAGACGTATAAGGGTCGAATTCTACTCATCGGCGAGTCCAGCATGAGGCGGGTTAGATATAATCTTGGATGTGAAGAATGAGGACGGTGAGGTAATCACCTATCGGTTCTAGGATACTCTAGCTCGTAGACCAGGGACGGAACGAGGAGATAATCGAAATAGTTTGCGTAGGTGACGTTCTCGGGCCATCGTACGCGGGCGGGTCCGCGGGAAGTGAGCTCGGATTCGATATCAGAGATGATAGTGGCGAGAGCGCGCACTTCCTCGCGTGGGTGCGAAAGGAGGGGATGGGAGGCTGCATCGGATGAAGCTGAGGTTCCGGTTATCGTAGCCGAGGGTGGGGCTACGCCACTGGCACTCGTGATGGAAACATTCGTGACGCGCTCGCGGAGTCCGGCGGCATTGCGAGTTCCCGATAGAGCTGGGTCTTCTATGGGAGTGGCCGTACCTCCCGTGCTCTGCTCGCCGCCGCTGGCATATCCACTTTCCTTCTCCTTTTCCTTTATCTCCCTTTCGAGCCCACTTTTGGCGTCGGCGAGGGCCTTGGTGTACCCCCCAACGGCAGGTGTCTCACAAAGCGTTTTTAGCTCTTCTTCTCGTTGAGCGAGTAAAGCTGTGAGGGCGGAGAGGTGACCGTTCACAGTGAGATAGGAGTGGATCTTCATAAGCATGACGATAGCGTGCAGGGTAAAGAACCCAGACTGAACCCATGGCCATTCTCTGCGGTCGTGGAAAAGGTCAGGTAGAGTGCGAGTAGAGGTGGGAAGTAGAAATACCGGTTAAAAGTCCACGTTATGGCAAGAGCAAGCGTTACAGCCTGCCAGAAGTGCTGGAGGATGAGCCCAGTCCAGTAGTACGGGATCCAGCCGTGCTGGATAGATTGAATGAAGGGCACGCAGAGGACGGTGCTAAATACCATGATGGCATCGCTTATGGCGAGAGTCTTGGCGTCTTTGGAGAAGAGGGTAGCGAACGCGAGGCTGAGCGGGTAGCCGGTCTGCTCGAACGAGGTGACATATGAACGGAGCATGAGGAGGAACATGGCGATCCAGAAGAGCGAATAGAAGCCGCGGAATGCATCTGAGCCCGAGCGCTGGTTGCCAAGATCGAAGTAGGAATGGCGGGGGGTGAACGAGACGAGGGCGGAGAGATTCTTTGAGCCAGAAACGCGGTAGGGCCGCACGTGGATGGTGCCCTGTGCTGTATGGATGTCGGACGCGTTCAGGCGGACGTCTCTGCAGCGTGAATGATCGTCAGAACATGGACTCGGGTGCGCGCGGGAATCTCACTTGGAGGCCATGGTGGTGAGTTGCACCGAGACCGACACCGAGACGCGCCGCAGCCTCCATCGTCATCTGCTCGGCTCATGATTTCGTAAGCAGCCCCCTGTAGGCGCGTCGCGGGTAATTGACGGTCACCGGTCACCGGTCACTGTCCGACGTCTAGCAACCTCCAGCTGAGAGTTTTGTCTGCCGCCCACGGCTTATCTTTCTTGTCGATGGCTCTCCTTCATTCATACTCCCCTGACTCGTGGTTAACGTTACTCGCCTTGGTAAACAGTGCCGAAACGAACAGTATCAATCTGGTTCTGAATGCGCACGGTCTACCAAGGGCCAAGGCTCATCAGATTCCAAACAGTTTTCATTCATCGGCCCACTGATCATACAAATAACATAACCTATCAACCACCGCTAAGCCTGCTCACGCAGACGCCGCCGGGAAGGTCTCCTGCAGCCTGTTCGTCCCCTCCACCTCTGGCACCCAGCCCCTCCGCCGCTTGCAATACAGCTCGTTCTGGGGCTTCCACTCGTACTCCCCGTCCAGCGTGCCCGACGTGACAATCACCACGCCCTCGTATGTCTTGTTCGTCGCAAAGATGGGGCAGCCGCAGTTCGAGCAAAAGGACCGGTGCACGGTCCCGCCGCTGTCGTTCTCCGTGTCATCGTACACTTTGATATCGGATTCGCCTTGGAGGACTTTGACTTGCTGTTGTGCCGGTGGCCATGGAGCGCGTGAAAAGATGAGGGTGAGTATTAGTACGGGCGTTGGGGCCTGGCGAGATAACTGGCACCGTGACGTACGGATTGAGTGAAAAAGACGTTGGCCATGAACGACGATCCGGACGCCTTCCGGCAGTTGTTGCAGTGGCAGAGGACGAACGTGAAGGGCTCCCCGCTCAGCTCGTACCGGACTTTGCCACACAGGCAGCTGCCCGCTTGGACCTTCGTATCTGTCGCTGTGGCCGCGGTATCACTGGATGTATCGGCCATTGGAAGTGGTTCGACTTTTGCGCTGACTTCTACCTCGGTGGGATCGAGGACGTTGAGGGCTATGGGGGCTGATTGGAGTGAGATGGAGACTTTAAAGAGAGGACTCGGGTCCTTCTATAGTGCTAAAGATATAGGCCACCTTTCGCGCACTCGGGTCCGTGTTCCTTGAATACGAATTTGAGGTGCCGCAGATTGGAGGTGTTGAGTATTGAGTGCTGAGCACCGAATCTGAAGCTGGGTATGTTCAATGCTTCCTGGCTGGGTCAGAATACAAAGCAGCCGTAGAAATCTGCTAATACGCAGATAACATGGGGGCGGCGTGCGATTCGTATACATGGAGGGGATTCTCATCGTGAACTCAGGAACCTCTCATAGCACATGTAACAGTAAGGTCCTCTGCATTTGGCGAGTGGCCCTGCGTTCCCTATACGTGATGGGCGGGGCATGGCTGTTGGTATGAGCTTAGAGCATCCGGGTCCGACTCGATGCAGCCTGAGATCGCACCCAGGCTCCAGGCTTGAACCAGCCCTCCAACAATCTCGCTCATACTCGAGACCCACCACCGCCTCACCACTGCCAGATCCCTCCTTCCATAATGCTCTCCCAAGATTGTCCTCTGAATCGCATTATTAGGTATATCTACATCATCCGCTCAACCAACTAACCAACTAAATTTCAAACCCGATTCGAAGACGGATGTCCCGCCATGATCTTCGCAATCGTCTGCGCCCGCAGCGGCGTATCCGAGAACAGCGCACGCAGGAGCTTGGCGAGCTCGTCGACGTCAAAGTCGATGAGGTCGCCCTCTTCGAACAGGTACGTGATATCGGCGATGGTTGCTTCCTGTCGAAAAGTGGAATGAGTATAATGAGATGGCTAGAGCGTGCGTTCAGGTATGGATTACTGACCAGGAGCTCCTGGAGGTAGGAGTACTTGAGCCACGACGGGACGTGCGCAAAAACCATCGTTGTCTGCATCCCCCAGGATACAAATCCAATCAACACTCGAGCTACATGGAAGACAGCAGAGAATAGAGAACAAAGTGCGCTCACAGTTGCCCTGGCCGGAGTGAACAGACTCTCGAGGGGGTTCAATATCTTGCACAGATGGCTGAGCGAATGCGACTCCACCGCCGTGATATCCGGCAATGCTAGAACATCGGTAATGACCCTCCCCAGTGCCTCCTCGACAATGTTGCCCACGGCTTTGCAGTACGCCGACCACGTCAAGGTTTCCTAACCACACCGTCCCAATACTCAGTGCCCGTGCGCGAATTGAAGCGCAAAGTGGAAGGAGGAAGGTACAGACCTTGAGATCCTGTGCGACGCCCATGATGTGCCTGAACAGCTGCTCCATCGCGCTCTGGCACTTCGCGTATCTCTCGTCGACGCCCGTGTCGACGAAGCCCTCCGCGGTCCCGAGGATAGTATGCACGCTCTCGCACTGCTGATCCTACACACGCAAAAAAAAAAGTCCAGGTATGAGAGAGAAAAAACCGTCGCCCCTTGGCACTTTGATGGCAAGTAGAAGGGCGAAAAAAGGGTACTAACCACAATATCATCCAACCCGGACTCCCCAAGAACCCTCAGCCGCACACTCGACTCCTCCAGCCGCTCGCGCGCCTGTGCGTCGTCGAGCGTGGCAGCGAGGTCCTTCGCGCCGTCCGCGAGGAATACACAGCTGTTAGAGAACCGCGCGGCGGCGCCGACGGAGATGGACAGCTCGGCGGCGTGCGTGACGGGGAAGAGCGCGCGGAACAGGTCGAGGGTCGATGAGAGGTTCATCTGAAGGAGGGAGCCGGATGGAGGTGTCCTCGTGGGGAAGACACTATCAGGCGACATTATATGCGAGATTGGATGTCAGTAAACAGGTAAGAAAGGGAGAGCGGGGACGAACCCAGATACATTGAGCTCGCGGCTCTCGCGCAGGGTATCCTCTGCGATCCGAAGCACTTTCTGCGCACGAGAGGACACGACATACGTCTCCACAATTGTCTCCCTCTTTTGTTTCGGCGGCATCACAGGTACGTACGCCGGAGTCGGAGCCCCCTGGCGCGCCGATTTCGAAAATGCCGATGAAATCGCAGAGGACGACAGTGGTTGCGATCGTTCGGGGGACATTGACGGCGTCCCCGTCGAGTTCTTCGCTTTTGCTGAGAACTTCTCCAGGCGCGCCGCGGGGCGGGGCTGCGCCGCCAAAGACGATTTCTGAGGCGATGCGGGTGCCAGATCTTCGAGTGGCGGGGCTTTCGTAGCTACAGGCGATTCGTCCCAGCCCCACCCATCTCCCTCAGACATCTCCGAGTCCGCAGGAGACTCGTCCCCCGAAGGAGAGGCCTGAGAATCACCAGACTTGGACTTGGACTCTTCTGCGACGTCTACGTCCTCTGCTGCAATCTCGTCGTCATCGAATCCCCACCCGTCTCCATCATCTTCTGCGGACCATGCGTCCGACGAGGACGGGGGCGAAGTGGGTGCCGTGGCCAGCGGGGTACCGTTCGAAGTACTGGTGTCCTGACTCTCATCTGCGTCAAAATCCCACGCGGCATCCGGGTTCAGGTCGGCGGTCCCGTCGGGGCCCGCCTGCGCAGGCGCAGGCTCGACGAGATCTTCAGACTCCGACATATCGTCCTCTCCCAGTACAGTGATCTTCTCCACCTTCGCCCCCGGACCGTCCTCTTTTTTCAGCAACAACACTCGAACGCTCTCCAACAAATCCTCTCTCCGCCGTTTCTCGTAATGTGTGCCGACATCGTCGGCCCATAATCGAATAGTCTTCTCCCGCCCTGCAGTCACACCCAGCAACTCAATGTTCCGCTCAAACGCGACCACATTGCTCACGATGTCCAAGAACGCAGGGAGCGTACTGAGAGAGGTAGCCATGGACGGGCACAGGTAGTGCTTGAGGAGCGAGGACATTAGTGGAGGGTACAAGAGCGCCGGCCATTGTGCCGCTTGCGGATGAGGGAGATGGGGAAAGAGGTTGGTGTGTAAGAATTGGCAGAGCGTCGTCAGTTTTTCGAGTGGGGAGGATAGTGCAAAGGGCGCGCCGGCGTGCGAGGTGATAGAGAGAACGGGGCCGGAGACGGAGAGTGAGGTGGATGGGGTGGTGAGGATGAGGTCGACAAGCTTGGAGAGGACGTCTTTGCGCAAGGTGGATAGCTTCTCCCCTGTGACATTGGCGGGCAGAGATGATAATATCTCGGAGAGGGAAATGGCATTTAAGGAGGGGGGAACTGTGGACAAATAATGAGTACCTGGAAGTGGCACAAGAAAACCTTACTCACCTTGCGTCGATGGGTTCAAGACGAACTGTGTTGTCCCAGTTTCATCGATACTAATGGAGACGCTCCGAGCATATGCATCGCCCAGCTGCTCCCGAATGTTGTCCGTGAGGACTCGCAGTGCAGACTAAAGGTATCCAACCGTTAGACAGGAAGCCGGGAAGTGTGTGAGTACTTGCATTAATATCCGCGACTACTTGCGCCTTTGCGAGAGGTTCCGGCGCGCTATTTAGTGCCGACCATACGACCTCGCATTGCGGGACCGCCTGAGCAAGCTTGCCCTGCCCTGCAAGCTGCGACAGGGTATGCAACTCATCCTGGCACTTGAGCAAATGCGAATATGCCGTAAAGGTGGTTCTCGAGTCCTGAGCTTCCTGCGCAAGCTTGGAATGCGCGGACAAGGTTTCGAGCAAAGAGGGGAGAAGGCCTGACTGTGGAATGTGCTGGGAATGAGCACGTGTAGGATGGATAGCAGGAAAGAGTGCACTTTTTCGTGATTCAAGGTCTCCCCCAGAGTCTGTGTATTTCTTGTGAGGCTCTCGAGACGCGACTTTACGTTCCGGGACGTGTGGAGCTGCCGGTCAAACGAGGGCAGGTCATCTTGCACTCGCTTGTGTATTCGGGCCTGCAGCAATAGCCGACATTAGCACAAATAGCAAAAAAATTAGAGATATAAAACCTTGGTCTCTGCGATGCTCTCCTCGACCTTGTGGACCCACGAGGAGGCCAGGGAGGCGTCGAGGGAGCTCAAGGTGGCCTCTGAGAGGAGACGCAGAAAGGGATTGGCGTGCGAGGACGTGGAGGAAAAGGAGGCGCCCGACGCGGTGTATGTCCCGCGAGGGAGGTGCGCGGGCAGCTCAAAGGCCATGTGCGCGCTGTCGTCGTCGTCGTCGGGAGCGGCGGCGGCGGGGGTGTGCTGGTCGTTGTACACGGTGCGCACACGGTGTTGGCAGTGCTTAGTCATCAGATTGGTATTTGCGCGCATTTGCTCCCGTGCACTGCCACCTGGTCATCGACAATACTGTCACTCGACGCCCATCTCCTTCTCTTTCCCCTTCTCCCGTATTCATTCAAAGCCATGGGCGGAGGCGCGCCGGTGCTGTTGTCGGCGGAGGAGGCGACGCTGCCGCCGAACCAGATGATATCTTTCCCCCGCTCCGACGGCGACCCCACGCGCTCCAAATTTCCCGCCAACACCACCGAAATCGGTCAGTTGCGCGCCTCTGCGCCCCGTCTGCGCGCTAACCAGCCCCCGTCGTCCCAGTCTCCGCTGGTTGCGTCGACTACTACCGCGAAGTCTCGCCGCTCGAGAAGTCGCACGTCGAGTGGCGGAAAAAGATCGGCACCTACCTTGCGACCCAGGTGGATAACCGCGACCGTGTGTGCTCGTCTTCTTGCTCTGTCCGTGCGCTGCATAAGCTGAAATAAATCTATCAGCCAAGCTCACCTACATGCTCGACGCCTTTCCGGAACACTATGTCTTTATGGATCACAACAAAGGCCCCGTCGACAAAGTGCGACACGACTTGTATCTCTTTGGTGCGTTTGCCCTCCTCCAATCCGAAATCAGCACCAACTCAAATTGTTTTCCATAGGCTCACAAACCGTGCAGAAATTCCGATCTCCCCAAGAGTTTATCCCACACGCCAGATTTCTCTACCAAACCAACACTAACGACCCATGCCTCTGCAAATACTGCTCCAAGAACAAATCTCAGCAGCAGATCAGCATGCAATTTGGCATCTCCAGCCACCGCCCGCCCGGGGGCACCCCGCGCGGCGGCACAACTGTTCGGCGCATAGCCCACGCGGCCAAACCCGCCTCTCCGCCTAAACAACTCTTCAGCAAAGAGCGCAACGCCGACCTGCGCACCAAGCGCCCGATACGCGTGGGTGAGCTCGTGTGGGCCGCCCTCGATCTCCCCATCCGCGGCCCGCACCCCGACGAAGTCATCTCTTTCTGGCCCGCAATCGTCATGGACCTGCCCCGGGTCAAAGCATACGTGTCGCCCCACCAGCCCGGAGAACTATACGACGTCAGGCAGGAACTTGCCTACAAGCTGCGCCTTCTCGGGATCATGCACGTCCACGTTCTGCCAGACTACCGCATCCTCCCGTACCACGCCTATATCCTCCCTATGAGCTTCCTCCAGCGCCTTGGCACTATCCCACCCCCGAAAGACCTTGCCGCCGACCTCGAGCGGCTGGGCGACTTCCATCCATTCCCCACCGCCGACGACAAGGAGCCCGACCTGCACAACCCTTCTTTCGCCGAGGCTGCCATACCATACGCCCTCGCCATCCAGATCGGCGACGAAGTCCGGGCCTTCTGGTCGCCCACGGATCCGTGGGAGTTCAAGACGGAGGACTCCGCTGCGCCCCCCGAGCGTCGCTTCCAGGGCCTGTGGTGGGGCTGCGAGCGAATATGGGCCGGTGAGCTCGTCCGTCTCAGGCAGGACCGCGCGGGCCTCGCCGATCTTATTCATAACCCGCTCGTCAAGGCCCCCTCGTCGCCAGCCGCTGCGGGGCGCAGTCTCTTCTTGTGCATCAACAACATATTTGCGGACCCGCCTGACGAGGCAAGGCCGGACCACGACGTATGCAGAATCTCGGGGATGCTGTACGAGCTCGCAGACCCGGACTGGGTCGAGCCCCCCGACGATCCAACGATGCCCGGACTCACGCTCCACGCCCGGTCGCACTCCTCCCAATCTGCATCGACATCCGCGAGCCCGAGTATCGTGCGCACGGCGCACCCCACGCCCTCCTCGAGCCAAGCCTCTGCCTCGGCATCAGTCAACGAGGGCCTCTCGACGCCCGCAGGCGCGCTCTCCCCCTCGGACCCGTTCGCCCCGTTCGCACTCCCAGCGCCACCGCGTGGTCTCCAGTGGCGCGCGCTCCTGCCCGCGGGGCACGAGATCGTGCTGCCGATCTCGCTCATGGCGGGGCGGTACTACCCTGGTATTTTGGAGAACCCGCTGCTGCAGTGGGACGAGACGAGCGCGGCGTACAACCACTCGCTCGCGGGGCTTGCACCGGGCGAGGCCACGGCTATGGCGTGCCGCAAGTTCCGCCCGACGAGGGGCGCGCAGGTGCAGTTGAGTGACGAGTGGGCGCGGAAGAGTTTAGTGGAGCATTTCCAGGAGCAGCTGAAGAATCAGACCTGATTCTTGGGTGTTGTCTTTCGCCTTTCTTTTTTTGCTTTTTTGTCTTTTCACTTGTCTTCTTTTCTTTTTCTTTTTCTTTTCTTCGTTGTAGTCGCGCGTGTCGTTGGTAGTATTGAGGAGGATAATCTTGGATGATAACGGGCCAGGATTCGGTATACGATGCTCACTGCTCAAAAATACTGGGGGGCGGGCTTATGTGAGCCAAATCGGACGCGCCTGCCAAGTCTGCGCTCGCTAACCAATCCTGTCGGGCACCCGGAAGGCGGAGAGGCTCAGACACGGAATGCTGGACGCGCGTGCATGCTGCCATTATGGGTCGTGCGCCCCTCGCGAATCACCCCGTCCCGCCCAAACTTCAAACCCCTGTGATACGTCCTCTCCTGTTTCGGCCGCGCGACCCCAGGAGATCTCCCGCCCAATATTTGCCCTGCAAGTTTACATAACTGAGAGATTGAACTGCACTGAACTGATTATGATGCATGGTCAAGCGGCTGCTCGTCCCGGCGGAAAACCGATTGCCGGTAAGGACGAAGCCATCAGAGTTATCCCCCATTCAACTCCAGCTTTTCATGATCGGGAACGCTCCAGCCACCACCATGTATCTTTGGCGATACAAAGGTGAAGCTATACTCAAGCCATATTATAATTGCGGGGCCAGTGAGGCTTGCTCGCCAAGTGCCGGGTGTGCTGAGCGAGCGCACACGACGTCTTAGACGCGCGATACGTGCGAGGAAAACCAGCCGTGATCTCTTGCTTGATCGCTCGAAATTGGCTAGAAGTATTATTTTGTCGCCAGCCGTCGTCGAAGCGAGGCCTCGCGATACAATATCAATATCAGTCATTTTGCATATCACGGACCGGTCGGAGTACACGAACCCCCTCCCCGGCGCCTACTCACCGCTCAATTATCCGCTGAATTGAGTTACGGATAATGATATCCAGGGGTCTGGTCATGTAGGCGATGTTTTTCAATTGTTTTCTGGATCCCGATTGCGTCCTGGTCGTCCGACCATCCCATCGACACCCGGCCCTGCAATTCCAAACTCCAGACTCCAGACTCTAAGATCCCGGCCCACCAGCCCCTCTTCAATCACGTATGGCCGGCTGGCCTCACAGACACAAGCTAAATCCTGCGAAAGGACAAGAGCTGGATAAGAGCTGGGCACCAGGAGCATCCCCGGAGAAACTCTAAATAAACGCACAGCTGGAGCCTGGAGACGATCGACTAAATATATTGGGGATGACAGATCGTTACTGGAAATGGATGTGGCGATCATACCCACCGCGAGTGTGTGGAGGCGTGTGGCGAGCGTTACGGTGGCAGACGGTCGGATGGCACACGACGCGGGCGGGGCGCTTGCGCGCTTTGGGAGACCTGGCGGTGATCGCTGGGATTATGTAAGCTCATTATAACTCAATTCAATATCCTGGCGTCGGCAATTTTTGATGCGTGAGCTGGATCCAGATTCTGCAAAGTTGAAGAGTCTACTGCATACAGATGAAGGTGAAACGCGAGCGTTTTTTCCGAGGGCGATGCATCGATCATACCGCTGCAGGCGGCAGCCTTTCCGAGAGAACACCACTAGTACGTATACTGCATCATGCACAGCATAACACGGGCGACAGCGCGGCTAGCCCTGTAAAGCGTTTGCTGCCTATCGATTTCGAATTCTCGCGCCCGCATTAGCTAACCTTACCGGGTACACGACAGCGATCTCGCAGCGTATCTTCCGCGTTGGGTGTGCCGGCACGGCGGTAAGTATTATTTCGGTCACCAGCTGGTTTTTTTCGGAGCGACTGAGCATTGAATCGAGGGCCCGGAATTGTATGTACGCCATGAAACATGATGCTGTATCGATTAACTGTCGCGAAGACGAGCCGCGCACCGAATACCCGAAGTCGAATATGGCCACCGGAGTAAGTTCATGTGATGGTGCGCGGGGTGGGTGGGCGATAATGGAGGAGCGTTGTGCGACCTCCGCCAGCTGACAAAAGGTTGATATTAATATTGGTGGGCCAAGAGCTCCCGCGCGCATCGGCGTTTCATTATTATCAAAATCGGTCCCGAGATCTGAGTCTAACACGCGTAGACTTTCGACGTCTGTTATGGTCGCGACATCCGGCGTGCGATAATTAAGATACCCAGCGTTAAAGCACGTGAAAAAGGCACGCCAAGAACGCAGAGATGCAACATTGCAAGGGGCAAGAAGGCGGGAAGACGACGGTGAACACAGTACTTGGCACGTCAGACTAGATGTAGAGTATCGTGGGTCTTTCGAAGTTCGAGCCTGAGATTGTATTACGGGCCGGATGTCTTTACTAGCCGAAATCAAACTGCAGAATAAAGCGAAGTGGTGGGAAGTCTGAGTGGTAATAAACCGAAGGCCTTGAGGACTTCGGATGATCTGCCGGACACATAATGATACAGCAGTGAAGCACTGTTGACACTGCGGAATGGGCAAGACTAACCGCTAAGTATACGCGCTTTTTCGAGCACGAAGGTGGGAATTGCGGCTTAGATCGCCACGAATGGAAATGGGCGTGAAAAGGTAAGCGTTATTCCGTGTGCCGGTGCATGCTGCTCCGAGTACTCACAGTGCCTGCGGAAAAGAAGTAGAGTACCGCAGGGAAGAGAAGACATCGGCATCATAATGCTGATCCATTAATCTGACGTCACGCTGATGTGCGAACTAGACGGACAGGAAGTGGTTGAAATCCATTATAAGTTCCCGGTCACCCGAGCAAAGTGTACTGAAGAATACTGATCGGGGAAATGCTTACGACGTAACGAGATGGAGCGCGAGACTACCAAAATAGGCAACTCAGGAAAGAACACGATGACGGGGGAATTTGCAAAAAGTGTGGATGTCTTTGGTTGCTTGATCGGTAAAGTGAAAAGTGCAGGCGTGCAGCGAGCGAAAGAGGGAGGGCTTTGACGCCGACACGCTTGGGGACGAGAGAGGCGAAAAATAATGGCGTTGACTCGAAAAAGGGCTCAAAGGAGAGGGTGACGTCACGACGAAGTAATACTGTTGAACATTAGAGTGGGGAAAGCACGCGCCTCGATCGAGCGCAAAGAGGGGCTAAGTGGAGCCTGCGGCTGGCCGATGCCGCACGCCGGCGGCCAGTGTTCCGATCATATGGAGCACCTCTGCAGCCCGCCCCATATCCCGCCACCCAGCGCGCTCGGTATGCCCATGAGATGGTGACCCGCGCGGGTTACGCGCCATCGGGTATAAAGGTGCTGCCGAGCCGGGTGGGATGATCCCAACGGTTTCGATCATTTAGATGCATTTAGGCACAGGGTCCTCAAAGTCAAAAGCGCCGCGCTGCAGCAGAAGCGAGAGTACTGACTATGGTTGGGTTGGTGTTTTCCGGGAAATAAGAGGGAATCGGATCTCGCAAGTGGGCCCCCGCAGAGCCAGGCTGCAGGATCACAAACGACGGGGGCAGAGTGTGGGGCAGAGGACGGGACAAACAGGGCCCAACAGGCGCACCACATGAACGCAAAAAAATACAGGGAGATGTGCACCAGCTGACACTAGTACGAGTAAGTGCCAACTATGTCACTGTCAGTGATGGTCGAGGGCGGCTGCCAAGGCACGCGCGCGTGGTGCGTATAAAGCCTGCTTCTCCAACTCCCCCTGGCTCCCCACCCCCTCCTCCCGCTCATCTCTCATCCCACACAATGGCAGGCGGCCCAGTCACTAGCGGCGGTGGTATCGGCGGCGATGGTGCGCCCACTTCTCCTGCTGTTTCTCTTTCCTCCCCCGTTCATCCCCTCCCGCACAGGCGTACCCAAGAACAAATGGGCTGGCATCCTCATGACCGTCTTTGCAGCCTTTGGTGGCATTCTCTACGGGTCGGTCCTTTTCTTCCTCGTGCCCAATCCCGCAATTAATGTCTCTGTCGCGCCAGGTACGATACCGGTGTCATCGGCGGTGTCAAGGAAATGCACAATTTTTTGGTCACGTTTGGCGCAAAGCCCAATGCCCAAGGCAACCTCGCTCTTTCCACCGGCACCGAGTCCCTCATTGTGTACGTCGCCCCGCTTTACCCCTCCCTCATCTCGTCCTCATGTCCCCACCACAGCTCCATCCTTTCCGCTGGCACTTTCGTCGGTGCCCTGATTGCCGGCCCCACTGCTGATACCCTCGGCCGTAAGCTCGGTATCATTGTGGCATGCTTGGTCTTCAGCGTCGGTGTCGCAATGCAAACTGGCACGTTCTTTTCTATGCGTGTACCGTATGATCTAATCTGACGCGTTTTGCATCGCAGCTTCTACCGCCGTTCCCCTCTTTGTCGTCGGCCGTGTCTTTGCCGGTCTCGGTGTCGGTATGGTTTCCTGCCTCGTCCCCATGTACCAATCTGAGTGGTAAGTTCTTGAGCGCCACTCTCAGCATCCACCTCACTCATTCTGCCAACTCTAGCGCGCCCAAGTGGATCCGTGGTGCCGTCGTATCATGCTACCAGTTTGCCATCACCATCGGTCTCCTTTTGGCCTCATGCGTCAATAAGGGCACGCAAAACCGCAACGATCATTCCTCGTACCAGATCCCGATCGCCCTCCAGTTCATCTGGGCTGCCATTCTCGCCGGTGGAATGGCCTGCCTCCCCGAGTCACCTCGTTTCCTCCTCAAGAGGGGACGTGAGGAGAGAGCGCGGAGGTCACTCAGCCGACTCCTGTCCCTTGAGCCCACCGACCCCGCCATTACACAGGAAATTGCCGACATTAACTCCAACTTGAGGGCCGAGGAAGAGCTCGGAACTGCTACCTACGCCGACTGCTTCAGATCGGGTCAGAACAAGATTTTGTTCCGTACCCTCACTGGCATTTGCATTCAGGCCTGGCAGCAACTCACCGGCATCAAGTATGTATTTTAGCCTACTTGTCTTTGACCCAGGACCTGATCCGGGTGTGCCCCAATAGCTTCATCTTTTACTACGGCACGACCTTTTTCGCCAACTCTGGCATCAGCGATCCTTTCCTCATCTCCATCGCCACCAACGTCGTCAATGTCGGCATGACCATCCGTAAGTGTGTCCACGCTCACTACAATACACGTATCTCTTACCATCATTCCTTCTTCTAGCCGCCCTCTTCCTTGTCGACAGAGTCGGCCGCCGCTACCTGCTCCTCATTGGCGCCATGGGGATGCTCGTCTGCGAGTACATCGTCGCTATCGTCGGCGTCAGCGTCTCCACCAGCAACATCGCCGCCCAAAAAGTCCTCATCGCCTTCGTGTGCATCTACATCGCGTTCTTCGCGGCGACCTGGGGCCCCATTGCGTGGGTCGTCACCGGTGAGATCTTCCCGCTCAACATCCGCGCCAAGGCCATGTCCATGTCGGTCGCGAGCAACTGGTTGTGGAATTTCGGGATCGGGTACGCGACGCCGTATTTGGTGAATTCGGGTCCTGGGAACGCGGGGTTGGGCGTGAAGGTGTTCTTTATTTGGGGGAGTACGTGCGTGGGGTGCTTGGTTTTCACGTATTTCTGTATTCCTGAGGTGAGAGCGCCTTGGTTCTGTCTAACTCTGTGCACTTTGCTTATCCATCCATCCATTTTTTTTTTGTGTTTGTAGACCAAGGGATTGTCGTTGGAGCAAGTCGACATCCTGTACCAAAATACGACGCCCGTCCACTCGATCGCGTACCGTCGCCAGCTCCTCGCCGAGAACATCCATACCACGGACGCGGAGGCTATCGCGCACAAGGACGAGGGGTCGGTCGATCATGTCGATCATGAGGAGAAGGTGTAACGCGTGGCTGCTACTTACTAGCGAGCCCGTCGTCAATAGTATTATAATACTATCATACTAGTATCAGTATCAGTATTTTTTAGTGAATGTACTTTTTTCTGTCTTTTTTCCGTCTTTTCCCTGCGATTTGGTTGTGAGAGTGTAACTTCTTTTTCTTTTTCTTATGGGTGAATCCAATGAATGCAGTTGATACACTCTTGGTTGTGTGAGATGCACGGCCAGATGCACGGTGCGTCGCGTATGCAAAGCATACGGTCCAACGCGTTTGCCCCGACATTACCCCGACCGGCAACAACGTAACGCGTAACACCCTGACTTCTACCTGTCTTTCACCTCCACGGTCCACCCTCACCTCCACCGCACCCAGTCATGACAATATCGATAGCCACAGAAATATCTCAAGAAGACAGAACCGCCTCGCAAGGAACGCCACCACCATCACCACCGCCGCCACAAACTCCACAAGCGCCATTGCAAGCGCCACGGAAACTGGGCGACTGCACGGCGTGCCGCGTCACAGGCACCGTCGCGCTCACCGGACTCGGCCTCCACTGTCTCAATCAGTCGCGACGGCACGCGCCGGGGTCGGTCGGTGGGAAGCGCGTTATGGCTGCCGTGGGTCTTTGTACGTGTTCTCATTGATACGAGTGACTTGGCTTTGATTAACTATTGACTATTGGTATTCCCTTGGATCTCTTCTTCGCTCTGCTTTGCCTTGGCCCAACTGGTTCTGGTGGTTCTGGTTCTGCTCTTTCGCGATGCTGACGCTGATGCTCGTCGATATTGAAAAAATGGAATCGTTTTTGGGGTGTATCGTTATAGGTTTGATCGCCGGCGGGGCTTCGCGATGGTTGATGTAGTCATTTTCATTTCAGAATATCAAGTCTTTTTGTCTTGGATCAACGATCGAAGGGGTGGCGGGCATATTACGCCTCGGGTTCGGTATGCCTGTATCTCTGCCTGGACTTCCTAGCTATAGGTCGGGAATGTCTATAGGCAGGTGGACTGCGGCCCACCCTTAGCGCGCACCCTTAACTACCGACTAAGATCGAACGAGAATGGAGAGCAATGAACCTGGATGCCTCGGTTACAAAAGGGATTTTTGCAGCATCTCTGTGTGCGCCCCTCCAAAGTACTGATCTGTTCTGCTGCTTGGACGGCTGTGTTGCTTGGTGCTGTACGCTGGATGTAGGCTGGGAGTCTGACACCACGTTTGATACTATTGTCAAGTCTCATCTATCCCTGGTTTAGCTGGGTCTGATCCGGAGATATGGACGCCTGCGCAGTTGCCCTTTGCATCTCGCTGCCGGGATAATGGATCAGCGTATTGGATATGTTCATGCTTGTGCGTGTATTCCGCGCGCGCGCTGGGCTCGCCGTTCAGACTAAGTACGAGAAGGAACTGGGGTCGATGGTGAAGAGCACATACTCCTTGCAGACTCGTCTAGCAGTGACCAACACTGATGGGATAGACGGCTGATATTATTACCGTAGTGCCCGAGATTTTGCACGACTGCAGTGGATCGTGCACGATCACGGACAAGGATATTGTGCATTAGAACCGTGTGCAGGATTGGTATGCCTCGTTCGCATGCACACCCCTAACATTTTGCACCTCCAAGGAAAAAAATTATCTGAGCATTTGCGAACTTGGGAGGCGTCGCCGTTTTCTTGAAATTATCTTTCCTGGGGATATCTCGCATGACCTCAGGGTTACATAATTACGGGCAGTACTGTACTTGACTGAGATTGCGATTCCGGGGCTGCTCAAGGGGAGCCTGCGCTTGAAGATAAAGTGCTTAACAAAAGCTCTCGCACACATTCGGCTACCCCAGAATTTCTATCGTCGCCCTCGCGTCCGGAGCTTAACCAGCCGCGCGCAACCCCCTCTCTATCAAAGTGGACTTTCTGAGGCTGAGCGGGAGGTCACTGAATGAGCGTGGCTTACACTCTAAGCAAAGGGCAGGTTATGGCTGGGGACGGACTCTATTAAAGACCCTGAGGTCACGTCGTAAATAAGTATCGTGCGTGATTTTACCTGCTCCAATCGCACGAGGGAAATTCGCTGACGTCCGCTCGTCCAACACCCGAATATAGACTGAGGAACACACACTGACATGTCTGGGTCGCTCTTTTCATGCAGAAAATATTTAAATATGATGCAGTGACAGAAGCAATGGAAACATGCAAACAGTCGCGGTCAATATTATTCATGTGGTTTTTGCGCAGCGTTGAGTGTGGTAGAGTCTAGACGCCATTGGCCTCAGGCGGAATTACATATGCTGTGCTCGATTCAATTGCCTGCGTAATACCTACAGGGCCGGCGGGTATCCCGCAGCCGGTAGCGATTAGTATAAAGGACGAGCCTCCAGCGAACGACCAGCTGCTCAAACACAAGTACGTGCGGCTCGTACTGCCCAGCTTAAAGAAAAGCTCTATGAACAAATCCAAAGATCGCACGTTTCCTCCGGGGCTGTATTTCCTCCTGCGTACGCTCCCCGTCTTGACCGTCCCCCCTCTGGTTGTGCATGTGGTTCTTGCATCAATACTGCCTTCGAGTCCGTCTTCCATCGCTTTCCGCGTGCTCCTATACTGCTCCTCTGTTCCATTCTGTGGTATTGCATACCATAAATGGCGGTCTATTTGCGACGCTCTCGAGGCCCGCCGTCTCGGCATCGTGCAAGTCCCTGTGGTTCGGGGAAAACTCCCCGGAAATTTTGACGTCGTTACCCGCTTAGAGAAGGAAGAAAAAGACGGTTATTGTGGAACTGGTGCAGAACGATTCATTCGGGAACACGGAAAGACGGTTGCGCTGGAGGTACTTTGGAGCACTACGGTAGGCTATTTGTCTCTTGCACCTAACTTACGCTAACATGAAGGCTTTTTAGAAAGTACTCACGACCGAGCCCGAGGTAAGAATCTCGGGAGGTAGCCTCCAAGTGTAAACCTAATCCAGCCTTCCATCGAAAGCACATCAAAAGTGTCCTCGCAACGGACTTCCCCACCTTCGTCAAAGGTTTGTGCCCTGCTAGTCCCCTACATACTTACTAGTGCGGGGCTCATATCTCACCGAAACTACAGGGCCCACCTTCATCGCAGCCATGGAGTCAATGCTGGGACAAGGCATCTTCAATTCTGATGGTACGGGCTCTGGACCACGCGTCCCATTTCATGGCTTCTCATATTTAATTCCACGCCTTCAGGCGATATGTGGAAGTTCCACAGAGCAATTACTCGCCCATTTTTTACTCGCGATAGGATCAGCGACTTTGATACGTTTGATCGGCACGCTGATTCAATCATCGAAAAGATGAAGGCGAGGTTTGACGCAGGCACCGCGGTCGATTTTCAGGTGAGCACACTTAACCTTTGCTCTCTTCATACTGTCGGCTCAGGATCGGTACCATTAGGACGTCGTCTCTCGCTTCACTCTCGATTCAGCCGCTGATTTTTTGTTTGGAGTCTCTATGGATAGCATTGGGGCTACCCCCCTACCTTTGCCAGTTACCGAAGCCCCTAACTCGGTTTCTGCAAACTCTAAGAAAGATTTTGCCAAGGCGTTTGCTGACGCACAGATGCATGTGTCCTTCCGGCATCGCATTGGGCCACTCTGGCCACTCCTTGAGTTCTTTGGGGATAAAACTGCTGACGACATGAAGGTTTGCTACGAATTGTTGGACCCCATTGTGGAGAAGGCGTTGAAGGAGAAAGGGGCGAAAACCGGGATTGATGTGGCTGTAGATGCGACGGAAGAGGGCACGCTGCTTGCGCACTTGGTTCAGCAGACGGATGGTCGGTCCCCACCCTTGGCTTTTTCGAGGACAGCCCTTCAAACGCACATTAACCTCATAGATGCCGCTATCATTCGCTCGGAACTGCTCAATATATTGATTGCAGGTCGCGATACGGTTCGTACTTCACTGAGCTGACTTGCTCAGTCCTACGAGAGGTAAACATCTTCCCGTTCACAGACTGCTGCCACTTTGACTTTTGCAACGTACGCGCTTGCCATGTACCCGGATGTGCTTGGGAAGCTTCGGCAAGAGATCCTAGATACGGTTGGCCCTCAACGGCGTCCCACGTTCGATGATGTGCGGCAGATGAAGTATCTCCGAGCTGTGATCAATGGTAAGTCGGTAAATGGGTTACGGTAAGGTGTCGCAGTTGATGGATGATGCATTCTTTTCCTGTAGAGACACTTCGGCTGTTCCCCCCTGTCCCGTTGTGAGAGACTGCCGTATTTTATTACTCGCATCGTCTTCTGACATCGGAGTGTTTCCAGCGATGCACGAGAAGCCGCTAAACAGACTACCCTAAGCACTCCAAACGGTCCAACGTATTATATCGCCGCTGGAACTACGTACGACCTCCCCCCGCTATCCGTTCAGCCATGTAAGAGCTAAATTTATTGCCTATAGAATTATATACAGCGTCCTTCTCATGCACAGGGATCCTGATCTATGGGGACCCGACAGCTTTGAATTCGACCCCGAGCGCTGGCTTGACTCCAGAGTCCAGCAATACCTCACGCAAAATCCATTCATCTTCCTACCTTTCAACGCGGGACCTAGGATCTGTCTTGGGCAACAGGTGAGAAACGGGTCAACCCACTGCGATCCACACCGACTAATCTATTGCTCTAATACTCGACTTGGGTAGTTCGCCTATAACGAAGTATCATTCTTCCTCATCCGGCTACTTCAAAAGTTTGATCGAATCAACCTTGCGCCTGAGGCCCAGCCACCGGCAAGCCTTCCCCCGCCCAGTTGGGCTAATGGGAGCGGGAGGAGGCCCGTCGAGCGCGTGTGTCCAAAGACCCACCTTACGCTCTATGCGGAAGGAGGGCTGTGGTTGAAGATGGACTCTGCCAGTGCGACGGAGGATGCGGCATCCTAGATTCCGAGGGCAGGAATGATCTTTACCTTTTGGTTTCAAGTACGAAAAATTCCCGATACCACTTGTGGTAAGAGGGTCTTGTGGGGCACTCCGTACACGACTGTTCATGGTTTTCTCAAAAAAATGGGGCCAGGCATATTTCCTGGCTTCACATGCGCGAATTCCTGGCCACTCGTCTGCCACCAGCACCGCCATCCCATCAGCCACTCGTTATTAACTGTACAGCACTAGGCAGCTGATCAATGATCGATGGTCTCTCGTGGCTCTTGCAACGGTCCTCTCGCCGACATCGCTCTTCGTTGGCCCCCGCATTTGTTGACTCAAGTGTCGATGGTTCTCGTGTACCGAGTGTATGCGACCCATTGGCAAGTATCAACTCCATGTTTTGCACTCGACTCTGTTGGTGATCGCGTATTGAGTGTACGTGGCCTCTCAGAGTCTGCTCCTGCATCAGGGTATCACATACGCACCGGTGGCTTTTGTGTACCGGGCGTACACAATCCACTCGCGTGTGTCGCATTATCGTTCCAGGCTTTGGTGGTTACCGCGCATTGGGTGTGCACGTTTCCCCAAAGCCGTTGAAACTTGCACTTGAAGCCTACGCAGGCGCTGTGGTCGTGTACTGGGCGTACATGCCCCATCAGCGCCTTGCGATTACACCCGCATTCACGAATAATTGCGTACTGGGCGTACACAATCCTTCCGCGCAAGGACCTTTGGCTGTTTTGTACCGGGTGTACAAGGCTCACCAACGCCTTTTATCATAGTAATCAGTCTGGTACTTTGAACGAGCCCGCACACAAGCCCCATTTTCTCAAAGCCTGGCACACCGGTCTTTGAGACAAATCCGCACATGATATCCTCCGTATCTCCTTTTTGACTATGATAAGGCGTCGTGTGCGTGTCGTGTGCGCCCTCTTTCGTAATCTACTGCTCGAAAATCTCTTGCCATCCTTTCGCTCACTTTCTGCTGTCTAGAGCATTTGCTATGTTTCCCTTGCATACCAAGCTGACTTGGATGCCGATAGCTCCCGTGTACCGGGTGTACACAGTATATTGGTATCTTTGTATGTAGTCTTGCCTCCGTTGATTATTGCGTACTGAGTGTACGCGGCGTCTCGGAGTCCACTTTCCTATCCGAAGCAGGCCCCGCGCACACCGATGGCTGCTGTGTACCGGGTGTATGCAACCCATTGGTGTACCACATTACTATATATATTCATCTTCATTGTGCACCGGGCGTGCGCGGTGAAGCCCCACTCGAACGTCACGCAGGTGTCGTTGGTTGTTGTGTACCGAGTGTACGTGCTCTTTTGGTACTGCGTGATTAGCATCTCCTCTCCTTCCATGGGTGATTGTGCACCGGGCGTGCACTATCATTCCATCTGAGTGTGCATCTGAATATCGTGCTGACACAGTTGGCTGCTATGTACCGAGTGTACGCGGCCGTCGGACTTACTGTCATGTTTTGGCGTGCAGCAGATCTCTTCAGTATAGCGTAGCAAAAAGATTTGTTGCCGCCTACCGATGTCTTGTATCATTAGGGTACCCTATTCGTTTTGAGATACGCATCCACCTCCTTCGTTCTTTCCCTCTCTTGTATTTGCTCTAGTCAAAGCAAGTTATGTTTAATCCTCTGGCAGGGGTTTGCTTCGCATACCGGAAAATCTGCCCGATATTGCTCTTCAAGCTTGCATACTAACATAGCTTGTGAAAAGGGAATAGGGAGCGTAAACGCATCGGTATCGGGTACTGCCACCCTGGGGGCCTTGCGCCTTATTTATCCACGGCGGGGCCCATGAAGATTTTAGTTGCGAGGAAAGCTTATGCACATGGAAATAGCAGTAGTAAAATTCGCTATATGCGGCCGGTGGCCATCTACGATATGCCAGTACTTGAAGCCTCTATGTGTGCATTCTCCGGTTAAGGGATGCAGGATGGAATGCTACCTCCACATATTAGCTAACATTAAGAATACTCAACCACGGGCGAGTAGCTTATCGGAAGCGTCAGCTCTAAATGAATCATATAAAGATCCATTGCTCTGCACGGAGGTTCAAATCCCCCCTCGTCCACTTTCGCATCAGTTTTTTTCTTATGGTTTCCACTCGAGCTTTTCTCTCTTGGGTTGTGCAGTTTATTTTCCTTATCTCCTGACTCCCTTTGTTTTTTTTTTGCGCTGTCCAAGTGGAAAAGAACGCTACCTACACTACTTCCTTACCTCCTCGACGCGCATGGCTGTTCTAAATCGAAGACCCATGTTTTCGAGCGCTTACATTTTTCATGCAATCTACGTGTATGGCACAAAACTATGTAAAGAAATATCACCTCGGAGTCAATCAAACAGCATTCAAGAGCGTTGAGTCGGAGCCCTAAAGTTAAACAGCTCTTCGTATAACGCCGCTTAGTCACCCGTAACACTGGTGCGTTCGACATCGTCTCCGGTCTCGACTGACTTGCCACGGGTCCCGTCTGCGGAATTCCCTTGCTTTACAATCGGCACCCCAGTTTATATTTGCCGCCGCAGCAACCATCGGCAACGCAGCTCGAGATAATAGCTGTCCCTGATAATACCCACATAAGTGCAGTTTTGTGCTACTGCGCGGCGTGTAGGGTATACACGGATTTCAATGCTACTGCTACAAGAGGAAATTCAGGAACGATAGGCTAGTACTCACATCGGTTGTATAAATACGAGCCTCAGTTGCTCAAAGGCATGGCCGACTTGATTACCAGCTCCATGAAAACCTCTAAAGGCGATGCGATATTCTCTCCGGGGGTACTTTTCCTCCTCGAGATACTTCCCAGCTTGATTATCCCACCTTTGGCTCTGCACGCGGTTGTGACCTTGAAAATCTCTCCGGACCTGCCTGTTACTCTCCGCGGGCTTCTCTATCTTTCATCGCCCCTAATCTACGCTTTTGCATATCATACATTCCAGTCCATCGTCAATGCTCGAGAGGCTCGCCGTTTGGGTGCTATACCGGTTCCTCTGGCTCAAGGGAAACTCCCTGGGAGCATCGACCTTCTTAGGAGTTTTGAGAAGGATGAAATAGAGGAATATTGTGGCACCCCGTCTGAGAGGCTGACGCGGGAATATGGAAAGATAGTGGCAATAAAGCTGCTTTGGACAAATAAGGCAGGTTGTATTGATTCCCGTTCATGGAAACTTGATCTAACTAGAGCCATTCTTTAGAGAGTAATCACAGTCGAACCAGAGGTGCTATTTTCATGGGAGGGGGTGTTGAGACATGTTACTTACCCAGGTTTTGGTCGGCAGCATATCAAGAGCATCCTGGCAACTGATTTCCCGAATTTTATCAAAGGTCCGTATGATATACACTCTCAGCTCGCCCGTTTTAGCACTTATGCCTTCCTAAAACCACAGGCCCCACCTTTATCAAAGCTGCGGAGTCAATGCTCGGGCAAGGCGTTTTCAACTCTGATGGTATTAACTACGACTCTTAATTCCGTGAGCGCTCCTAATTCGACTCCTTTAGGTGATATGTGGAAGTTCCATCGCTCCATCACCCGCCCCTTTTTCACCCGCGATAGAATAAGTGACTTTGAAAATTTTGATCGGCATGCTGGCGCCGTCATCGAGAAGATGAAGGCGAACTTTGATGCAGGCGCTGCAATCGATTATCAAGTAAGCGCTTTCCTGTTCCCATTTCTGACTATTTTTGCTCAAACGACCATATTTGTGCCAGGACATGGTCGCCCGTTTCACACTTGACTCGGCCGCTGAATTTCTTTTCGGGATCTCTGTCGATAGCGTAGCATCTGCCCCTCTGCCCGTACCTGCGGATGGAATTACTAGCTTAGCTTCTGCGGACACTAACAACCTCGTCAAAGACTTTGCCAAGGCATTCGCCGAGACCCAGCTGCACATCTGCTCGCGACACCGTCTTGGACCGCTTTGGCCTCTTCTAGAGTTCTTTGGGGACAAGACAGCCAAGAATATGAGCACGCTCTATGCATTTGTGGATCCCATTGTGAAAAAGGCGTTGCAGAATAAAAGAGCGAAGAAGGTTGACGCGGCTGTTGGGGTGGAGGAGACGCTTCTTGCTCACCTAGTTCAGCAAACAGACGGTTAGTGCCACTAATTGCCCCGCAGCTATCTCATGTCTCATATCATGAATTCTAGATGCCGCGATCATTCGCTCAGAACTACTCAACATACTAATCGCGGGCAGAGATACGGTTCGCTTTTGCAGCCCGATATTAATCTTTACGTCATGCACCTTACATTTCCCCCTTTTGCTCCACAGACAGCGTCCACGTTAACTTTTGCGACCTATGCTCTTGCCATGTACCCAAATATCCTCCAGAAACTCCGACAAGAAATTCTCGACACAGTTGGCACTCAAAGGCAGCCCACTTTTGAAGATGTGCGGCAGATGAAATACCTTCGCGCCGTGATAAACGGTGAGTATCCAAATATCACTGGAGACTGTAGTTGGCGAATACTTACATCGTTCTTTTGCGAAGAAACTCTTCGACTCTTCCCACCTGTTCCAAAGTAGGAATCTATTAGCACCCCTTGAATATCATTCGCTGATCCTAGCTGCCCCCAGTGACGTACGCGAAGCAGCCAATTCAACCACACTGGCAACACCAAATGGCCCCAAGTTCTATATCCCCGCCGGATCGGTGTATGACGTTTCTCCCTGACTGTACTGCAAAAAGATAGATACCTGACCTCCTTACGCACAGCGTTATGTACAGCGTCCTCCTCATGCACAGAGATCCCGAGTTATGGGGACCCGACAGCTTCGAGTTCGATCCCGAGCGCTGGATTGACTCCAGAGTCCAACAGTACCTCGTACCCAATCCGTTCATCTTCCTCCCCTTCAACGCGGGCCCTAGGATCTGTCTCGGACAGGTAAGAGTTCTTACAACCTATACTCTCCGGCTGATAGCATTAACTAAAACTCTGGCGGCTAGTTCGCTTACAATGAAGTGTCGTTCTTCCTCATCCGGCTGCTCCAAAATTTCGACCGAATCACCCTTGCGCCTGAGGCCCAACCGCCCGGTAGTCTCCCTCCTTCAAGCTGGGCTTCTGGCGGAGGGAGAAGGGCAATTGAACGAGTGTGGCCAAAGTCTCACCTTACGCTTTATGCCGAAGGAGGGCTATGGCTGAGGATGAGTTCTGTAGGGGATCACGCAGCGCCCCTTTAGTGCCTTGATGGTTGACTGAGCGCCGAGTGCCTGCCATTCCCCATCCGTGTTATTCAGCTAAGAGCATTTAAATTTCGCAACCTCATACTGCACCCACTATGTAAGACACAGGCCGCTGTTTTTTGTGAAAGTACCAGGAGTGTACCAGGTCAGGGAAACTTAGCGGACGCGTTGCAAGCCCGCGCGCTTACTCCGCCCCCAAATCTGCGGACGAATCCGAATCTCACCGAATGAATTTGAGGTAAACCGATCCCCCTTGTGAATTTCGGGCCCTGCGGGGCTTACATGTATGTATCTCTAAGCTCCTGCTAAGCTCCCTCGCCAACCAGAACTACAAATGACTCGGATCTGTAGACTGCTGCCCTCCTTAAGAATCCCGGCGCTCAAATTCTAACCCATGGCCAACACACAACTGGAGAGCAATCTCACCATAACCTACAATCGACGGTTATGATCGAAAAGGTATTTAAAACAGGCTGACATCCGGCCATCAGGGGACATGCCTACAGTGAATGAGCAATGCACGACACAAAGAAAGACGGGGTTTGGCCTTTACAGTCCAAGCACGTGGGGCAGCGTTTCCACGCAAGGGCCTAAAAAGAGGAAATCCGCATCATCGTCGCCATTGGAGCGCTCGAGATTGAAGACTGCGACCTTGCCACCATGCATCTTGACTGAGCTTGCAAAACCAGCAGCTGGGTAGACCTTGTCCAAAGCAATCACGGCGCCTTCGTAAGATGGAAACCAGTGGTGCCAACATTTGGAAACAACTCACTCTAGACGACGTCCCAACCACCAACAATAGATCGCACCAATTGAGCACCCGGGCGATCTCACCCATATGGTCTGGCACCTCCCCAAACCAAATCACGGCGGGTCGCAGCAAGCCTCCACAGCGCCCGTAGCGATTTGAGCCCGCCCAGGTCTCTCCGCCGCACCGCGGTAGTTGATCAACAGGAATATCTCGCTCTTCAGAGTTCCCAAGAGCGGTGCAGAGTGGCGAGGTATATGTGCGCTGCGAATGCTGGCATGAGGTGCAGCGTGTGACGAAAAGAGATCCGTGCATCTCTAAGAAGCGCTCTTCTGCCGCCTTTTTGGCTGATGCAGGAAGGATATCGAGGGCGCGCCTGGAGAGATCGTCTATATTTTGAGTGATAAGTAAGGGAGGTAAGGAGGTATCCTTGAGTGAAGGTGCAATCCGTGATAAGACGGACGGATCTGCAAGAGAGGCAAGAGCTTGATGCGCTGGATTGGGCTGAGAGCCAAGGCAGCTAATTCACAAATAATTTTAAACTAAGGGATGATTTTTGTATGTGTGCTAAACCAAAGCGACATACAGCTCGCGCCGCTGGTGGTAGAACTGCCAGACGCGACTGGGGTTGTTTTTGAAGCCTTCAATGGATGCTACTTCTTCTATGCTCTTTATCAATACTTTAAGCGCCCTTCATGATCAGAACCCAGCCGATCGTCGCGTACATTGGTTCGCCAAAGCCCATCTGCATCCCGATATGTTGGTATGCCTAGTATTGCAGCGTTCCAACTTAGCGCCACGCCCAGAAGATACGCCATCGGCTGAGTCTTTTGGTAAGATAAATACCAGATGCTGCAGATAGTCCTGCTCCTGCGAGTATAACGATACTTTTAGCAGAGGCAAGGGCACCTCTGAAGGACTCGATATCTGAAGATGGCAGCATGTTCGGTGAAGGATGTGCGCTTAGTCACCTTATTCCCCACACTCGCGAGCACGAGAGCCAAATATTAGCCTCCGCCGCGTAAGTGTATATATTGGGCGCACTAATGCCTTGTGGTAAACCTCCATCACCACAGTTTTTTAGGCGCTTTCGAGGGGAGCCTGTGGCAACAGTCGAAGCTTAGACCTGAAGTTTAAACTCGATTCACGGTGAACTCTTACTTATTGGAGCTACGTAGAGAGATAATAATTCATTCACTGGCCATCAATTCTTCGAATTCGTCAGTTTAGCGTTATTCGAGTTTTAACAATGCGTATCCTCACATGGAATATTGTAAGTTCACGTAGAAGTTACGTTCCTCTCGTCATTTAAGCGAGAAATTGATATAGAACGGTATACGTACCCTGCACCAATATCATCCGTGAGTGCAAAGTATTCTCGTCCGCTCACCGCAGTGCTAAGCTGTGGCGGTCGTCGCAACTGTAGATGGTACACGCTCAAAACGTGTGAGGCCATACTCGAGGAGCTTCACGCAGACATAATATGTTTTCAGGGTTCGCATCACATTCAGTGTCAAAGGTTTGTGAAAGCTCGCGACTGATCGACTCAAAGAAATGAAGATCCAGCGCGCGGCGCTCGACCGTTCACATGCTGTACCCGGGCCATTTGACGCGTTTTTTTCTCTTCCAACGACGAAGAACGGCTACAGCGGCGTGGCTGTCTATACCGACTCCCGTAAAGTTGTTCCCCGAAAAGCAGAGGAGGGGCTTGCTGGCCTAGTCCAACCCAAAATTCCACTCGGCGATGACGAGCGCATCTCGCCTTCTTACCCGATGCTCCAGGATATTGAGCCTCATATACTCAAGTACGCAAGGGAAGAAGAGCAAGAGCAAGAGCAAGGGGTGCCCATCACACTCCAGTCGCTCGAGTCGGAGGGTCGGGCTCTTGTCCTTGACTTTGGGCTCTTTGTCCTCATCAATCTCTACTGTCCGGCGGAGACGACCCCCGCCAGGCACCCCTACAAACGCGCCTTCCACGCACTCCTCGCCGAGCGCGTGCGCAAGCTCACTGAAGAGGAGCATCGCGAGGTCATTGTCGTTGGAGATATAAATATCTGTGCCTACCCCATAGATCACTATGAGGGTGTATTGGAGCGGACAAGGCAGGAGTGGTGGGATCGTCCAATGAGAGTTTGGTTGAAGCGCTGGCTGGACCCAGAAGGCCCTATGGTCGACGTCGTTCGAAGATGTTGGCCTGAACGACTGGGAATGTATACATGTAAGCAATACTAATCCGGCCCTTCGTTGCTGCATGCGCTATTTTTGAGCGTCTTTTATTTTATGTAGGTTGGAACATGAAGCTATCAGCGCGCGATTCTAACTGCGGTACGCGCATTGACTACGTGCTCGTCACCAAAGGGCTCCTCCCATGGATAAAGACGGCAGACATTCAACCCCAGCTGCGGGGATCAGACCACTGCCCCGTATATGTCGACCTGCACGACGAGATATGTCTCCCTTCCGGAGAAACGCTGCAGCTGCGACATGCCATGGGGCTCGAGGAGGGGCGGAAGATTGATCCACCAAGATTGGCCGCGCGATTCTGGGACGAGTTTTCTGGAAAGCAGAAGCTCTTGTCGACCTTTTTTACGAAGAAGGCTGCCAGGGACTTGGCTGAAACTAAGGTTGAGGAGAAGGAGCTAGCGGCTCACCATGATGTAGGCGGTGGCGCGCCTCCGACTGCTCAGCCCGTGGTCCATGGCGCACAGGCAGCTGGACTCTTGGATGTGCTACTTCCTTCACCTCAAGCCCAGGCTCCATCGGCCACGCAAATGCCGACATCATCTTCGATACCTGCCAAGGTACCAGCAGCGAAAGCCCCCGCGCCCCAGCCGACGAAACGCAAGGTTTTAGCATCTCCGCTCGCCACTTCCGGCGGCCCTGTAAAGAAGTTGCAGAAAAAGGATTCCAGCTCGACCTCACAGCCGAAGCTGTCCTCTTTCTTTTCCAAACCTACCACCACTCCTGAGCTCGGACTCAAAAGCCCATCCAGGTCTCAGAACGTCGCATCCCAAGTGGACTCTGACTACCTCTTCGCACTGTCACTGTCGCAATCATCTGTTGCCGATGAACCATCCACATCTGCATCAGCGTCGTCGTCTCAGGCCTCGACGTCATCAAGCAAAGGCGCATGGTCGCAGATCTTAACGCGCGCACCCCTCCCACCACCGAAATGCGTCATCCACAACGAAAGCACGAAGATATTCACGGTGACCAAGGCCGGACCTAACAAGGGGAGAAATTTCTATCTCTGCTCGAGGTACGAATCCATCCGTCCAGGTTCAATATTTAGAGGACTGAGGTCATCCTGTTCATGAAATCCTTTGACTAGGCCGTTAGGTCCGGGCTGGGATTCAGGCAAAGGCGTGAGAGCAAGAGAAGACGTCAATCATCAGTACCGATGCGACTTCTTCAAATGGGCGAGTGACTGGAAGAAGGAAGCTAAAGAGAGTGCTGGAGCCTAAGCCACGCCAGCTTGACTGCACAACGGCGTAGATCCAAATGTTTATAACTATAATTTAGTTGGAATCGGTACCAAGAGTTCCATAGTCCAAGCGGGACTTCCATATTACTTGGGATGAAACGAATGTGATTTGCATTGAGTGCTCTAGATAGTAGGCGTGGTAGGGTATAAAATAGAGTGGTGGTTGACATGCTGTGTGCAGGGATGTGCGCAAAGGTAGATGCATTAGAGATACGAGCGTGCAGACCGGCGGGCCATCTAAGAAGGAAGTTGAGGTAAGTAATCAGCCTCTCACGATTACACGGGAACTTACCTCGAGGATTTTCCAGCCTCCAGTGGTCTCGTTATCCAACTCAGTGTCGACACGGGTGATAACAGCGCCGTACGTGCACTGCTCCACTCGGTCCTCAGCCCCGGCGGCAACCTCTCCTGTCTTGGCGTTTCGGAAGCACAGAACCTCTTGCGTGTGGAAAGTAACCAAGAAGACAGGGATCTCGTTCTCAAGTATTTTACCCATGCTGATCTAAGCAAAGAAAGTGTCAAATAACGAGTTTGAAACTCCAGGCTCCAAGGATACACACCTCTACGTGCCGGATGTCGATCACCTTGCTATCGCTGATGAGGCCCTGCTTGAGGTACTGTTCCATAGTCGCCCAAAGAACATTGTACGTCTGAAGCACACGAGCGAAATTTGTCAACCTTACGTGGTGAAAAGCTGATTAAGAATACTCACAGCCTCACTACACCACATCTGCAGCGCCTCCCTGTCTGCAGACAGGTATGCATCAACTACCTCCGGCACAATATACTCTCTCAGCTCTCTCTGGAAACTATCCATTTGGAAGGTGGGATCCATATATCGTAGTATCCGTGTTACCTGCGCCGTCTCGTTCTCGTCAAACCACGAACCAATCGTGGAGGTAACAGAACGGATAGAAGACACAAATGGATTCTCAGACTCGTCGTAAGATCGTCGAAGAGAGCTGAGAGTACGAAGGACTGGGTTCGTCTCTTTCATCCGGTCCCATGCCTCGAACTTTGCTGCATCTTTGTGCATAACAATAGATGACCCAGCCCTGTAAACCGAGATCAGTTGCGGCGTGCGATCTGGGTTTCGAAACGTGTTCGTACTCTGGGTCAGCAGTGACTCGGCTCGACTTGGTAGCCAAACCGCCGCCCCTGCCGGCTTTCAGTAACCGTTGTTCTCGTCGCTTCCTCCGGGCTTCCTTTTCTTCGTAGCCACCGTATTTAGAGCTCCCGCTATCATCTAGCGCATCTAGGACAGTTTCCTGTAACGCCTGGTAAGCGGCGGTCTTTCGGATGGGCTCGGTGGTCGTGGATATAGTGGACGAGACGGCTGCTGAAGCTCTCGAAAGCTTTGGAATTGGACGGGGAGAATAATTAGCCATCGCAAAACGAATTCAAGCAGCGCATTGGGTGGAATTTACCGCTCTCATCACGTCGCTTTCTTCCATAGTCTTGACAGCTTCTGCAACTGCATCTCCAACCTTGACGCCTTGTTTGCGGAGCTCATCAGCGGCAGCCCTCAGCTTGGGATTTTCCTTAATGGAGGATATTAACTGGTAGAAGCAGAGGTCGCGTCAGCAATTATATGGGCGTCGAAGGGGGATGATAAAGATATATTACACACTCGGGCGCGTTCGTAAACATCTTTTGCTTTTTTCATAGCCTCGGAGTCCTGGAGCTTGTCCACGTCACCTTGAAGCTGCTTAACATTATCCTGGAGCTCCCTGTTTTTTCTCAGCTCGTCTCGCAAGACATCCACGAAAGTTTGGAAGGGTGATTTTGGGAGCTCGTCGGGGCGGCGTGCAGAGGAGTGGAAGCCCAGTGCTTGCTGGCGCGTGCGCAGGGCGAAGGCAAGCTGAGACGAGGGGGAAATTCGGCGGGAAGGGAGCGTAGATTTTGCGATGCGAATACGAGATAACATTATGGCCGGCGGGGGGAGGGGGGAGTGTGGGATTATTACCTTGGGCAGACGGTCGGCGAGCGTAGTAACTTAGTCGCGTCCGCGAAAAATCTCGCCCGAGCCGGCTGGCGGATGCAAATAACTAGGTTTACGCCCGTCCGCCATTGGTCACGTGCCTTACTTACTCACCACCACCTCCAGTGTTCCACGTCCGCAACCCCAGCTGATCAAATGGCCGTAGAGATTGACACCAGGGAGGAGGAGCTCGCGAGGTTCAGAGAGCAGTGGAAGGCAGAAGTTAGACAAAAGCAGCAGCAGCAGCAGCAATCTACCGCTCAGCCCGCTCCTGCGCAGGCACCATCCGTCGCTGAACCACCATCTGCGCCTGTTCGTACAACGACCAAGTCAAAGCACCAGGGTCGCCATGCACGCGAACGCTCAACCGAGGAACCTCTACGTCCTGTAGTTCCCATTCCCGTACTCTCAGCTTCCCAAGAGCCAACCCCGCTCGCCCACAATCTCCAATCGGCGGTGGCCGTGTATGGGCGGGCTGTCGAGGCGGAGCAAAGGGGCCGCCTCGATGAAGCTCTCGATCTATACCGCAAGAGTTTCCGGATGGATTCTAATGTCGACAAGGCATACCATCGTGCTCTAATGCTTGAAATCACAGCTGGCACCCAGAGTCTGACCATGGGAGCCTCGAGTTCGAGTAAGGAGCGGGAATCAAACCGATTCTCATCCCCTCGGCACACACGTAACGACTCAGTACCCGTCAAAATTCCGCACCTCACGATTGCGGCTCTTCTTGCGTCATTCTCCTCAACCGATGTCTTTGAATATGCGGCTGAGGACGAGAAGCTTGGGGTACCCTTCGCACGACTCCCAGATGAAATTGTTGTCCTTGTGCTCCGGCAGTTCGCCCAAGCTAGGGATGTCGCCTCTCTCGAGCGATTTGGGACTATCAATAAGAAGGCTAGGCTTGTTTCTTTGGACCAGTCGTTGTGGAGGTCAGGCTTGCCTTGCCGTTTCACTGCAAAGGATGTCGACATTGACTCTTCTCTATATAAAGAGATCTTGTTTACATCACATACGTTCCTCCTCAAATTGACGACGACACTCCGCTTGATGAAATCGCGTCTGACTATGGATTTGATTATCGCCGGTTCTTCATGGAACACCCCCGTGTTCGCATGGACGGTGTCTACATTGCTGTTTGTCATTGTAGGTCCACACCGCTCTCGTTTTTCTGGGGATAAGAGAGCTGACCACTTCCTCAGATGTGTATGTTGAAAACTTGATTTGATCATGCATAGCTTTTTGAGCATTCACCCTTTTCGTAGTCGTCAGGGATTGGGCGAGAACGCATGGATCAATGTAAATTCAGCCTTTGGGTTTCTTGGGACTATCATGTTAATGGACGCTGCTACAGGTTACGCATCTTGTTACGTACCACCGATACCTGTAAGTAACTCAGGCACACCTATCCCCTCTGAGCGCTTAACTTAAACCAACCATGCTATTCGACCACCAGACGGTTTCTACCAAACGGGACTGTTTTGTCACTTCTTCTTAATGACGACCACGCGCCGTCCGATGTCGTTCACCAGCTCAAGCCAAGTCTAGAAAAGAAGGTAAATACCTCGCGCGAGCCTCATTCACTTGTTTTTACCACCTATTAACTAAAGAGATGGCTCTGTCGCAGGGCTTATTCGTGGGCTCATGGCGGCTACAAGATTCAACAGTCTTCATAACCGATCTCGCCGATCCTCGGGACCAGCAACTACTGTATGGATTCGAGATGACCCTCCATCTACGGTCGAAGCCCATCGGAAGGTTAGTCCCCGGCCGTGCCCACAGGCTCACCGCACTGTGCTCACAATGAGCGGCGATCAGGTGGAACAAACTAGAGCTCGAAGACTACAGCTCAGTAAACATCTCTACGGGCGAGGTGCAGCCCCTTGGGTTAAAAAACGAACGGCCGTTTTGGTTCTCTCGCGTACGGAGCTATGGGACAGCGTAGTTCCATCCTCAGATTTACTCGATAGTCATCGCAACGGACATTTGGATTTGCAGCATGGTTTAGATTCTGAAAGTGTTTTCGGTGTATTTAGCATACCTCTAGAGTCCTTGGTCTGCGCGGTATCGGTGGTTCCTGCGGCCTTGGTTTCACTAGCGCACAAGGAACGACATGACTCGTACTTCTTAGGCAGCCGTTAGGAGTAGCGAATCCAATCATTATCTAGACCGTGATACGTCGGATCGAGTATGCATGCCCTAGCTCCTTGTCGCTCCCAGCCGAGGCCATGGGGCTGCCGACCCCACCTTGATCGAAAACGCCAAAATCCAAGCCGAGCGCCAGCAGACCTTCACAAGGCTATGCGCGCCCTCAGCACACATCTGCTCGTGATGCTATGCGACGAGCCATCCAAGCCCCAAGCTTAAGGCCATTATTATTGGATTCCTGATCTTCGAGCCGCTGCGACTCCCCCCCCCCCCCCCGGAGATGATGCCAGCGTCTGCTTTATCACTTGACTAGTGGGACCGAAGGGGGTACGATAGTTCGATAGTTCGATGGTTATTAAAGTCAGAGTATCAGCTGACAACTCTCGCAATCTGGTCCCATGCCCCTCGTTCGATCGGCAACCGTTGAGATGGGATGTTGGAGGCCTAGTCTATGAATCTATGATGATTAAATAGCTGGACCGCCCCGAAGCGTTCACGGGCAGTAGTACGATATTCGGGCTCTTAGTTGTGATCATCGCGCTTGAGGAGGGGGCGGTATGTAATTTATAGTGGGCGGGATAGTTGCCAGAGAGATCCGGATCCGGGTGTGCTTCATGCAGCGAGGCCAAGTGGGGGAGTAGGGGTATGGGGAGGCCTCGATCAGACACCCGCTGTACAATCGGTGAACGAGCCTTCAACTCCCGGAATAATTCAATGGGTCCGAGGAGATAATAGCCTTTTTCCCAAAACTAAACAACCAGCGAGCGTCAATGAGTTTCAAATGAAGGAGGTAACCAATGTCGATGTTCGATACGGAGCCGCCAGGGATTTGAAGGTTGCAGCTGTCGGAGACCCACGACACAAGAACCACATTTGCATTTTGCGATTGTATGGCGAGCCTTGACGATTGCCGCACCGCGCTGCGCAACATGAGGAAGCTCTGAGCTGCTGTAGAGTCTCATACATATGTGTGTTTTGTGCCGTACTTGTCGCGGACGGCGTTGAAGCTTTCGAAACACAAGCTCCCAAGTGCGGACCAAAGGCGTCTGGAGGCCCCGCAGACCCCGGCCCCCTTGCCGCAAGTGAATACTCAGCGCTATTCTGCAGCTTCGAGGACGTCAAATTTCTCGACCTTCCTCGACCCTGTGGTGCTGTATAATCAGACCGCCGGAGTGATTCGATCAGCTCAGGGAAAGAAAGTGGAGGTGGGTATTCAGATCCCTGACCTCTTGAGGTGAAATGTTGAAGCGCCGAAGAAGCCTCTGAAGTCATCTTTGGACAGTGGACACCTACCGTCGACGCTCTCGGTGTTGGGGACCGATAGAACGACCGCTGACAGGACGGCGTTCTGAGAAAAATGACGCTGGACAGTGAGTGCCTGGCTTCCGCCGCTCGGCTTCGGTGTTTATGGGTGATGATGCACCAGGTGTTTCGTGCGTGCCTAAGAAGCTAGCAGTGAGAACGAGGTGAGGAAATACACCGCACGCACATCCGCTCACGAAGAGTACCTCTGCGCTAGATTCTGGAGCCAACGTGAAGGACGGGGTGACCAAAACCCAATGCCAAATCACACGATAACATATTGTAGTGCGCACATTATATCGCTGGCATTGACAGCACATGATCAGCGGTATTCAATACACACTGAGCAGTTCTGATTTGAGCCGATACGTACTTTCCATTCTTTTCAAACAGAGGGCGTATTTATTGAATGAACGTGAGAAGCGCGCAGACGCCCCCGAGGCACAAACTCCGGCGCACCTGGTCGAAAGCGACAGAGCGGAGCGGTATGTATATATGACTCAAGGGCCTTTCACGTTTTATGGGATGAGTTTTGGTCAGAGGGCGTGAGTGCAATGAAGCATATTATCAACACCGAGGCCTGAGGTCACGTACGTAAGAAATAGTGCGCCATGCCTTGCACGGTGATCTCCCGAGTAGGATATCGCACGATATGCAGACGCAAACTCGACATACATATTGCGGCAGCCTCAACTGCGCGAATACCTATCGTTTCGCCTTCATGCATTATGCGTCCCTGTTAAACCACGCGAGGAGGGCCGCAACTCTGGACAGTGGAGAAGTCCTGCTGACCGAGTGAATCCTCGTCATATTTTTTCATTAGTATTGGTATGTAGTAATGAGGGTGAGACGTATATGTATATTCTGAGCTCACCCTGAGCCTGCCGCTATAAATGTGCGCATCGTTTTTAGCATCGTGTTTGGAGGTTGGTGGTGGTGTGGACGGCGGTATCGGAAGCCCCTGCGCCGAGTCGGAGTACGCGCAAATCTTGGCCCGCTTCCGACGACGATCACCGCTAGCGCCGACGGTCCTCGACGGACATAAACAAACTCTCGACGACGTTCTGCGTCGAGCGCGCGGCCGAGACAGCGACAGGCGTCGACGCATCACGGCCAAGTCGTCAGATCTAGAATCTGGATCGAGCAATTCGGATCTCTCAACCGAAAAAAAAAACTAGCCGTGTAAATGCTCTCTTTTTCCCGCTGGAACAATCAAACGCTTGAAGAAAAAAGTACCCGCGTACTATACTGCCGCAGATCTCTTGCCTCTGGACTGTAGAGTCTGCAGCCCGCGAAAATCGTGCAGTGCGCACCTTTAAGCTTTAGCTTTAGCTCTTTCCAGAATTTAGTGTGTGCCCGGGTTTACATCGTTCTGATTCTTCAGAGCTCGAGTCAGGCGATCATGCGTTATGCAAGGAGCGACGTACCAGCGACTCGAAGCGTGCCGAACGCGAGCCCCCGCGCGTGATGCTTCATACTTCATACTTCATACCCCGTAAGCACTAGAAACATCTCGATGAGCAATCATGAATCAGGATGCACACACCAAACACTTGTTGCAGACACGGAGGGCGCCGAATCATTTTTATTCTATCAAGCACGATCAAACTATTCCCGAATGAGTGCTTACACTGGTAGAAACACGAAGAACGAGAGAGAACTGCGCCAGCTCTGCAAGGACATATCCACTGTCCGTGACTCTCAAGCAGTGTCTAGACCTCAAGTTTGCGCGCATGTCAATCTCCACGCCGCCAGGAGAAAATTAATATTACTGAACAGAAAGCGAGGGGACAAAAAATAATCAAATTGATTGATGATGAGATAAGAGGCGCCGTAGGCTGTAGTAGTAGTTACACACGAGAATTCCGTTCATGCACACAAGCGAGAGTACGAGAGGGAGTGGGAGTGGGAACGGAAGAACGAGGGGGAAAGCAAGGAGCCAGTTCTAGTGCCAGACGACAGATTTCCGGTGAACCAAGGGACGACAACGGGCAGACCGGTAAGGGGGTAGATGAAGATACAAGTTCCGAGACGAGAATCATTTCAATGAACCCGGACCTGTGGGTGTTTGAGGTTGGTGAAAAGATAGAGGCCGAGGGGGCGAGGAGGGGTAGATGACGGATGATGGGAAGGCGGTAATGAGTGTGGGAAAGGTGAGGAGAAACCAGGGGGATTGAGGGAGATGAAGTGGAAACGACTGTGGAGAGCGGCGCGAAATGTTGCCGTTATTGTTGTGGAAGCCGGGTACGACAAGGGGAGGTAGAGATGAGGTAATGAAGAGATGAAGGAACGGCGGGAGTGCTGACACACGGAAAATGCAGGCGAAAGCGATAATAAAAAGGCAACACAAAAGCAGAAGAAAAAAGTGAGAGAAAAAAGCAAAGGGATAATGAGATTGTAGAAGGTGTATGCTAAGAGAGGTGCGAGAGATAAGATAGCGAGAAAAGATGGAGAGAAAAAAGACATCGCAGAGAAACCCGAGGTCACCCCTTCGTCGGAAGACTCACGATCACGCATGTAAGCACAATCGAAAGGCACAGCGATACAAGCATCCCACGCGCGACAATCTCCCACTGGGCGCGCATGATGAGCGGGCTGTATACCTGCGTGACGGGTGTCATCATTTGGATGTCCCGCGGGCTGAACGGTTTGGCGACGGTGAACGCCTCAACGGGTATGCCCGAGAACGTACGCGCGAGCGGGGGCGGCCCGCTGCTCCCGACGGGCGACGGCGGGAGGGAGTCCCGCCTCGACGACGCCTTGAGCGGCGGCGCCGGCAGCGACACGCTGAATTCGCACGGGAACGCCTCCGAGATCACGATCCCGTGGTCCGAGCCGTCAGACGTGATAGAGGACGTAGAGTTCCGCGGCGAGGCGGATGTGCGAGATGTAGTGATCGTGACATCCGCCGCTGGGGACTCGGGGCGGAGGTGCGCGGAGGGCGGAGATGTGATGGAGATGATTGGCGAAGGCTGTCCGAAGGCGGGAGCAGGGGCGGACATAGTCAGGCGCAGCGGCGGTGGGTCGCCGTGCTTCGACCGGGGAAGCTCCCATGCGTAGAGTTGGCGAGCGTAGCCAAAAGAGTAGATGATGAGGCATATCTAGCAACATCCGAGGGGTTTCCACTTATTAGCTGTGTTTCGACCGACACGCGGGGCGGGAGGACGGCTTACCCCGTTCTTTGTAGCCAAAAACATTAAGAATCCGAGTAAGAAGAGAGGGATACCAATCAAACGATACTCTCGGGACTTTCCACAGAAGAGGGAGAGCCATAGAGGGATGAGTCCGAGCGCGACGACCAGGGGGCCGGCGGTCATGCCGAAATAGCGCCGGGCATTGCCCGTATTGGTGAAGGAGATGCGGACAAAACTATCGAGCGAGTGTTGCAGTGTCCTCTCGACTTCGTGCTTGACAGGGCCGAGGAGCTGGGGTGGGGGGTGGATGTCGGCCCAGCTGAGAGTGACGTCGGGAGGGGGAGGAGGCCGCATGAAGGGCATCAGAACTTCGTTGGAGACGTCAAGACGGAGCGGAGAAGTCTGGGAGAAGAAGGTTTCTTTGGCGCAAGCAAAGAAGTAGGCGAGATTTCGCGAAGGACTAAGGTAGGCGGAAGCGTTGTGAGCAAGGCTTGAGGGGGAGGTGGGGACGGTGAGATGGTCTTTGGAGAGGCCGAGATCTTCGGCAATCCATTCGGAATATCGCTCCGAGTACTGTTTCAGCCAGAGGATGAAGTAGCTGGGGAAAAGGTTAAGACGAGAGCCGTGGATGAGTGGGGCTGAATGGGCATACAGGTTCTGGGCGCTCCTCTCGACGAAGAGGAGATAGTCCTCAAAGTCGCGGACTGTCAGCGGCGGAAGGTGCTTTCCATCGATGAGATCCTCGAGATTGACACGGAAATTGGGGGTAACTATTCCAAGAGGTGAGCATCGCGGCAATATTGCGGAGATGGAGCAAGCCAAGTACCAGCGTAGGAGGGAAGACGGGCGTCGTTGAAGGGGGGTGGTGGGCAGCGGAGTCGTCTGGGGAAGTCGAGGAGGCCTCGGATGGTGTAAGGGTACTTTGGTGGGCGGACGACGAGAGACTCGGGGTCGGGAACGCCATGGTGCTTGAAGTGCATGAACCTCGCTCGGGGTCAGCCGTCCCCGAACGCGAAGGCATGCAGCAGCGGGGGGGAAGTCGAAGGCGGGGGCGCGCGCTCGCACGATGAGCTAGCAGCGTCGGCAGAGGACGGGGAGCATCGCTCGGGGCGAGGCACGGCGCGCGCACGCCCTTATATACGCCGGCAGAGCGCAGGGCTCGCAAACGTGGTCTGGTCAGGCGGAACTAGTAGCAATTCTCCCCCAACGGCGTTTTCGGGACTTGTCGAGGAACCGAGGAACAGAGTTTGATCGACTTCGCTCCCTTCTCCCGCCGGTCTCTTCTCGTCCTCCGCGCCTGTGTTTTTATTTTCCACCTTGTTTTCGCGTTCTCGCCGACCCTCGCGCTCGCCATTGGCCCCTGGTGCTTTTCCGCTGGGTATGGATACCCGTGGGCAATATATTCGCAGGGAATACACCCGCAACTCAGCCACTTCTCCACCAACACCTTTCCCAGATTTGCTCGCGCGTGGCTCGCTCTGTCCCCCGCCTGTCAACCTGTCAGTCATATCCAGGCTGCTGTTTTTTTCGGCCAGTAACCATCCGGCTGCGTCTGCTTCGTCATCTTTCTGTCATGATCGACTCGACATTACCGTAATCGAGAAGACTGCCATCCCCCTTCATTTTTGCCGTCAAAAATGCTTATCTGCGCACCCCAGGGTATGCTAGCCATAATTGGCCCCGCCAGTGGCAACATCCTACGAAGGGAGGCAAGGCCTTGCGCAGAGCGTGAGTTTCAGCCAAACAGTAGATTTCCTACCTGAATTTTCAACGCCATAAAATGCGCATCGTGTGTACTTATCAAGATTCCAAAGGGCCTCGTCGGAGTTTCGTCCACCTCGATCCCCAGCTGCGTGCTGTTAGCTGCGCCCGATCAGATTTAAGACGAGTAGACTCTCTTCTTCTCAATCGTTTCCCTGCTCAAATCGACGCTCGGGCGTTCTCCCATTACAATACCCTCATCCCCGATCGGAAGCTTTCTTTCGTCTCGCCACCTGAAGCTTGAAGGCCGAGTGGGTCTCGAAAACCCGAGAATCCTGACCTTGCGGCAGCCGTCGATGTTGTTCGTCTTATGGTGATCGTATTCAGTCGTATCTTGGCGTGGAAGCGTGCTCTCCGACAGCCAAATCCGAGTGTCTAGGCCGTCAGCCTGAGCATACTACTTACATACCATCAACGTAACCAATCCGAGATCCATCGGTTGGGCACCATATACAGCGGCGGGCCATCGTCGCCGTGTGTAGATACCATCGATTGATATCGCGTGTGCAGGAAACCACGAATAGCCTGATGCTTAAAGGAACGGTGCATACCTGCGATAAGCGCGCACTGTTCGTATTCCAACTCGGGGTCTGCCCTGGCTGATAACCATGCTTGATCACGGCCTACCGAGCCAACCTGTATCAGTGCTGTCGTCGCTCTCAGAATCGCGCCTGTGTCGCTACGTATCGCATTGATATCGATACCTAAACCTGATTACGATTAGCCTCTTCGGCCGCCGCCCATGGCACCTCAGGATTCGAGAACACAAGAACGTCAAACGGCCTCTCTCAACGACAACAGGCCCATTGCTTAGAACGTACATTCGCTATGCTATGAAGCCTTCAAACTATGTAGTTGTCTTGATCTGATGCAGAAGCACGAAGGTGCCAATCGTACTTCGAGTGCCCGATCCAACATGTCGGTATCTAGTAGTGTCTAGTGGGTTTCTAGCTGTTTCTAGCGGTGTCGGGCAGGTCACGGATGCGCAGTCAGCGCGTTCTGGGTTCGAGCTGATAGCTGACATCTGAATAGGATTCGGATGTGACGGGATAGGTTCTAGCGCAAGATACCATATAAGAGCGGCGGGTGCGTATTAAAAAAAAACTCGACGGCAGCGAGCTGAACAAATTGTGTATGTATTTTTAGGGACCTGACACGGCCCGCAGACATTCAACTCCAAAGAAGTGACCGCCATCCAACAAGCGACCCAAGTATACCTTTGCGCGGCTGATACAGTTGCCACAGTTGCCACCGTCGGTGACAGCACTCAACGATACTGTACTACTGCTTAGCACCGGCAGGAGCCACTGATGTCAAATGGCAATGGCGTCGGCGCGAGCAAGGGTCATGGAACGTCGCAGAGAACATTCCTCGCTATTCAACACCTAGCATCCGGCTCGATGTGGCGTCAGCAGCTGAGCGTCGTTATGTGTGTGCCCACCTTAAATTTACAGCTTGCCACTCGCACGGTTAGCCCTGGTCAGCGATACCGCTAGCTAGTCCCTCCTTATAAGTACCTTTGGTCAGCCACTAACAACGGCTACTGGTCGACTGGCAATAAGGGTATTTATGTCGACGGCGGTTAATGTCATGCCCAGACTAGTACCCCGGCCCTACTAGCACACATTGGAGGCGAACAACAGAGTATACAGGGGACGAGATGATGACAGACGAGGTAACTAGCGCTGGGGCTATCATATATGTACCTGCTCCACTTACTCGCTTTATGTCAACCTGTAGTCCCTATACTATATTGTATGTATACCGGGGCTGCCACTGCCTTCGTAGTTACACATACCCAATGGCCGGTCGACCGTCGACCAGTCGGTGAGCCCACGACCTGCACCCATATCTTCTTAAGCCTGCGGTTCTCGGATACCCAGCCACGCGAGCACTCGACAAAAGTTGTACTTCGAGATTCTGCGGCTTGACACCTTTATAAGTGCGTTTCAATTTTTTCAATGTTGTGCGGCGCGAGGGCCGCAGCGGCCGTGGTAGCACAGGAACTTCCCAGGACTCGAAGGGGAAATTCAGGGATGGATGAAGTGGGGTAAGTTTCAGAGCGTGGCTGTGATTGTTCACTATCAGGAGGGTTTGGGCGCTATGCAGCGCTCAACATCCCTCGAGGTTCAATATTAATATTTTCAATAACAGCTTCATCTCCGATCTCCGCCATCATTCTGGTTAAAACAGGCATCAGAATGCTCGAAAGAAAACGCGGGGTACGTAGTGCTCTCGGCTGCTCTGATATCTTGTGGTGTATAGCATGGTAACATCCAACATGCCGACACACCTCTGGCGCATGCGCTTACTCTACTTGCTGGCCTTTACTTCACTTTATGATAATATACGACTGCGAGGCTGCCACCACCATCGTAGTTACATAACGTGCACGGCCGACAATTGGTGGGTGGTGGGCGGTTGGCCTGTCGGCAAGGCCACAATTATCGATATGCACACAAAACGTTCTTGTGGAGTCTGCGGCCCTCGGATACACGGGCGACAGCAAAAAAACCCGGTTACGCATCAGGCCGGGCGCATAAAAATCCAGAAAAGTAGGCCCCAACAGCATCCACGCCGTCGAGAGCGGCGATCATACCAATGTAGCCATCAGGCCGGCAGACGATAATGGCCCCGTCATTCGAAACACCATAGGCGGCATAGAGCTTTCCTCCTACGCGCCCACAGAAAGATTCGGCGTCGATATACGCTCTGCGATTCAAATGAGGAGGTCAGATGGGTGCCGCTGGTGTGTTTACACAGAACTAAAGACGTACTTTTCCCAGTGTGATAAAAGGCGGGGAGGGATCATTTGCGTGCTTATAGCTGTTTTCTCCGTGCGGCTGCGGCCCATTTCTGAGTGTACAGCCAGATAACTTGTCCACAGCAGATAGTATGACGCACCTGATTGTGATAATATCAAAAACGGCGTCTTCGGGAGCATCTGGTGGGGTGAACCGCTTGAGGAACCCTTCCGGCTGGTCCAGGCGGGCAGCTATCGCGTCAAGCTTCGCTTTCTGTTTTGGATCGTTTATGTCTCCAGGAAGGATCAGGATCTTAAACTTCGTGTCTGAAGGTAGCACATCGTGCAGCTCGAGTGGGCAGAAGCTTGCCACGCGCAAGACTACTCCGGGAGGGAGGCGCTAGATGGCGTGGGGCACGTATGAACACACCCCTGTATGAGCAATGATTGTACCAGGGACTGACCTCGCCGATGACGAGGTTTGAAGCAAGCGATGGATTCGAAATGTTGATGATCGTGGATGGCTGGTATTGTACGCCAATTCCACTAAACGTAGACGAATTGAATGTGAGCCTCGTGGTTGATTGGACAAACCTACTAACCTGAGAAATCCAGCACGCGTAGCATATGCAGTCGCAAGTTCTCCTCGGGTAACGCCTTCGGTCTCGTCATCATCTGCCTTGACCTTTGTCGCAAACATTTTGACGCAGTACTTGTCGAAATCAGTCAGCTCTTCCGCAAACTTCCGACGCTCGGCATCATACTAGTGCCATGGAGAGAAAAAAGTGAGCAGGGGTTCAAGTCCAGCGCTGCGTGCGACGTACGGTATCAAGGAAGGAGACGGGGGCCCATTGGCGCAAGACATAGGCGAGCTTCCACGCAAGGTTGTGTGCATCACCCAAGCCCGCGTTCATGCCTTGACCCCCTTTAGGCGAGTGGGTGTGGCCTGTACATGGGGTATGCAGTATCACAACTTGTTTGTAAATGGCCGGCAGAAGCGCGGGAGACAGCTTACAAGCGTCACCGGCGATGAGGACACGGTTTTTGACCGAGTAACTAGATGCCACGCGCTGCCCGACTACACCCACGCGACGATGAATACCGGGACGACAGATGCAGACGCACGGAACGGACTAACCGACGTAAAGCGTCCACCAGTCAATCACTTTCGGCACCAGCTTGTATGGGTGGAACAACTTCTGCGCCACCTAGAACAGCATACCCGAAGAAGCTTGGTTATCTTAAGGGTCTGCAGATACTCTCCGAACCTACCTTGATGATGTCGTCTGGGGTGAATTTTGACTTATCGAGTCTGCCGGTCTCATCGACGTCGACCTCCGCCAGCTGGACATACACACGGACCTGAAGAAGGCAACATAAGCCCAGAGCAGCTTCATCTAGCCAGTAAAATGAATCTTTACCAAACCATCTTCCCGTGGTACGAACACGGTGCTGCCGTGAGGAGAGTTGATAGTAGAGAAGGTTCGGATGTCTGGGAAATCTGTCTCCGGAACAAAGTCCACGACCCCCCACACGGAGTCTGGCGGGAGAGGCGTTGATAGTAAGTAACGGCGGAGATGCAAAGGACAACGCACTGGTGCTTTCCCCAATCATGTCGATGCCAAGGGCTTGACGCACCCACGAGTGTGCGCCTTGAAACCGAATCAGTGAGAGCCGGTATGAATCGAAGGGATGTGCGCACCATCGGCTCCGACTACGAACTTGGCTCGTACGACCTCTGACTCAGTCCCAATCACTTGAGACGCGGCTGCAGAATCAACGACCTCGCTGAGTCCGACTTTGAGACGTTGAAGCACGACCTAGGACCATCGTTTGATATGGGTTCGAGGGGCGCAATGGAGGGGAAGAACCTGCCTTGACGGGGTAAGCCGTCGGGCTCTGCAGTATTGCTTTGTCATCAGAGATTTCTAGAATAATCGGCGTGACACCTTGCTCAACCTCCGCCCCGCACTCTTTCATTCCATCTCTGAGGCATCCCTCAAGTCTTGGTTGAGCAAAAGCAACCTACTGGCGGTTTCGTATGAGTCAGAGCATGCCGCGGAAGAAGCAGACGGAGGGCTTACTGAAAATGGGTAGCGAGCGGTTGGGATGGGAATGAACGGAGTCAAAGCCGTCCGCTATCCAAATATGGTTTTGGTACTAAGGGTAAGAGCTACCAGCGACTCGAGAGAAGGGCTGATCTTACCATGATGCCACCGTCCGAGCTGGGATTCCAAGATACCTAACAACAAATTTCGTGCTTCAGCAACCAAGGACAAGAGCATGAACTTACGCACTTACAAAAGCGTATCCGGGGGTGCCTTCTTTGAAAACGCGATCTGCAATCCCATAGCTCTATTCCGTAGTTTGCCATCAGTGATTCAAGGAGTGCTGTAACCTAAAACCTCCTAAAACGCACCTGAAGAACCTCCAAGGTATGCGGGTGGATGCCATCAGCTTGACCAGGGCAATCTCCTTTTCCCTGGAACCATAGCCTGTTTAATAACTATTCAAACGGACAAGAAATCGAAGGGCCAGACGCACTTGATTATCAAGTGCGTCTGGCTCCCTTAGATTTCTTGTCCGCTTGAATGGTTATTAAACAGACTATGGTGATATCGACTACACGAGTGCTGACACCCGCACGAGTGAGCGCAAGGGCGGTGAGCAGGCCTGTTGGGCCCGCACCAACAATGAGGACGTCGACTTGGGATTCGAGTGGTTTAGTGGCAAGAGATTCGGGCATGCTACAGCGTACTTACTAGTATTAGTGAGTCCAGCTGCGTTTCCCATCGCCTTATATATTAATATTAATATTATTGTATTATTGTACTTATGCCACTACCAGCCGCGCGGGCCCGAAGGTGCTGACTCGGCTTGAATAGTCGGGGGTTTCAAAGACGAATTGAATGCATTGGCGTGATGCTGAGTACTTACAGCCCCGCCTATGACCGTTCTGATCAAATCCGGGGGGGGGGGGCTGCGGGGACGACGGCCCACCGTTCGCCGCACCGTTTGCCCCCATTGCGTACACGCCGAAAAGCACAGGTCCCAGATCCGGCTCCTCCAAGACCTCATGATTTCACCGGGGCTTTCGGATCACCCGGAGTGCCTTGGTATACAGATGAAGGGGTGCGTTGACACGGCACCTGGGGCACTTTCATACGGCAGGTACCACATGGTGCATGATAATCGGCCGGGACTAAAACCCCCTATTGCATGATCAAGGAGATTTGGTGTTGCGAAGTCGGATTTTTTATGCATGGGGTGGGATGTAGGGATGGCAGCTCCGCTGATGACTGCGTCTTTGATGCTTCCGATCGGGCATAGGCGGTGATGAATAGGATGGAATTGAGCCACTGAGCAAGGGGCTATGGCACCGAGGATAAATAACTGTCGTGACGAGGCTAAGGAATGCCCAACCTGCCCCCAACCAGTGCCATCCACTGCAGCTAGACTTGTTGTGCTAATTGACGATGACCTTGAACGACAAAACAACGCGCCCCTCCAAGCCCAGGAGCACATCTGCATTCCATGCATATGTGCGCCTGGCTCGGAAACACCAGTTCCCTGTCGGCGCTGACCTGATCTTCTTGCCTGGTGGTACGAATATCTAATGCATGCCTGGCAAAACGCTAATGATGTGTCTTCAGCATGGGGGCTCGGTCTTGCAGCAAAGCATAATCAGCTGGAACCCGTAGCTCTCATCCAGTTGCTCGTCATATTCTTTGCCGCATCCACGACTGTCCATAGCGTCGTATGCATCCTAAACGACATCTGTGATGTTGAGTTTGATCGACAAGTTGGTAAGCGCCTGCCTTAGATCGTTGACTCTCCAACTAAATCCACGTATCAGAAAGGACAAAGTCGCGTCCTTTGGCGTCGGGGGCTATATCGATCACGAATGCATGGCTCTATATGATTCCATGGACAGTCGTGTCCGTACTCTTCTTCTACTTGGGCAATGAACTCACGTATGTGGAATACTCTTCTGATGGTACTCGACGGTGAAACGACAACATGTATCAGATTCTACCTGGGCTTACTCGGCTTGGTACCTGTCCACGCGCTATATCCGCTTATGAAGCGATGGACGTATTGGCCACAAGCCTATCTCGGTGAGCAGCAGACGCTACCTACCAGCGTCCCCATAGATTTACAGAGAGTTTTTCAGGGGTTGCGATGAATTGGGGCATCTGGCTTGGTTGGTCTCAGGTTGAAGGCAGTGTCGATTGGTTCATTCTTTTACCGTTCTTCATCGGAGCAGCCTGGTAAGCAGACTTTATCCGACCATCTCCCGTACCCAGCTGAGTTCGTGCCCTAATTGCATGTACCAGTTGGACAATTGTGTACGACACCATTTATGCATGCCAGGACAAAGAAGACGACATTAAATGTGGCGTCAAGTCTACTGCCCTTCTTTTCGGCGAATGGGTCAAGCCCATCCTTTCAGCCTTTGCAGTGGCGACGCTCGCGTTGTTCTCGATATCCGGTCACTTCAGCCACGCTGGTTGGGCCTTCTACTGCATCTCCGTTCTGGGCGCCGCTGCCCATTTCTTCTGGCAACTGTGGACGTTGAAACAAGCGGAGATGGGCGACTGCTGGTCGAAATTTACTGTAAGCTCTAATGTAGTCGGAATGCAAGCACGGTCCTCACGCCAAATCACACAGAAAAATTCAAACCTTGGGTACATCGTGCTGGTTGGAATTCTGTTGGACTACGTATTATCACTACCAAGGTTCCGGCTCTAAGGAGCTGCTGTATAAATCATCAGGGCAGCATTGAGCAATAAATGAGGAGTCTTGTCATTCTTTCTCACTACGTGTATAGAGGTAGTGTGATCGCGACCTGGCTTGATGACGATCCGACTGGCCCGACGAGGCCCGTCCAGTTGGGGGTGATTGGTTTGCCATCACTGGCACCGTGGCACGCGCGATATATACACTGCGAGACCTGGACCCATTGAAAAGGCGCGTCAATAACGGTTGAAGTTATAGTGTCCGTAATTGAATAACAGCGGTTTCGAGTCGATTGAACTGTTATTCCGCTGGCCCTGGCAGACATTGAATGTGGCTGTTGCAATGCTTTTTGTCTGCTGACTTGCAGTACATTATACATTCCTTTATCAATGTTTTAGTTACTTTATCAACAAGATTTAGACGCTTAAATTCAACGCATCGACAATTGAAATTAAGGTGGAAACAAACTGAAATCGAGTAGATACACGTAGGAAGTGGGTTACTTATTTTCACTTTCGGCCTTGTTAATGTTGTTAATCATCTCGGTAATTTACTATATTTATGGGCTATTTATATACAGTATAGCGAGGCATGAACGATACAGAAATAAACCCTAACCCTACCTGAACGCAAGGCCTCCAAGCATGACACGTGTGTTGTGCAGGTGCTGTGACTGCTGTGCAAAGGTGGAGAGGAGATGGAGGGGGATGTTTAGGCAGAATAAAATTGGTCAAGCCAAGGTCCCACCTGGGTGTTAGCGCGGCAAGCAATCAACAGGTGTTAGATGTGTGTGCAAGATGGGGGGCTGGGGACGAGGACGAGGACAAGCGATGCAAGCAGTGAGGGAAACAAAGCATCTTTATATAGCAAGTGCCATCGATTTGGGGTCCCACCTATTAGAATAATAATTAGATAATACTCAGAATCATGTCATCGGACAAGGATTCATGTATTAACTATAGTACAATACTTAGAATTATGTCATCGGACAATAATCAAGTATTTTACTCAGCATTATTAGTAAACCAAACATTATGTAATACAAGCGCAAGCGTCCAGAGCAATATCTGTAAATATTGAATCCGCTTTAGGATTGTACAGCCTTGGTATATTGGCTCCTAATCGGATCGCACAGCCTTCTAATATTGCGGCACCGATCATCTGGATATGGCTGCATAGCCTCCAGGAACGGAACCGATCGGTTCCGGCTAAATTAGACAGATTGAGCGCAGACCCTTGCAAAGGCTTTAAAGGTTAATTACCACTTCCGACTCAACACCAGAAGTGTGCAGGAGGTTTATGAGTACGCACCTTAGGTTAGCTTTAGATAGGAAATGCTCGGTACCGCTCGGTACCTTAAGGCACCGATAGGCACCGATCGGAACCGATGAGTCATGTCCTATAAGTAGTAATTATAGACAGATAAGGTAGTATATACTAGATATGTAGTTTTCCGCTCACAGTGTACATAGATACAAACAGGCTTTGGGAAAAGGTATAAAAGGAGGCCTCAGAGCTCCTCCAAAGTCTTCTTTCCACCTCTCCTCATCTCCATGTACTTTTACTTCAAGAGCCGCCCTGGTTTTCAACAACCGGCGGCAACTTTGTCACTATGTCCCATCCCCACTGGGATGTCATTTTTCCTCTTTCCCCTATGCCGAACTCCGAGGATACTAGACCTCGTGTATGTACTTTCATCAACAAATCTATCACCGATCCTGCATATTACCGCTCGAGACCGGACCTCTTCGCATCACTGGACTTTCAAGCCATCGATATTCACCTCCCGAGTCGCACGATCCGACTCATCAACACGTACTGGGCCGCAGGATCCCACGGCCAAGATATTGACTACTTTGATGACAACATCGACCTCACCTCCCCCGCCACCATTGTCGCGGGCGACTTCAACGCACACCACCGCACCTGGGCAACGTCTAGTAGAGCTAGAGGTAGCCCCGCTGGCACAAAGATCCGCTCGTGGATCGACTACAACTCACTAACCATACTTAACCCTCGCCGCCAGCCCACCTTCTTCGACAGAAGGAGAGGCATCAAGCCCTCTTGCATCGACCTTGTTGTCGCGAACCCCCTGGCCCATGCCCAGCTTAGGCCCACCGTCACGATCGGGAAAGCAGTCGCCTTCGCCGATCACACTCTCATCACTACCGAACTCGACGTAGGTACCAACACCATTCCCCTCCCCCCCTCACCACCGTTCAGCCGCCACCTGGACAAAGACATATTCACCGCCGCCCTCGCGGTGGGACTTCGTACGAACACCATCAAGTTGGCATCCACGAACCGCGACCTTGATCAGGTCGCCGATACCTTCATGCGCGTCCTCACCCAGGCCACAAAAGCCGCTTCCCTGAAGAAAACCAAGGGCAGAAAATCCAAGTGCTGGTGGAACCGCACCCTCTCAAAACTCAAACGATCGGTGGACCATGCCTGGCACCACCTCTCACACACCGCGCTCCGGGACCCGGGTTCGCCCGATCTAGAGCAGCTCCACCGCTCGCATGCTTACCTTCAAAGAAAGCTCGAATATGCGATAAGAGACACCAAACGCCTATTCTTCTCCAGGATTCTGGAGAACATCACTGAGTCGACCGTCTGGTCGCTGAAAAACTGGGGGAAGGGAAACCGCAAACTCCCCTCTCCCCCGCTCACCCACCCGACCACAGGGGATCCTGTGCCGGACCCAATCGACAAGGCCAAAATTTTCCACGCCGCCTTCTTCTCCAGGGACGACATCGCGCCCGCGCCGTACCCCGCTTGGATTGAACAGATCCCGACAGCGCCTAATCAGCAATACACCATGCCCGAACTGCGTAAGCAGGTCTTCGGCCCCTCGACCAGAAAAGCCCCAGGCCCTTCGGCCATTGGCTTTAACATTCTACGCCTCGCCTGGGATCAGACCAGGCACCTCCAGCTGCGACTCGCCAATGACTGCAAAGCCACCGCCTCGCACCCCTCCCCACTCAAGGCCACGGTCACCCCGGTAATTCAAAAACCAGGCAAACCAACCTACACAGTCCCGAAGTCCTTTCGGCCCATCGCACTCCTCGAGTCCATCTCGAAAACGCACGAAGGTATGGCAGCACAGTGCGTCTCCTACCACATCATCAAGCACCACCTGGTAGACGACCAGATGGCATGCCTCCAGGGCAGATCCACGGTGGACGCTTCCACCAACCTCATGCACATCGTAACCAAACTACGTGAACTCCCCCCCAACCCCACCTCATATGAGAAGCAGAACCGAAAGAAGATCGCACTCCTCAAATTCGACATCAAGGGATTCTTCAACTCCATCCCCCGCGCCCGGCTCATCGAGCATCTGCACAGGAAAGGTTTCCCCAGAGACCTCACCCTCTGGATCGCCGCTTACCTAGAAGGCATGCGCACCACCTTCCGCATCGATGGCATCGTGTCGGAAGAATTCGACATCGAGGAGGGCATCCCCCAAGGATCGCCCCTCTCCCCCTCCCTCTCTATCCTCTTCACGAGCGACCTCAAAGAGTTCGTCCGCCGCTACCTCTCCAAGATTAAGGGCATCTCTGCCTCCAACCTGGAAGAACTCATCATGTACGTCGATGATGGCATGTTCATCATCTGGACTAAACGCAAATGGGCAATGATCGCCAAGTTCATCCCCCACCTCCTCGCCGCCCTCACCGCATGGGCCAACACCTTTGGTATCTCGATCGACCCGGGGAAAACCGAACTAATGTACCTCTTTGAGGACGCCAAAAACCCCGCCCCCGAAGTTCAGGGGGTCACTAAAGTCAAAATCATGCGCTGGTTAGGCGTAGATTATGATCAAAGGCTCACGTTCTATGCGCACGTAGCCAACTCGCTCAAGAAGGCCACTAAAAACATGGTCCCCCTTCACGTCTTTAAGAAGCTCAGCAGAGGAGTGTCCGCCGCGGCGGCACTCAGGTTCTACCTAGGGGCGATTCGTCCCATCCTCACATACTCGGCCCCCACCTGGTGGGGCAGTAACCACCACCCGCACGCGGACAAGCTCAACTCTTTCCAAAGCAAAGCCCTCGCCAGGTGCCTAGGCACCTTCCGCACCACCCGCACTTGGGTGAACCACGCGCTGGCTGGAGTTCCTCTCCTCAGCTCGCACCTAAACATGGTCGTCGAACTCTACATCTCTAGGGTCCCGTACTACTTTACCTCCCACCCGACAAGGAAGCTCCTCATGCCAATCGTGGACAACCCCCCGCCGCTCGACACCACTATACTGGACAGAGCGGCACGTTACGCCAGGGAGCTCCCCCTCCCTTACCCGGTCATCATCCCTCCATGGATCCCCACCCAACACCCAAGAACATGGGTCGTCGACGACATCCGCAAGCCGCCTCCATTTGCGGTTGAAAACTACGTTATCCCACTGCTCGAAGCGATTGCCCTCACAGGCACGCCGGTACTATTCGTCGGCATAAACCACCGACACTCCCACCTGAAAATCTTCCCCAGATTCCTCCCACCCGACACGCCTTATACCCCCCAGGTATTCACTATTCAGCTCCCCGACCACTCGATAGGGGAGCGCACCCACGCCGCCAATCTTGCGCTCATGGGCGCGCTGCGCAATATGCCCGCCCACCTCCTCACCCCAGACCTAGCACTGGTCATCGCTAACAGGGCCATCGTAGACGGCCTTACGAACCCCACCAGGAGAACGGTTTACCACTCCCACCTCCACGACCTGGCCAGCAGGGCTATCCTGGCTTGCCCTACCAATCTCCATGTATTTATCATCAACAAGTTCCACACCCTCCACCCCCCCAAGTCGGCGTTCTATTATCGACCGCCCACCTACGTTCCCGAGTCGTTTACTAACACGGCCCCCTCACGTCGCGTCGCCACCCGGCGCTTCAAACAGCTCCAAGCCCAGGCCTTCGCGGAGGACCTGGAGGAGAATATCCCACAGGACCACATCGTCCGCTCCTTTGACCTCCTCCGAGACTCGGAGGACACACAATACCCCACGTTCATAGACTTACGCCGCCCGGCGGGAGAGACCGCCCTCCTCGCCCGTATTGCTTCAGGCCACTGCAAAGTGGGTGCCTACTTCCTCAAAATGCACATCGACGCCCCAGACGCCCTGATTGCATGTCCATGTGGTACAATTGATATCCAATCGATCGTCCACGTGATCACCGACTGCCCGATAACGGATCCCGCCAGACACCTCATCGAGAATGATGACGGTGATGTCGACCTCACGACCTTGTTCACAAGCAAGCTCGACCCCTTCCTCAAGTGGCTCAAGGCCACGCACGCTTTCACTCGTCGTTTCGGCGAAGCACTTGGCCCCATCTCTCCGAGACGGGGAGCAACTGATCTCGTTGGATTTAGCGTAGTAGATTAGTCGCACTAACTTTCTCTCCCCTCAGTTTCCCTTCTCTCATTAGTCATGTAGGCTGCCCTCCCTCGTGTAGAGTAGTCGCTCACATAAGCCTTAGGCTTCGGAGCTACCCCCAATACATGCGTTAACAAAAAAAAAAAAAAAAAACGCTCCTACCAAACGTCCCCTCAGTCTTCTCAGCACACTCATCTTCTCCTCCAGCAAGCGGTCTAAGAGAAATCCACTGCACTACAGTAAGTAGTCTATTGTAAATACATCTTGCGATAGTATTAAGTAATCAATATATCGGTTATAACTTTATTACCACCAAGGCTGACATGTGATCTCGAACTTTGACCAAATCGCATGCCATGCATGTCATGCCTGATTGGGCAAATGGCTGACTGGGTGAGGGCCTGGAAATCACAATCCGGTTTGCAAACAATATTTCATGGTCGTGTATGAGCCAGAAAGGAAAAAGAGTGTATGTTAAACATTGAAAATCAGTGTCACCTTGAGTGTTGGATTTAAAACATCGGTTTTTCATTACTGGCCTGTTCAAACAGCAAGGGGAAAATTCAAATGCATCAGACACATTCACCGACACATTACTGCTTGAATGTCACAACTACTGAAACATGATTTTCAGCATGACATCTTTGGACAGTCAACGACACTGAGTAAAAAATCCCCCGTAAAATATGGGCATTCAGAAATGGATAAAATCCACGTAAAAAATGAGCTATTCTAGCGTAAAAAATGGGCTATTTCACTGTAAAAAACGGCTCCACTTTCCGTTTTTTGTGGGACCCATATCATGCCGGCATCTCAGGTGGCTATCCATTTTGGGTGGCTGTTTCCGTCTCAGATGGAAAAATACATGGCTGAGACAGAAAAATGACTGTCACAGCTGTGCATTTTTCTGTCTGAGATAGCATTTTTTCCGTCTTAGACTGTCAAATTTCCGTCTAAAACAGTGCTTTTTCTGACTGGTTGGGAAAAATTACCATTTTATACGGTCATGTTAACCTGACAGATGCCGGTAAAATTTCATTCAGGTCGTTTCAAATCACACATATTTCATTTCATGTGTGTTAATTAAGTCAGAACTGATTTATTGAGAGCTGCGATATATGACAAGGTATAGAGACATGAATAAGTGTTATGGCTAGTAAAAAGAAAACATATATGGGTGTCCTTCAACTACTAGAAATCACAAGGCGGCCATAGTCAACAAGAGAGGGAGAAAGGGGGGCCAAGCTGCGAGAGCGTGAGCGTGAGGGCAGGGAATGGACGTGTGAAGAGAGAACGGATGTGCGAGAGAACAGACGCATGAGGAGAGAATGGACGCATGGGAAGAGAATGGACGCGCGAGAGAACGGGCGTGCAAGGAGAGAACAGACGTGTGGGAAGAGGATGGACACGTGAGGAGAGAATGGAGCCATGAGGGAGGAGGATGGAACCGCAAGAACGAAGACGCAGAGGTGAAAATTGGAGCTGCAAGGGGAAGCCACAAGAACGAAACTGTGAGGGAGGATGGAGCCGCAAGAGCGGGAGCAACACCATGGGGGCAGCGGTGGACTGTGCGATCGAGGCCGCAAAGGGAGAATGGTGCTGCAAGGCGCAAGAATGGGGTCTTGGACTGAATACGAATCCACGAGGGGAGAGCGGTGCTGTGAGGTGCGAAAATGGGGCCGCGGGTTGCGAGAGAGGAGTTGTGAGTTGTGAAAACAGACCAGTGGGTCGTGTGCGTGAGAGTGGAGCCATGAGTAATGAAAATGCGAGCCACAAACCCCACAAATGAGGTTGTGAGAGGGAAAGGGAGTTGTGAGGGACCCGAGGGGACGCGAGTCACGAGAAAAGGGCCATGAAAGAGGAACCGCAGGTCACAGGGCGCACTCAAGGAGCCGGCTGCGAGACTGGGACGTGCGCACGAGCATGTGAGCCTTGATTGGGGGTTGTAATATGCAAGAGCAAAAGGGGTGAGAGTGGGAGAGTCGTCGATGTGAGATGAACTGACAGTGGCGAGTTGAACAGGATGAACAGGTTGGCATCATCTACATCAACACTGCCAAACATGACTTCACAAATTCGATGCAGGAGTATTTTGCCTGTAGTCCCCTTGGATATGGAGATTTTTGTGATCGGACGCCACGAGCACATCAAGGCAATAATCTTGAGCATCTCATATTAAGGGTTGGATGGAATCGGCCAAGAATTGTGTGCGCGGGGTCTCAAACGGTGTTGAGTGTATAGCTATTTTGGCTAATTTCACAACACCTCCGACTCCGTTTTCGACAAAATTGGGCACGACGCACGCAATTCTTGGCCGATTCCATCCAACCTTTAACATGAGATGCTCATAATTATTGCCTTGGCACGCTCGTAAAGTTCGATCACAAAAATCTCCATATCCAAGGGGATTACAGGCAAAATACTCCTGCATATCATGTATTATCCGGATCCGTGGATAACTTGCTCAGTTCTTGACCTTTTCTTCTCTTTATTTTCTCTAAAATTAATTTTATATGTTATAAATGCGCTTGCAAAACCGATTATGTATACACAGGCTTGTTGTGGCACAATGCCTGGGTGAAGTTGAGGGCATCAGTGTCATACTATGTCTCCACACTACTCATCCATTTCCTGGCCTTTTTGTGTCATCCTGGTATCTTTGGGATGCTGATAGACTCTCCTAATAATATCAAATAAGTGCTCGGACAAATTCACAAGGCTGTTGCAAAGATATTCATCCAAAGCACCCAGATATGTGCAATAAACCTCGGATTTGTATCCTCACAATGCTATACCATTTACTGTGTATATATACTGGCACTTACTTACTATCTACAGGCCCAGGATTTACACCATGTGAGGTCCAGGTGAGGGTGTACAAATAACCCATAAAATGTGGCCTATCCAGTAAAAAACAGACTGGTTAACATGGACAGGTAAAAAATGGAATCTTCCGTTAGAAATGGACCTGTGTCCGTTTTTGAAGGACCAGACAGACTCATTCCGTTTTTTATGCATGGTTTCCGTTTTTTACGGGCCATTTTTTACTCAGTGCGGGTCCAGGTTTCACAGTACAATCCTGAGACATGGACGTAACCACCTCTTGAACTCTTTTTGTCTTGTTCACCGTCTTATTCACCACTGTCCAAACTATTGTGTAGGACTTGCCCTTCAAAATTGCTCCCATGTTGAGGAGATCATCTGGCATTTCGTCCGAAGCCGATTGCTGGAATTGAAACTCCGTTTCAATTCTTTTCTTGATGTGCTTTTGATCGTACTCAACACCTTAGCTCTGACCACCGTCTCTGAGAGCTAAGGTGGTGAGTTTCTCATGTTTCTGTTTTCTGTTTTCTTTTCTTCCTTCTCACTTAGCTACCTGTAGACTCACGCGCCGATTGTGCTGTTTTAGTCTTTCACATCCCACCAATGCTCTGCTCAGCTCACTGGCAGGGCTGAGAGAGTTACTTACCGTGTGAGCTTGCGATGTCATGTGTACCTGACATCAGTTCTTGCATCTGCCAATGTCATTCTCCGGAAGCCGTATATTGGTATTGTTACTTCACTACCCACGCCGCCCTTCCTGGATTGCCTGCACAGATTTCCCATGTGAATTAAGTATCCTTGGATTCGCCAACCTATAGCTAGATGAGCCTGTGAACGCTGACATGACACCCAAACGGCACCACCTCATGTATTCAGAGATTAAGGGTCCGTTCAGCAATAGAAATATTGAGATCACACTATCTCGGTCTTTCTACCCAGTAAGGAAATTTTTAGGCAGACCTGTCAGAAAGAGCTTACAAATATTCCCATATTGAGCAAAAAGGTTGAAATATCAGGATCTGTATCTATTGCCAAATGGGCCCTAATAAATAATACAGCCATCCCCCACACAATGGGTTGCCCACAGGATGAGTTGGACCAAATAAGGAAATTCTTGCTTGTGCCCTAGCACAGCCTCTCAGATGCAAAGGATCAAGGTGCACCAAAAAGGGTTGGCTCTGGTCTCTCAGCCAATCAGATCACTGGATTTTGTTTGGTCTGACCCATCATGTGGGGGATGACAGGACCCCTGAAAGCCATAGGAGATCTCATATGCCATTGTTTGGTTCAAAGATTGGGTCCCTGTGCCCTCAATTCTGGGTGAATCATGTTGGTGTATCAGTGAAGGAGGTGCTATTTGGTGGTGTCTAGATATGCTACATTGGGGCCAACACAAGTTTCTGCATGGATAGTGGAAGAAATGGCCAAATAAGGAAAGGACCCTGACAACAAAAGTGTCAGGATCCTTTCCTTATTTGGCCATTTCCTCCACTATCCATGCAGAAACTTGTGTTGGCCCCAATGTAGTATATCTAGACATCACCAAATAGCACCTTTTTCACTGATACACCAACATGATTCACCCAGAATTGAGGGCACAGGGACCCAATCTTTGAACCAAACAATGGCATATGAGATCTCCTATGGCTTTCAGGGGTCCTGGGATGACTGTACTATGTCTATCCTCTATGGCGTAAATGTGTGCAGCCCCCTTCACTATACTGATACTGAAAGCTGTAATACTTAACAAAAGGTGTGGTCCAACGCAGAAATTGCATGCACACACTACCTGCACGGTTTTCTTACACATGAATTTTGATAGCACAGTTGTTTATTTTGATGATGAAGATTAGTACAACTGTGGATTCTATCTATGTACATGTGGTGAGAGATCCAAACTCACCTTCAGCAAGTTTGGAGGGGTGAGGCAGTGAGGTGTGTAGCACCCACTGTCTTGCCCCAGATGCCAGACAGTGGTGCACAGTGCCACCCGGCATTGTAACTTCTGCTTACAGTTGCATTGGTGGTGGTATAGTGGTGGGGATTGTGTGCAGAGTGGTGATAGGGGGATGGGGATGGGAGTGAGTGTGTATGTATGGCATAGTGATTTGAGCAAGGCTGCAAAGGATGTCACGACCTTGACACGCTGCATGCCAACTCCAGACCTCCGCTCTGCTCCTACCCAACTCCGGACTCCGGACTAGGTGCAGCCACCACTCCATGCCCCTCCTTACCCTCCAGAGCGTCCGGAGTTTGCCCTATTTCTCCGACTAGTCTTGGACCAGTATTCCCAGCGCGCGGGCTTCTGCCCGAACCCCTTCCCATTGTTCCTTTGCTTCTTTCCCTTATGTCCATACATTCCTTGCTTCTCTATTCATTAGTTTTGACACTCCTATTTCCATCCTTCATGTATATATACCAGCTGCCCCCTTAGGGGTGCAGCAGAGTTAGTATCTCGTCTTTTCCCCCATCTGTCTTCGCCCAGCAGCGACTCCTAAGCTTCCGTCTCCATTCCTGTCGACTCCGGAAGTCAGACGTCCCACTCCGCGTGTCCGGACCCTGAGGATCGTCCATTCCCGCTCGGACCCTGTCCGGACCCTGTCCGGACCCTTTCGGACTTGCACGACTCTGACAGTATACTAACTCTTCTTAGTTGCTGGCTGGGCCGTGGTGCAACCACCATTTTTTTTCTTTCTCACCATCATCGCACCACACCCCCCTGAAACTCACTCCGGACTACTCCGGAGCCCCTCTGCATCTCCAATCG